>JAGPOW010000261.1:137942198-137958186 GCA_030014935.1 Caiman crocodilus
AGGTCAAGCCAGCCAGAGAGCCTATGCATGGCATGAAGGAGGACCATCGAGGGTCAGTGTGGAGCAGATTTTACAAGCAATCATTGGAGTTTCCTTTTGTACGTGGAACCCAAGACGGCACGCACTGGGACTGTCACCAGCCCAGCAGCAGGAACTGTGACCTCACCATTACCTGCAAGATCCGGGAGCTGTTCCAGTTATGCTGACAAGCATTGATGTTTGTGTTGAAGTATACGGAGGAAGAGCTGCGGTTATACTCTGACTTTTGTTGAATCCCTTAGCCGGTCAGCCTGCAAGTGATTTCTTGAGGCAGTTACCGCGACCGCAAGCTTTGGTAAAGCTGGGTCAAAGAGAGTTCAGCGACCCAGAGCAGCATCGAGCACACGAGTCAACCCTGCGACCATTTCAACCGATGCAGAGGACACTGGAGGAACGCGACATGTTTAGGTTCCTGATGCGGTACTCCAGGCTTACCAAGCAGCAGTTGAGAGTGCTAGGCCATGAGGGCCAATGGAACCTGGCCTACGAAATGGAGTTTCAGTGCCAAGATGATCCAGATGAAAAGTCATCTTGTGATAATGATTAATTTTTCTGTCAGTAAGATAATTAATTTTTTCCCCTGAGAATTTCTCTCTGCAGGTTCACTGGAACGTGTGCAGACCAGATTGAAGAGAGGAAAAGATTTTTGAGGAGAGCGAGTTATCTCTGCGAGTCCGTTAAAGAGCGCGTGTGGACCAGACCAAAGAGAGCATTGTGAAAGAGGGAGAGCCTCTAAGAACCGGGACGTGATGACGCCCAGTGAAATTTTGATGATTGAACTGTTCATCACAAATGTACTCACGTGTAGTTGTGTTCTGTTAGGATATTATTTGATTAGATTGTTGGAGAACGAACTTGCTTCGTTGTCTGCTCTTGTTTTTGCTCGTTTGCAATGTAAACCTGTACAACAGTGCAAGTGTGATGTAACTGGTCCGAATGTGCTGCAGACACAACTGTGACTTCAGCAAGGGGGCATGTCTGTGCATAATGGTTAAGAGATGCCTCGGCACAGCTTGTGTTGAGCACATTATAAGCACAGGAGCAGGGAGTTTCCCTTGTAGCGCGGGAGAAGTTTCGGTGCAAGATCAGAGCCCGCCAAAACCTTGCAGCTGCACCAGCAAGTGCATGCTTGCTATTGGCTCACGTTAAATTATGCATATGTGTCGGTTGGTAATTGGCCGCCGACTGAATAAAAGGCTTGGGCAATGCCCGCCAGGACGGAGGAGGAGAGCTAGGACGCACATGAGGAGACATCTGCATGTTTCCGAGACCCACATGCAAGGCCTGATCAGCCGACAACAACTCCCCGTTGGATTCATCCAATGCCCCATACCCTGCGTGAGTGTGAGCTTGTGTGTGCCTGAGTTCCTGTTTTGAGTTTTGTAACTTCAAGGAACGTGCCTACAGCCTAGGGACTGTACGTAAAGTTTTTCTACTTCTAACAACCCGCGTGTCTAGCGACTCAATTCCACTCCTCCATCAGCGGCCCCATTCCGCCAGCGTTTCTCGGCCCCCACAATGGGGACATGCTAAAAGTGTAGTTTTCTTGTCAAAACCATGTTATTTGGTGGAACTTAGGGCTAGGATCACCAATGCAATTAGTGCAGTAACTCAAGAGCAACTGGGAAACATTTTCAAGGAGTTGGAAGATCAGACTGAGCACTGTATCATGATGGATGTTGGTTATGTTGAAGTCTATCATTGTGTACTCTACTTGTCCTAAAACTTTATTAAATTTGCTTTTAAATGCTGTTTGCATATTGTTTCTATCATACCTACAAGCTAATTTATTAAAGTTTAAAAGTGCACAAGGACTTTTTGAAAATCCTGTATATTACCAAAGTCACCCATGGCAGATCAAGAAAACCAGAAAATGAGTTTGTTTTCAGCACCTGAAGGAGCACTGTAGAAAACCATGATCATGGATGTCAGTTGGAGGCCATCCTTTTTGGCAGGCACCCCAAACACTCCAAACACCCCACACCTTCCTTGAGTGCCACTCTGATCTCTTGCCACTCCCCGCCCAATTTGCTGATTCACTTTCTGCTACCTGCCTGATCTCCTTCTCTACCTTATGCCTCCTGCACTATCTGCTGCATTGCTGCCTGTCCCCTTTCTGATCTGCTGCGTACAATGCACAGGGAATGCCTATGCCACTTGTGGCATTGTGTTGCAGGCTGGCCTCCCCTGGTGCAAGGAGGAGTCTGGAATTGGCTTCAGACAGCCTTGTTGATTTTGTTAGGCTGCATGTGGTGACTGTGTGCAATTTATACCTGTGGCCAGTGTTTACATGGGCATTTCAGTATAGTAAATTACTCCACTACCATAAATTACTCCACTCCACTACTCCAGTACTATCTTACGGTGGCATTAATTAGTCTACTGCATCCTAATACCAGAGCATGTGGAGATGGTTATACTTTACTGCAGATCTAATTAGTCTACTCCACAGTAAAATGCACATGTAGATGCACCCAGTGTATGCACATACATATGTACTTAATGCACATCACCATGTCTTTATGCGCTCCCAGGGACCACAGCATGGGCTGAAGCAGGCCTGAGCTCCGGGGGTCAGCATGCCAGGCCAGGGCTGTTAGCCCCTGGCTCAACATGGTGTGAAGGAGCTGGCTGGAGTACAAGGATGCTGGGACACAAGCCAGCAGGCAGCCCCTCCACTGAAGCACTCTTGGGCCCCAGCCAGCCTGAGGAGTGTCTACATGTGCGCTGCTGTGGAGTTTTTCACTTCAAACCATAATGATGCATGGGAAGACCAGCAAGTGTGGCAGAAGACCAGATTGATTTAGCAGGGAACTTGTCAATAAGCTAAATCACAAAAAGAAATCTTACAAGAAGTGGACACTTGGACAAATGAGTAGCGAGGAGTATAAGAGTATTGGCTGGGCATGAAGGGATGAAATCAGGAAAACCAAAGCAGAATTGGAGTTACAGCTGGCAAGGGAAGTGAAGGGTAAGAAGGTGGTTTTCTACAAGCATTGTCAGCAAAGAGAAGATGATCAGGGAAAATGTGGGACCCTTGCAGCATGGGGGAGGCAACCAAGTGACAGATGATGCAGGGAAGGCTGAAGTACTCAGTGTTCTTTTTACCTCAGTCTTCACAGGCAAGGTCAGCTTCCAGACTACTGCACCTGGAAGCACAGTTTGGGGAGAAGACAAGTACCTGACAGTTGCAAAAGAACATGCGAGGGAGCAGGCCAATTTGCAGTTTTGTAAGCTATTATTTTTGAAGACTCATGGCAATCAGGAGAGGATCAGGATGATTGGAAAAGGCAAATACAGTGCCCTTCTTTAAGGAAGATAAGAAGGATCTGGGGAACTACAGGCTGGTCAGCTTCACCTCAGTCCCTGGAAATCTCATGGAGCAAGTTCGCAAGGAATCCATTTCTAAACATTTGGAAGAGAAAAAGGTGATTAGGAATGGTCAACATGGATTCATCAAGGGCAAGTCATATCTGACCAATCTGATTGACTTCTATGATGACATGACTTGCTCTGTGGATGTGGGAAGAGCAGTGGACATGATATATACATTGACTTTATCAAAAGCCTTGCTATGGTCTCCCACAACATTCTTGCAAGCAAGCTAAGGAAGTTCAGGTTGCATGAAAGGACAGTAAGGTGGATAGAAAACTGGCTGGATCATCAGGCTCTGAGGGTAGTAATCAATTAATCAAAGTCTAGTTAGCAGTCAATTTCGAGTTGAGTGCCCCAGGGGTTGGTCCTGGGGCCAGTTTTGTTCAGTATCTTTTATCAATGATCTGGAAGGTAGGATAGAGTGCACCCTTAGCAAGTTTGTAGAATGACACTAAAGTGTGGGGGGAGCTGAGTTAGATTCAGAAAGACCTTGACAAACAGGAGGATTGGACCTAAAGAAATATGGGCTAGGGACAGAAATTACACAAATTGATTTAAGTGACTGAGAACCAGTTCAAATCTGTAACACAACAGAAACTTAGTGCACATAAAATGCTTTCAAAATGGCCAAAACTAGTTTAAGATAAAACTGGAATAGTATTTTGGAACTTATATCCTCCAGATTCAAGTCAACTCACAGTCCTGCAGCATCCCAGGAAGCTTTGTACCTCCCTGCAACCCCCACTCCCTCACAAGGAGAGGCGGCTACCCTTGCCTGAGCTATCTGCTCCAGCCAAGCAGAGGGGTCTTCTCTAGTACCCCTTGGATTCTGGCCTGGGCCACTGCAGGCATGTGGCTGTATTTCCAGAATCAAAAGAGAATGCCTGTTTATGTGCTTATTGGTTCAATCTATGCAGCTTAGACTAAGGTGTAAATATTGAATTGATTCAGCCTAGGACTTTTTGACTGTCTGTACTTAACCATGAAGTTCAATAAGGACAACTACAAAGTCTTCCACTTAGGATCAAACAATTCCATGCACCAGTACAGGCCGGGGACTGACTGGCTAAGCAGCAGATGTGCAGAGAAGGACCTGGGGGTTACAGTACACAATCAGATGAATGAGACAATACTGTGCCTTTGTTACAAAAAAGGCAAACAACATATTGGCCTACATTAGCGGGGGCACTGCCAGCAGATTGAGGGAAGTGATTCCTTCCCTCTACTCAGCACTGTTGAGGCCACATCTGGAATACTGTATCCAGTTCTGGGTCCCCCACTACAGAAGAGGTGTAGACAAATTGGTGAGAGCCCAGTGGAGGGCAATGAAAATTGGAGGAGGCTGGGGCATGTGGCTTCTGAGGAGAGGCTGAGGAACTAGGCTCATTTAGTCTGGAGAAGAGAAGAGAAGGCACTGATGCCTACACTGTTGGATGGGTAAAAAAATGGCTGATGGGGAGCACTCAGAGAGTAGTGGTGGATATGTTGTACTCAACCTGGCAAGATGTGAGCAGTGGGGTACCCCAGGGCTCGGTCCTCGGGCCCACACTGTTTAACATCTTTATCGGCAACTTGGACGAGGAGGGGGAAAGCACGTTGTCCAAATTTGCTGATGACACTAAGATGTGGGGCTAGGTGGACACACATGAAGGGAGAGAGAGGCTGCAAATGGATTTAGATAGACTACAAAAGTGGGCAGATGAGAATAGGATGGGGTTCAACATAGATAAATGCAGGGTGCTACACCTTGGGAGAAGGAATTCACAGTGTACATACAGGCTGGGGAGTTCCCCTTTTGAAAGCACAGAGGCGGAACAGGATCTTGGAGTCATCATCAACTCCAAAATGAACATGAGCTGCCAATGCCAGACTGCAGCCAGCAAGGCCAGGCATGCCTTGTCACACATCCAAAGATGCATCTTAAGCCGGTCCAGAGAGGTGATACTCTCCCTCTACGTGACTTTGGTCAGGCCGCAGTTGGAGTACCACATCCAGTACTGGGTGTCACACTTCAAAAGGGATGTGGCCAGCCTGGAGAGGGTTCAGAAGAAGGCCACCCGCTTGGTGAGGGGGCAGCACGACAGGCCCTATGAGGAGAGACTGAGGGACATGAACCTGTTCAGCCTCAGCAAAAGGAGGCTGAGGGGGGAACTGGTGGCTGCCTACAAACTCATTGGGGGAGATCAACAGCAAATAGGCAGAGCTCTTTTCTTCCCAGCACCACCTGGGGTCACAAGGAACAATGGTAACATGCTGATGGAGAATAGGTTTAGGATAGAGATCAGAAGGCAATATTTTACAGTTAGGGTGGCCAAAATCTGGAACCAATTTCCCAGGGAAGTGGTCCTCACTCCTACCTTGGGCAAATTCAAGAGGAGGTTGGACGATCACTTGTCTGCAGTCTTGTGAACCCAGCATTCATTCCTGCCTGTGGCAGTGGGTCAGGCTAGATGATCTGTTCAGGTCCTTCCTGACCCTAGCTATTATGAAACTATAAGACTGGGGGAAGGAGGAGATTTAATAGCAGCCTTCAACTACCTGAAGCGTGCTTACAAAGAGGATGGAGCTAGACTGTTTTCAGTGGTGGCAGATGATAGAATAAGCAGCAGCGGTCTCAAATTGCAGCAAGAAAAGTTTAGGTGAGACACAAGGAAAAACCCTATCATTAGGAGGGTAGTAAAGCACTGGAACAGGTTACCTGGAGAGGTTGTAGAATCTCCACCCTTGGAGGTTTTTAAGACCTGGCTAGACAAAGCCTTAGCTGGAGTTTCATAGTTCGGGATGGTCCTGCTTTGAGCAGGGGGTTAGATTAGATGACCTTCTGAGGTCCCTTCCAACTCTAATTTTCTATGATTCTATGAAACTGTCATAATTAACCACTTAGTCCCTCCCTCTTTTTTGTTAATACAGGACTGTAAAGGAAGCTCCAAGGCCACTGAGACAAGTCCCTTGCATTCAGAGGCAACTACTTGTCCAAAAGGTAGACACGAATGCTCGCTTTACACCCTCTCAGATGTCACAACCACAAAATCCCAGTTTAAAAAAAAAAGTACAACAATGGTATTTTCTAATCTGAGTGGGAGAAAGGAATGGGCAACCCTTCTTAATTCCCAAAATAGGAATTAGTTCACAAGTAAAAACACTAGCCAGGCACATGAGACGTTCCTAAAAGTACCATGAAGATCACTTGTATAACCTAGCCAAACTTTAAACTCCCACCTCTAGCCATGGCCAATATCCAATGCTTCAGAGAAAGGGCAAACAGGGAAGATAAGAAACAAGAGCTAAAAGAAGCAAAGTGAGGGAGGTGCTCTACTTGACCTCCACTGGTAAAGTTTGAAGCATGGAATTATCACACACTTTCCATATAGAGATGACAAAAGAAATTTGAATTTGGTTCACATTCTCATGATTCCGAAATTTAAAAACCAAATCACTGCTTCAGTCTGTAATAAGAAATGTCACACCAGCATAATCCTTGTGCATCATATTGCAATATTAAACACTCTTTAGGAGCAAAAAGCACAGATTCTCTAGACCATGAGATGGATGCGGGCTAACAATCTAAATGCTGATGCCGATTTTCAGAAGCAAACATTTTAAGTCACATCAGAGGTTAAAAAAAAAAAAATCTTTATGCCCCTCCATCTTTCTTCCTTTGTTTGGAAGGAAACCCACCAGTGCAATATTCAACCGCCACCAGGTAAATGGCCTGCTCCTGGAATCCTCCCCTTCAGGTCTTAAACATTCAATTTACATAGCAGTTAATACATTTAAGAAATTAATACTCAAAAGATTAACAGGAATTCTATTGATCTGATATGCAAACACACTAGCTCATTTTTACAAACTAGAAATAAGGCAGGTGGACTTACTGAAGAATGGTGGCTTAATCAGCTTTGCCAGCAGCATCTAAACGTCACATTAAAAATACAAATGGACATCTTAAAAGCTCTATTAAAAAGTGAAATGCTTTCTTAATTTCTGTTTAAGACTTAAAAGTCTAGCTTTGTATTTCTGCATGAAGGAAATAAATACTCAAAATTTGCAAGAGTATACAGGAGAGAAGACCACCCAGGTCTAAAGATCAGAAAGTCAGACAAAGGCAACTACTATTAAAATCTCAAATTAAAAATGTCTTTATGCAAACTAGTACGAATTTTAGTTACAGTATGCTTTCCCCATTAATGAAATGTTGATGTCGCTTATACACCTACATCATTCATTGTTTGTTGCCAATTCTGCCAACTCAGCCCTTCTCTCTCGCACACTCCCCAATATGCTATCACTGCCCCCAAAACATCAAAAGATGAGTACATCAATAAATATAGCTGAGCTTGAGACTTTGAAGGCAATGCTAAGGTTGCATTAAGCCAGAATTCTCAAATAACACTAATTTATTTTGCTTTTCCTTACTATACAATGTGCCTACAGTTTCAGTGCTTACAGCACAGCTGCACACACTAGAATCTGGTTCTGTAGGTTCCATACACAAAGACAGCCCTGTTCACAAAAATGCTCTCTGCCCCTCTGTTTCACAGATAACACAACCTCAAATACAGGGAGCCAAATGATTAGAATGGCATTCAGCACATTATTTCCTGTTCTTTCTTAACACTGCTGCCAGCTGACAAAAGCACTTTTTATTTGAGTCAATCGGAAGATGCATTTTGAGATGAATGGTGCTAACCCACTTATTTTGAGGCATACATGAACTCCTTCATGCTTAAGTGTACTTAGATAGTTTTAACAAAAAGTCTGACATTCAACATTTCCTCTCAGGTTCCTCTTTTTCTTTCTTTTTTCCCTTCCTTCTTCAAAACCTGATCCCCTAGTTAGGGAACAAGATATAACTGCTGGAAGAGAATTTATTGACTAGTTCTCAAGAAACAGTTTAAGCCAGAAAATTCTCATTTTTCCTTTAAAGCTTTAGGCCTCCCTTGAGAAAAGAACTTGTCAAAAACTAGAAGAATAGGAATAACTGCCACTAAGGTGTAGTACGAATTTCTGCATATTAGTTGTTATGTTTAAATGCTAATAGCATTGAATTGATCAACCTCAATGATTGTATGAACAACTAAAACTCCATTTTGTGCTTGTTTCCTGCTTAACATGAATAGATGAACTTCGTATGCCCAGTGCACGTGAGCATCTGTGTGAGAGGGTGAATGGTGAAATAATGGTAACTATTTCACAAAAAAAGAAGATTTAATTGATTGTGTAAGCAACAAGGTGCCAATGTATAACTTACCAGATAGTAAACTAATTAGTCTAATTAATGGATGGCTGAAGAACTCATATGTGATCAGATGCCAAGACGACAGTAAGAAGGAACTTTGCATATCCTGCCATTTGAACTACACAAATGCTTTAAAGGCAAAGATACCGACTACATAATGCATTAAGGAAGGGATATCGACTACATAATGCTTCAAGGCAGAGGTAACCAACTGTACTAGAATAACCTCAAGTTGAGATAACCAGAAGAAACAACTTCTAATTAAAAACTGAGCATGTAAAATCTGCAGTGCTGGACAAAGACTTGAAATCCCTATAAAAAGTGAGATGCAGACAAGCCAAGATGGGGAAGCCACTCTCTGTAACCTCACGGAGCACAAGCATGCACCCCGGTATACCCTGGCTCATATCCTCAATAAGCCTAGACCCGGCCATCCAGTGCTAATATTAGAGTAACATCTGCTGGTGACTATAACATCTTACTGGAGTGGTTTTGTCTGCATGTATGCTTGTGTATGTCTGTTTGTATGACTGGTGTGTCCAAACTTATGTATCTGCTTCATGTAACAAATAAACACAGCATTTTGCCTTATCTCCTTTTTAAGGTGTCACTTTTAATTTGAGCTACTGGCAATTTTAAGTAACAAAGCTACTTCAGGCTTCAGTTATAGATATTCAGGTTTGATCAACAGTTTGTCCCACTTGGATCATGGACTTGATGATAGGATAAGGATTTTCCATCTCTATGAAAACACAAGGCATGCCACAGATGCTGCAACTGTCTGCAGTAAAACAGACACTGTTAAAAAGGAACAGACTTCGCAAGGCACTCTCTCTCATCACCTTTGTTCTACTGTGGCTTTCTTGATTTATTTAATTTAGACTAAATGTTACCTTATGCTACAGCTGAGGAACTAGAGCTTGGAGGCCACATTAATGTAAAAGTCTTTAAAAGAAATGAATAAAGTTTCAGTATCACTTTGTATGTCTACATAAACTTTGGAAATATTCTGGTTTTGTTGTAGGCAGGTAGTGTCTAACCAACATTGTCTCTTTCTATGATCAAGCAATGAACCGCTTAGACGTGGGAGACGTGGTTCATGTCATATACAGTAAAATCTGTTATCTGGTACTTCACCAACTGGAATATCTTATTAACTGGAATTTTGGTGCTGTGCCACACTGTTTTGCCTCCTGCTGTGCTGCTGAAAGCAGCAGGATGCACACAGCATTGCGCTGCTTGACCTCCTGCTGCTCGGAGGAGGTGGTAGGGGAGGGAGAAGGGAGTAGAGGGGAAGCTCGCATGTGGTGGCTGCCACTGCCACTCACCACTCTGTGCTGTCACTGCTCCGTGTCCAGCCGGAAACCCCGTGCCTCAGGTAACCAGCACTTTGAGCCAGATAACAGGGATTCTACCGTACTTGGATTTTAAAAAGGCCTTTGATATGGTGTCCCATGATGCTCTTATAAAAAAAAAACAAACTAGAGAATTGTGGATTGACAGAGTCCACAGTCAGGTGGGTTGTGAACTGGTTAAGGGGTCAAACCCAGAGAGTATTAGTGGACAGGTCTGTATGGTCTTGAAGGAAGGTGTCCAGTGGTGTCCTGCAGGGTTTGGTTCTTGGCCCCGGGCTGTTCAACATCTTTAACAATGATTTAGATGAGGATGTGGAAAACACACTGGACAATTCTGTGGATGATACTAAGTTATGGGGATGTGGACTGAAGTGGACCTGGACAAGCTGGAATGGTGGGCAGCACGGAACTGGATGCAGTTCAGTATGGATAAATGCAGAGTGCTCATCAGGGGGGAGAAGCAACTAGCACGCTAAATACAGATTAGGAGGAGATGACCTGGCTAGTACAATGGCTGAAAGGGACATTAGGGTTATGGTTGATCACAGAATGAACATGAGGCGCTAGTACAATGCTGCAGTCAACAGAGCTAGTAGCATGCTGGGATGCATTAGCTGATGTGCAACGAGTAGGGCTAAGGAAGACATATTTCCTCTCTGCTTGGTGTTGCTGAGACCCCAGCTTGAGTACTGTATCAAGTTCTGGGCATCGCACTTCAAAAAAGACATGGAAACTATTGAAAGGGTCCAGGGAAGGGCCACAAGAATGATTAAGGGCCTGGAGGACAAACCTTGTGAGGAAAGACTAAGGGATCTAGGACTGTTCAGCCTGGGAAAGAGAAGACTGAGGAAGGATTTGATGGCTGACTATAAGTATGTAAGAGGTGAATATTGGGAGCTGGAAGAAAAGCTGTTCACTAGGGTGCCCCAGGGGAGGATAAGGAATAATTGCCATAAACTATTAAAGGATGGTTTCAGGTTAGATGCAAGAAAGAGCTTCCTTTATTCCAAAATCTGGAATAGACTTCTCAAGGAGGTGGTGCAAACCTCAATCTTGGAGGTCTTCAACAGGTGACTGGACAGACACCTTGCCGGGACCACAATCTCAGCAGTATTCCTGCTCAGAGCAGGGGGGCTGGACTCCATGATCTTTTGAGGTCCCTTCCAGCCCTTAATTGCTACGATTCTACGACTCTTATATAGGCACTACTGCAGAATGCCAAATCTACTTGAAGGATTCCAAGCCCCTGTCAGCAAACATAGAAAAAAACCAAACTCAGATAATTCAAACACTGACACTCCCCTGGATAACTCCAAGGATTGTTGCTCCTTATAAATACATTTCTTAAGAAGGGGGAAGGAAACCAGGTCCACCACCTTTCTGCATCAAAGTGTGCCACAAAAAGGCAGAGATTTAAAAGGAAGAATAAAGCTGTCTTTCCAATGAAGCACTGGACACTGATTTTAAAGTCTGTCATATCATGTTGCCTAAAATTTTCTCCTCGATCTATTTTTCTTGTTTTAACTGTGTTATTTTTTTTTTTTTTAACCACCACAAGTTAGCAGATCTTTTCCTGCAATATAAAATGAGATGGGGTGGTAAGAAAAATGATTAGACCACAAGACTGATCTTTCTCAACAACTGTGACAGTACTAGTAGGGATTCAGATGACTCATGAAGTCAAACTCTGGGGCTTGATTACCTTTTAATTGCAGACATAATCAGCCACTTAGGAAAGATCTGGTGACCACAAACATAAAATATCTTTAAAATGTGAAAGCATGATCTGGAGCTGAAGTAAAGTGCTGACTGCTTTCCCTCTAGCCCATCTATTTTAAATTGGTCACTAGAGAATGTTAAGGTACTGACTTTCAAAATTAGTTCTAATAAGTAGTACATCCTCAAAGAATTTTATTTGTATGTTACTACACACCTACATACAGAGAAATTATCTCAATCTCTTCTGGAATGAAATCTGTTGGTGCACTTTTTGGGGCATAAGCAGACATAACAAATGCATTGATATAAAAGGATATATGGATATACGCCTCCATGAATTCTTTTAGGCCTGCATGGTTCTGTGATACAAGCATAGTGAAACAGCTCTAACTTGGACCTCGTTTCATTCAAAGTTAGGGGGATGAAGCATCATGCAGACTTAAACATTTTAACAGCTGAAGCCTATTTCCTAGCAGCAGCTTTCTGGTCCCTTTTAAAACATCTAAAATGGGGACTGACAACCTTTACGAATGGCAGGCTGCAGCTGCGAGGCACCAATCTCCTCTAGCCTTCCCACCACTTGGTGATCTTTCCCCTGCAGTCTCCACTTACCATTGCCACCATGTGCTGCAGAGTTCCATGGCCAAGAGCCATGCTGAAGAATAAATTTGGTGGCAAGGGCAGAGAGCAAGTAGGATTGAAGCATCAACACAGGCAAGATGTGGAGCACAGCACAGGAGTGTACTAGGGTGAATGGCATGCAACAGGCAGACTCTGGGGGAAACCCCTTTGTAACTCTTGCAAACTCCCAGCTGTCAACCTCTGGTTTAAAATATCCATCTGTCCTTGGCACAACGCTATTAAAAAGGCAGCATTTAGTCCGTTTCAAACAGAACAACTTATTTTTTCAAGTGGCAAGCATAACAAATTCAAGCTGTACTTTTGGTAGGACACTGCAGCTAACTCAGGTGCTCTTGCACTATGGAGAGTTGCAACATGTACAAATGGATCAGAAACTTGGTTCATCATCTCATTTTGTACAACAGATCCAAACATGGCTTAAAAATAAAGGTTTTTCCTATCCCCAATTTCAATGTTCTTAATCCATATGGCCTAATTTGAGTAAAACTATTAGTCACTGCCACAGATATAAAAGCACTTGAAGTTCTATGGGAGTAGTCCTTAGAGAGATGCATTAAAATAGGATGCATTAAAATTCATTCCTTTTCCTCAGCAGGCATAAACTCCTTCAAAATAACAACAATAGCTATCACCTAAACTCATGTCTGCTCAATGCTTGTAGATTTATGGGTAAACCTACAGGAATACTTTCTAGCAGAGTAAGCTGTCCCTGAGGGCAACTTGTTCTGAATGGGATCTCTGTCTCTCTCTTACACACACACCCACCCACCCATGCTGCAGAGCACTCAGAATTTTCATAGCTCAAAAGGTAACATATAACTTATAACAAATAGCTATGACTAATGCATTTGCACTGTGACAAATCTCAACATGTGCTTTACACGTGCTTCTGCTAACTTACAAAACAACCCTCTGCTGGACTTTTTCTCTTTGGCTCTGCTCAGTGGAACAGCCTAACATAAATTGTCTATATTAGCATGGCATATATGGTTAAGTCGCCAAGAGCATTACTATTTATGCACAGAGCTTCTTGAGGAATCCATCCTGATGCAACAGTATGCTAATCCTGGAAATGGATGAGACAAGGCAATTGAATTCTATGTAGTCACATCACTTGGGCTTAGAGCAACAATATTTTACAAAGAAAATTCTCACTCCTACTTCCTGTGCTCCCATCAGCATTTTTAAGTATTGCAGTCCTGGGAAAGAATCTCCACTGTTTCTCTCGATCACATTCTGCAGAAGAGTGAGATCATTTCATAATAGTCCCACTCCAAAGCTTAAACCAGTTTTGGTGGAGGACAGGCTACGCAATAAATCCACCGCCCAATGGAAGTGCATTAGGAAATCTCACCTTCCCTCTTTTAAACAGAGACTACATGTGCATTTATGTGACAGCATACAGTAATTGATTTCATTACTTCATATGTGACTGATTTCATTAAAGCCAGGTTGTCACCAAGGCTTTGTTTAAGTTAGAGTGCAGTTTTATGGACTTGGTTAACTTAAAATCCATGCATATTTGGAGCCAAAGTTTGAATTCAGGGAAGCTTTTTCTTATATTTGATCACAAAAACCAAGAGACCGTTTCCTCTTGGGGATTAAGGGGAGGCTTAAACTGGAGAGAAGAAAAGGTAGAGGGGTGAGTTACCTCCACAATACACTGCATAAGATGTAAGATGGTTTGAAAGTTAATAACTACAAATGGGATACTCCAAACATGTGCGTGCCTTGAAGTAGTAATTAACATTCCCTTTCAGCTGGTTTTAATTTTTTTTTTCAAGTTAAGAATAATTCAACTGTGAAACTTAATGCACTTGAGTGTGGGGGTCATAGATGTATCCTGCTTCCCTGAGAAATGATCTTAGTTTTAGAAATGGCAAAATTATTCATGCCAACAAAAAAATATTAAATGTCCTATCACAGCATGAATTTTCTGCCTGAAGCAGTTAACATCACTATTTTCATAACTGAACAAGTCTAGTAGTGGCAGTAATCTCATATAATAGAGAGACCTTGCTTAGCAGACATACATGTTGACAAGAATGAGCAATTAAAGGAACTGAATCTACTTTTAAGACAAGTTAGATTCTAGATACGTATAAAAAGCCCAACTTGCATGCCACACAGCTTGAGCATGCTATTATAACCAAATTAACCAAGGCTAAACAAGTTTAAAACTAGTTTCATAGTAGTTAGGGGTCACAAGGGACCTAAATAGATCATCTAGTCTGACCCCCCGCCACTGGCCGGAGCACATGCTGGGATCACACGACCCCAGACAGGTGTTCATCCAACTTCTTTTTGAATTTACTCAAGGTAGGAGCGAGGACCACTTCCATAGGAAGTTGGTTCCAGATCCTAGCCACCCTAACAGTGAAATAGTGCCTCCTAATCTCTAACCTGAGCCTATTTTCCAGCAACTTCTGACCATTGGTCCTAGCTACTTTTAAACCCCCCCCCCACATACTTTGATAACAACCTGTCTTGTACAGAAAGGATTAAGCATATCAGTATTTCATAAAAAATTCCAATAGGTCCTTGTTGTTCCCAAGAATTTAGCATTCTCCAAAGCTGGTTGTCAAAGGGCACTCTGCTTGAAATATCAACTTGGCAAGGCATAATTTTTCTCCTTGTACTTAAAAAAACCCCAACAACTTAGGTTTCAAAAACAGTGCTTCTATTTCTAGTGCTAGCCAAGAAATACTTTCAAAATACAAATAATATATAAATGAATGCAAAGCAATTCTTTAATTTGGAAGACCAATAATATCAAAGAAACATCAACTTTCTCCCTAGTATTACTGGGAAATAAACACTAACAATGAAGAATGAAGGCTTAGTTACACATACAGTAGAATAAAGTGTTAACAAAATTTGTGTACTCATTTGCCTATATACTTTTAAGACCTCTACAGTGCATTGGCAATATAAGAATTACTTGGTTTAAATGAGAACCTGATCCTAAATATCAATATTACTATGTCTTTTGACTGAGCAAGCAGCAAGCATCTCTCAAGAAATCCTTAGTGAAAGTACCATTTCATTTTGATTTTGGTGGAGTTAAGAGGGGTTGTGGACAAAGACTTTGGGCATCTTTACCCTGTTTCCAAACTGGTCTCTACCTAACAGGATGAAGCTCCACCACCTTTTGAGGTTGGAGGAACAAGGTCTGTACCACTAAGCCATGAAGCAATTTAAAGTATTTAAATCCTCACTCTCAGAAGTCATGTAGGGTATGGACAGGTGTGCATTTGTACTGCTACTAGACCCTGTGCTCTGGCAATTGCAGTGAGAGGCCCCATATTCACTCCTCTAGATGCAAGAGCACCAGCAAGACTTGCTGCGCTGAGAGCCCCGGCAGGAGCAGTAGGGTCCTGGCAGGGTTCCCTGATCATAAACCTGATAGGCATTGGCAAGCGGTCAGGGAACCAGATACTTTCCCTTCCATCTCTCCCCACCTTGGGGGGGGGGTGTGGGGGGTGGGAGGGAGAGGAAAAGCAGACGACTATGGAATGCTGAATGGTCCTAGAGACCCTCTAACATTATGTGCAACTACAAGTGTTGTGATACAAATCTGGGAAGTTTCTCTTTGGAAGCGTTACTAATTGTGCAGGAC
>JAGPOW010000261.1:137965023-137977499 GCA_030014935.1 Caiman crocodilus
GGGGAAAAAAAAACCTTGAAATGCGAGGTTTTCCTGGGACCTGGTAAGATCAAGATTGCAAACAGAAGAAATGAAAATGAAAGAGAATAAAGAAAGGCATCCCCCAATACTTAACTGAACTAGAATATAGGTATACTGTCAAATTGATAAGCCCAGCCTTTGACCCATTTCCCAGATTTCTAAATTTAGTGGTGTATACTATTACATCTCCTTCTCTCAGATACATTTTTACTATAATACATCCTATGTATTTGAATAGCATTAACAGTTTTCTCCCTATTGATTCATTCTGTTCCTTAAATTTCACAGACACTCTGATTACTTTTAGCCTTAAGCCTTATAACGTATCTACAGCCCTTTCCACCCTTCCAACCTAATGTAGCTCACTATGGAGGTCATTAGACCCCTCCCTAACGTCCAGGTTTTACCTTACTTCCTTATCAAAGCTCAGTCATATTTTAACTTCCTTGCAATTTCTATCCTTCCACCTAGCAGTGATCAAATCACAAGTAAATCTAGGTGTGCAATCTTCAAGATTCTACCTTAATCTTATCTACATTGCATTCTGCAATGCACGGTATTTGTCTTTTGGGATGGGGAAAAGGCAAATGTGGGGAGTTTTGATACATTGACTTAAGCGCTGCATGGAAAGTTGAACATCTCTCCAGCATGATAAAAATATGAGTTCAACCTTATCTTCGGGAACACGAAGGTCCACATCAAGGCAACACTGACCATGGGCTTGTCTGCACAGAGCTGTTCGCAATTAACTGTCAAGGAAGAAAGGAGACTTACTCCTGAACAGGTACTGTGCTTTAATTGACATTCTAACTTTAATTCTTATCTTTCAAATGTAGAAGCCCTAACACAAAGCATTAGGTTCAAATCTGACAAGCTTTGTCCAGGACGCTATTACTTGTTTTATACCCTGAATGTATTTAAATGGTGTGGTGCTGTGAGAGAGTTAATGTTCATATAGATTGGATCTAGCCAGTTGATGGCTCTACTAAGGATCACAACCTCAAACATAACATAGGAACAGGGAACCAGCTCCTTAGAACACCAATGCCATATTGCCCTCTGCCTTTTATATTGTCAACTAAGAGGAGAATTTGAACATTTATCTCTTGTTATCCCCTGCTACCAGTCCCACTGCAAATTAGATATGGATTTCTATGATTGTCTCAAGACTGCAATCTACATCTATTTGCCAACTGCAGATATAGCAACCAGCCAATTACTGAAAAGCAAAAGTTACTGTAAGTTGCTCTTATTTTTGTGCGATTCATCCAGCATTTATCTTAGTCAAGTTATTCCTCTATCTATTTTCATGCCATCTAACCATCATGTTTTCAATTTAATGAAAATTAAACACTCTTTTTTATTTGAAAGTTCAATTTCCTATCCAGTGCTACTAATTCTACAAACATCTGTACTTGTTAATTTTTTAAGTGATATGTACAATGCTTACAGCCTTGTATAACTACAAAATACCCCAGCTTTTAATTATTGTGCCTTGATCAGTTATTCATTGTCTTCCACTAGAGCCTGAAAAAAGACTAAACCCACTTAACAAAGATTAACAATAAGTGCTCAGACTGCCTGTCAACTCCAGGGTTTCCTGAAAGTAAAACTTTCTCTCTCTCAAGTTACTACGCTAGTTGCTTAAAAATCATGTCAAAACTAATGCTTTTATACCTTTTACTCCCTCTGGTAATATTTTTTTTTTAAAAGAAAGCATAAAGGAATTGACTGAAATTAGGAAAAGAAATCCTTGTGGCCTCAAAATTCTGAAACACAGTTTATAGCTTTTGGACACAGCATAATTTTTAAATCGTTTTCTTTAGGTAAAAAAAAAAAGAAAAGGTTTGGATGATTTTTCCTACTAGATCAACTGAATAGTGGGAGAAATATTAGATAAAATTTTGGGCAGCAAGTACAAAGGTCTGCAAAAGAAGTACAGACAACCTAAAAGAAATACCAGATAAAACAGTAACTTTTAATTCAGTTATGTGCTCAGTTAAAGAAATGAGGGCTGTAAAATTTACAGACATGAAGGGCACTTTGTGCCTGGAAGCTTGTCTAACATCTCTCCCAACTATCCAGTTGGTCCAAAAAAGTTATCATGAAAAAAGACCCTTGCTCTCTACACATTGCCTTGGAGTATCAAGGCTACAAAGATGCTCCAACTCTTATTTATGTGGGAAACAACTGGCATTCTTCTTTAGTGCTTTCTGAAAGACCAGAACTACAGGAAATCATACTTTGCTCTGAACTCACTAGTAATTTTCTCATGTTTATGCTATTCATTGCCACACTACTGGAGTACATCACAATTCATTCTTTCCCAGACTCTCTCAATGTGGGGGGGAGGGGAGGGGGGGGTCATGAACTCTTATATTTTGGGGTTCATGACATGTCATAATTATAGCACATGTGGTCTCACTGGAAAGCCCATGTTATGCTGTATCCATTTCTACTATTGCTATACCTGTATGGAATAAGTTGTGCTGGGTATGTACATCTTAATGGCTTTGGATAGGGTACAGGTAGGGTACTCAGTGAGTGGGCAAAACAGATGATTATCCCATGCTGTTGTATTACAGGGCCAAGACAATTACTACTCACAATAGCTGATGAAAGGGGCCACAGGTGGGATGGGCAACCCTGCCCATAGATTGGTGGGATGTACATACCTGCACATTGTATACCTATAATGGGGGAAATCAACTTTACAATAACAAAAGCTTCTGGGATTAATGTCCCTTCAAACTGGCTGGACTCCAGGTACATAAAGTAACTAGGTGTGGGTAAGCAGGATATGAGCCCCAGGTGCTGAATTTGAGGGGGTGCCCTCAAGTTCCCTTCCACATACCTCTTCTCCTCTATTCTATCTTTTCCAAACTTGGTCGGCACTCTTGTGTTCCCCCAACAATCCCCTCCACTTGCTGTTCCATCCTGGTATGATGCCTTGCTGCACTTTACCTCTTTTGCTGCTCTTTACGCCCTTCTGCAGTGCCTCGGTGGCTCTGTCACTTGCCCACCCTTGTCCACTGCATTTCATTTTGTTAACTGTCTCTTCGCATACCTTTCAGCGGCAGAGATTGGGAGAGCAGCCCTCCGCATGAAGCAGGGAGGGTTGAGCTCTCTGGAAGGGGAGTGAACTGAGGCCACAGTGGTTTGGGGAGTCGGCCGAGGGGACATTGTGAGGGTACAATGCCCAACAGGTGTCCTGGGTTCAGATCTTACCAGTTTATGCCTCTGGCAGAAAGGAAAATGCCTGAGGGGGAGAAACAGATTGAAGCTGACTAGGCAGTTTAATATTGGCATTTCCTAACCTTTAATTTTTAACACCATGCCTTGGATATAGTTTGTATAAGTGAGCATAAACTGTTATACCAGTTTTCACCCCTAAAAAAAAAAAAAAAAAAAAATCTCAGAAGAAAGAAATGTCAGATTCATTCCTGCAGGCTCCTATAACAAATGAGATTACTTATGTGAAACAAATGTAGTTTTGTCTCTCATTTGCACAGAATTCCTCTGGATTCTGGAACTGGTTCAACATCCCCCCCCTTATCCTACTGTCTTCCCACGGGTCCAATCCAGTCTGCCCTCTGCAATAGGATATCTCTGCCTTCAAAGACTAACATTCTTTTAGCACCTAAGGAAACAGTTTACCAATTCCCCGAGTGCTGTAAAACAGTGTCACATAATTTATACAATTTAATTCTCCTCAAAAGGGAGAAGTGCCTTAGTTAAGCCTAAATACTATTTAGAAAGTGGTCACTCTAACGTCTGCCAGGCATTCTTACCCCCAGTTCCACAGGACAAATAGGTCAAAACAGTATTCAACTTGTGGAGATTATATTGTTAGATCATTGTTTCCTGAATTCATTTTTCATCTGATCTCACTGATTACAATATAGGCCAATCTATTTAGACCCTCTTCAGGCTTTTACAGTATCTAAGGTAAAGCACTTCTGACTCAACTTACTCTCAATTCAGATATTCAAAACACTTTAACTGGGTAAGAGTTCTTTCTGTTGCACCTACTTCCTTCTGAGTGTAGACTGTTTAACCAGAATGTGGAGGTGGAATTATGTGAAAAATTAGCAGAGGCACAGCTACAAATTCCTAGAACTATATTATATACAGAAGCATCCTACGAGGAAGACACCGTTAAAGACCACACTTAAGAAGATTCCAAAGAAGGAGAATCCATTCTTGTATAGCATGCAACATGACATCTATATTAAAAAAAAAAAATCTGTGCTCTGGAAAAACAAGATTAGCACAACACTGTACTGAGCCCGTCAATTCTAACAAGAATCACCTAAAAAAGAAACCCCTGTTTAATTCTGAATGCTGCATTCTACTTGCATCTCAGTCAGACTAAACTATACTGGGTAAAGTTTAAAAAGCTTTATGTTCAACACCTAGAAAAAAGAAGACAATTTTTCCCAAGTCTCACACTGGGATTTTTCAAATCCTGAATAAATTAAATTTAGCATTATAAAAGAGTAACTGTAGTTTTGTGGACTACAGATTTTTAAAAAATGATTAGTTTAGTAACTAGGATTGGTAACTAGAATAAGACTTTTGGCCATCACTTCGCAGCAACCATGCAGGAAAAAAAAGATATTGTTTACTACTTTACATTCAAGATACATGTTTAGCAAAATCTGACAGAACACAGCATCCAAACCCAGTTATTTTACTTGGACTTAACTAAATGGCTTTTGTATCTCTGCTTCTCCACTTCACATATACAACATTAAGCAACCTAAATTTTAGACCCTGGAATATGTGCACTGCCATAGTTTTCTGAACCTGCTGAGTCTTATCCCAAAACAAACATACATGTCAAAAGGTACAAGTTAAAATTAAATTGTGGTATTTCAAATTGTGACATGCCAAAGGGAAGCCACCAACTAGAAAATGAAATGTCATTCTTCCCTACCTTTGTGATTGAAGATGCCCTCCATCTCCATGCTGCTTCTTGAGTGGGCAATGCAAAGCGACCCACAGGGAACAAGACCTTCTGCAGCTGGGGATCGGTCTGTGGTTCGTACCAAACACCAGTCTGGCTTGTCATGTGGCCTCTCCAGCACTTCCACTGTCTGACCCCGGCGGATAGTCAACTCATTGCTATTGCATGCTGTGAAGTCATGGATAACCACTGTCAACTCACATCCACCCGACAACTGGAGAAAGAAAAAGCAATAAGGGCCTGAGTGAATGCTGCATATTATACCTATATGTGCCTATTTAGGATTGAGATATATTTGATAGTGATTTAAGGATTTATTATATCATTAAAAAGCAGATAGACTTGCCACATATGCTGAGAAGTTTGGGAACAGTAAACAGATTCACTGCCTCACTTAAAAGAGCAAGTGGGTGCAGCTACAGGTGCACTTTAATTCACATTAAAATAGGCTAATCCACATTAAAGCATCACAAAAAACCCTGTGCTTTTGTTAATGAACATTAAAATAGGCAAATGCACCTTTTTCTAGTACCTCACAAATGGAGGTACTAAAATTAATGTGCATTAGTGAAAGTACATTAATGAACGTGTAGACATGCCCAGTTAAACCCTCTGTGTACCCATCATGGGTCATTCTGCAGTAAAAGCAAGGCAAGGTCTCAGTGGAGTAACTAGACCAGTGGTTCTCCACCTTTTTAGACTCAATGTACTTCACCATTAGACTCAAGGCACCCTTTTTAGTTTTCACTCATTTCTGACTACAGAAAAGCAACAAGAGCAATTCTTCTGTGCCAAAGAACTCAGAAAGACACAAGTGCTCAGAACATTTTTAACACTCTGAATTCCCATTTGAAATCTCTGGGTTTATCTTGTGAATCATGTTTGCACACGTGACGGTGCTAACATCGTGTGGCACCTTGCACCATCCTTGAATGGCTCGAGGCACCCTGGTGAAGAATCATTGAACTAGACTGACTAAAAATAAGCAACTACCATAATAAGCACTATTTAGCCTCATGTTTCATAGGAACAAAAAGTAGAAGGGGAAAGTTTCCCACAGTGCACAGGCTGTGGTGGCTGCGGGAGGCAGGAAACCAATGGTTCAAGACATAACTTCTAGATCTAGGGCCCTGTCCCTTGGTGAGGGGAAGCCAGACTGCAGAAGGGAAGTTGGCTCTGAACGAACACCTTGGAAGTGGCTGACTTTTGATGCAAGCATAGAGAATAGCTCTATTATATATGCATTCTGTTCTGTCTGTTTGGATCCCCTGCCCCCAAAATACTTCCTACTTATATACTTGTATTCATGAACATAAACCAGAGTTGGCAAAAACCTCCATGGCTTGTCAATTTTCTTCAAAGCACTTTCATTAAAATCATTCTGTTCCAGCTCAAACTTTACACTCTCTCTCTCTCTTATTGCTCCATTTATTTTAAACAAACAGTGGCATTTGGTAAACATGGATAATTCCCATGTTTCCCAGTTTATTACACCACGCTGGACTAAGGTTTAAAAACAATACTCAATGAATCTCTCCTTCCTTCCACATAGTAACAATAATTCTGTAGACCCATATTGCTCCTTGGTTTACCACTGCATTTTTTAAATCACAATTTGCTGTTTCCAAAACATGTTTCATTCATCCTGATATGTAACCTCCATTAATAAAGGGGGAGAAAGAAGGGGAAGTGAAATTTGGAGGAATCCTTTTAAGTCATGGGATTTACTCTGCGAATTCACAAAGGAAGGCCGCTTCTCATTTATCCTCTGATTATTAAGAACAAATACACTGTTAGGAATTCTTATCTTTGCAAACATAAAAGCACAAGCTAATATACAAAGGTCTTAAACACTTCAGTCTTTCTAAGCTACCTTTGACAAATGCCAAGTTTCCTTCTTATGCTGTTATCAGTAAGACGCATATACTTGGAGCTATAGCACATGGATTTATTACTTGCATATCTCTTTTTATCAAATTCAAGACAGAAAGCAGGACAGTGCTCTTTTTCATCAAATATGAATTTGAGGATTGTGTGCCAAGCAACTCAAGACAAAACTCATAGGCTAATTCCTCCCTCCCTTCACCATCCCTCCCACAAACCACAGGACATAACCCTTGGCAGGCAGTCTCCAATAAAGGCAGAGCTTTCCCATGACCACTGCCCACCAATATTGTTAACTAATCCCCATTGTGTGCGTGTTGATAGAGTAATTTTTCTTCCCCCCCCCCTTTTTTTTTTTTTTTTTGAGGGAATTAGGGGCTTCGGAGAGGGAGGTGGGAGCAAGGGAGAGTAAAGAAACCTTATGCTTCCCATAATTAAGGATGTAGTCAATCTGTGCCCCACAAGTTCTGATCAGAAATTAAATCGCATTGTTTCTACTCAGCCCCTCTGGTCAGTCCCAGCACTCTAGTTATGAAGTTCATGGCTTCAGAAAGTGCTTTCTTGCTCATTAAAAATAACTTGCAACCCTCCACCTCTTCCTCTGCATTGTTAGCTTTTAGTCCATTCAAACCTAAACCAAAGGGGAAAAAGTCAAGAGCTTTCCCTTGTTTTCTGGCACTGATTTATGTTACAGCTCTCTTCAGACTAAGTGAGGATCAATTGAAAACATCTGTATGCCGATGGGGTCTGAGAAAAAGCCCACGGAGTCTGACTTCACAAGGTGTCAAATGCAAGTCTCCAAACTTTCCTCATGAAAAACATATTCGTTCCCCTTCCTTCTCTCCCCAGCATAAGTTAGGACCAGGTTTCACCACTTTTAGAAACAATGCATCTTGTCAAGACAATTGATCTGAATACCTATAGAAGTCTGGCTCTCCTCTTTAGCTGTTTCTCTGTTCTCCTATTTCCTGCCAATAAAGATGAATAGGTACCTTATGAGTATGACCAATATAGGGTGCATCCACACATGCAAGCATGTGCACTTGCAACTGCTCAAATAGAAGCAGTGCAAATTTGAGCTGGGGCTTTTTGCCTCAGCGCACATGCCTGGGCATGCATTTTGTCATGACGCAAATTGTGCCACTTGCAGCAAAATAATCCTGCCTGGCTCCTCCCGGATCTGCAGCCAGGGGGAGCTAGAGCCTGGGGCCAGCATAAAAAACTGCCCTGGCTAGCAGCTCAGGGCTACTTGCCCTCAGGAGCTTCTGGGACGTGGCTGGGGTACCCCTGTCACTGAATCTGTACTCCACCCTCATCCCACGAGCCGCTGAGGACCTCAGCTGGTGGCTCCTCCATGGAGCTGTTGCCATGGGCATGTATGTTGTGAGCTTCACACCACCCTGGTCTCTTGCCCCTTTTACAGGCAGAGGGAGACCCTAGCGTACATGACTCATGAGTGCGCCAGGCTGCAGCCCCTCCAACTCCACCTCCAGAGCCTCCTCTTGAGTTCCTGGTTGAATTTCACCCCCCACCTTCTTGTTTTTGTCACTCTGCCAAGTCTTGGGACCTCCTGGTCAACCTCCTCCTGGTCCTGGCCAAGTGGGCCCTATATTTGACCAGGAAGGAGGCTCTGGCTGGGAAGGCTCCCAGAGACTGCAGGGCCCCTTTCCTCTCACTTGTCCATGCACGTCTCCAGGTAGAGCACCAGTGGGTTGCATCCACCGGCTCCTTGGATGCCTTTGAGAACCGGTGGGTGCAGCCCAGGGGGATTCTGCTCAGTGTCTCCCTCAGGTTCACTTTTTTTTGACCCACATGATACTCCTATCCTGTTTTTTCCATTAGTTGTCCATCCATTGATCCCACATGTTAGGAGCTATTAGTTAGCTGCGTGGGCCTCAGAGTCCATGACAATTGGGTGATACAAATAGTCAGGAGCTTCTAAGGGAGAAGTCTCTGGAAGGAAGTTGGCCACACCCCTTCCTGTCCCAGGCTGCTTGCTGCAAGCTTGGGCTCAGGAGCTTCTGGGGAGAAAATGGGCCAGGCCCTTTCCCGCCTCTGGCTACTGCTAGCTGCTGACTTAGTGTCAAAGCTTTTGGGAGCAAATTGGCTGCATCCCTTCCTGCCTTGGGCTGCTACTGCTGTTGCTGCCCCTGCATGGGGGGTGGTGGAGTGGTGTCCTCTGCTGCAGCCTGCTACCTCCCCCCACCTTGGGGAGGGTCCACTGCACCGTACCGCACCTCAGCTTCTGCACCCTGGTCCTGGCCTGCTACCCAGCCTGCCATCAAGCCTAGGGAGGAAGCCTGCGCTGCCTGCGGGCCCATCCTCCCCCCCCCCCCACCACTGCCGGACCCTAAAGGCGCCTTGCCTGCCCCTGTTGCCTTGGCAGGCAAACTCCCACCTTCACCTCCACCAGAAGCACACCCTGAGTGGCTGAACTGGACAGCTCCTACCATCACTGCTGTGGTTGTTTTTGCTGCTGCCCCCTCTCAGGAGAGGAGATTCCTTGCTGCACTACCTTGCATCACTTGACACCACATCTGCACTGGATTACTTCCTAATTGACTGACTGCTCCTGCCCTCCCCCACAGCTACCTCACTGCATCTGATCCTGCTTTGTCTTCTTGCCTACTGCTCTGCTGCTGAGTGCCTGGCTGGAGGCCTGGGGGGCTTCTGGACAAATATTCAACAAACAAAGCCCCTCCACCACTCCAGCCATCTTTTACATCTGCCTCAGTAGCCTTCCCTGTGTGTTCTTGCCATTGTGTGGTAAGTCTTGTGGTCCACTCCCCCGCCCTGGTGCTTGTTGTGTGGCTGAGTAAGTCAGCTCGAGTTTCCCCAGCCCCTGTGCATGTGTATTCCCCCTCCCTCCATATTTTTTCCCTCTCATTTTTTTTTCCTGCGGGGCTGTAGCTTAGGGAGCTTCAGTGCCCTTCCTCCCTTCTCCCTGACAACTCCAGTCTGCCCCTACTAGATTCACCAGCCACACTGGATATTTTGTTTTTCTTTATTGTCTTCCCTGCCCTCATGTGAAACAATGGCAGGGCAGGAAACTTCTAGGGGGGGAGATGCCCCCACAGAACTTCCTGCTGCCCCCCCCACTATGGGGTTGGATCCCAGGCAAGCCCCCAAGGGGATGCATGCCCCTGTAGCCTCCTTCCCAAAGGCAGAGTCTAACCAACCTCCTCCAGGGGTAGTGAAGCCTGCAACCTCTGCTGCAGGGACAGATAGGACTCTGGTAGGGAGCCAACAGGACCAGGGGGTCTTCCCTGGCCCAGCACCCTCAGAGGGGTTCCCAGGGCCACCTCTCCCTTCATCAGGGACCAAGTGCAGGGGCAGTGAAAAGGGCTCCTCTTCATCACAGCTTGGGGTGGGAAGAGCAAGGGCCCTGTTCCCAAGCCTAGACCACCAGCGCCTGAGGGGACCAGGTGCACTACACCAGCCAACACACCCACCCAAGATTGTGGTGGCCTCCTGCTTTCATGGCAAGGGGGTCTTCTTCCTTGCCTTTAAGGCTGCCACATAAAAGGCAGTGGAGAGGAGACTTGTGGTGGAGGCTGAGTACGTCCCCCTCGAGCCTCTAGAAGAGCTGGGGAACAGGGTGGTCCTCAGCTCCATCCCTTCCTATATCCCCAGTTGGGCCCTACTCCCCCAGCTCCAAATCCTGGCGAAAGTTATCTCCCTGGTGGTGGCCCTCTCACTGGGGTGTCGAGACCCCAGCCTCCGCCACACGTGCTCTTTCCATCACCAGGTTATGATCCAGCTGGCAGTGGGAGTGCAGCTGGAGGCTGAAGGGTGCCCAGCAATTCTGTATCAGGGGGCCCTGTTGAGGATTTTCTATACACTAGGGGACCTGCATTGCTTCTGGCGAACAGACCACCCTAGGTTCCAGCTTTACCCCACCATCTTGTGAAGGAGCCCCACCCCACCCCTGTCATAAGGGGCTGCAGAGCTCTCCCATTCCCAACCAGAGTCTGGGATCTTAGTGGACCAGGGAGTTCAGTTGGTACATAAGGAGCC
The DNA here is from genome assembly GCA_030014935.1 of Caiman crocodilus. Taxonomy (NCBI): domain Eukaryota; kingdom Metazoa; phylum Chordata; order Crocodylia; family Alligatoridae; genus Caiman; species Caiman crocodilus. The sequence continues at coordinate 137,975,915 of JAGPOW010000261.1, forward strand.
CACCAGAAGGAGGACGCCCAAGAACCAGCAGGCTCCATGAAGCCTGCAGACCTCTCAGTCCCAGGGACGAAGTATTTGCATTTCTTGACTGTAACAGAGGCCTGGCTGTGACTCTGTTGCTTAGAAAGAGTAACAGCTGAGGAGGAGTAATGCAGCTGGGAAACAGGAAACACCAGACCCTGGAAAACCAATGAGGACCCAGAAGGAAGAATAAGAGGCAGAGAAGATTGCCCAGATTTGCCTGTGGGCACAGACTGAGAGGGAAGTCGGAACAGGAAGTTCTCTCAGGTGAGTCTGAGAGGCACCAATAGGGATAGAGACTCCTATCCCCTCTGATGACGGGAGACCGGGATCACCCCAACTCAGCAGGTCACCACATACCCGAAGAACCCGCTCCAGTGGTGAGTCACGGGAACAAAGGAGGGAAGAGGTGACAGACAGTGGTCCCGAGGTGGTCAAGATTGGCAGAGAGAGAGAGAGAGAGAGAGAGATAGAGAGAGAGAGAGAGAGATAAAAGTGGAGCTAGCGGAGACGTCAGGAGAGAGGCGCTTTGCTTGCAAACTCAAGCCGGGGCGAGGGGGAATCCCCAGTTCCAGCGCTAATTGACCTCTAATAAAATAATTAGCGGTGGATGGCCAATTAACAGCTAACGTACAGCCTATGACCATTCACAAGGAATTCCTTGGTGGATCCCTGTAATTGGCCCTTGTGCCAGGCATTCAGAGTCCAAGCGAAACCGGCTGCAAACAATGAAGTCTCATTAACCTGGTATCAGGCCTGCGTGTTCCTTCTGCAGGTACCAGTGTTTAATAACTCTTCCTCCCCAGAAATTACCGAAGATCAAAAGTCGTGGCAGGCAAGAATCGCAGGAAAAGCAGGTGCCAAGGGCGGACACGTTGACATTGACCATGACTACACCTGTCAGTCTGCCAGAAAGGTACAGGTAGCCTTGGACTGCTGTGGAGATTTTGACAGCGTCCTTACCACTGCAAAAGCGCTGGAAGGGGAAGGTAAGGAGCCTGAAAACTGCAATGCCCAGACCTATAGGCAGGCCTGCAGTTTCATAGACTACATCTACACGTATGGGAGGGTGATACGTGAACTAGCGGGCCCTACACTGGGCACGGAGATGTGCGAGGCCCCTGCGAGGTCTACTCCAAACCTCCAGTCACAAAGTCATTTAGGATTACAACCCTCAGTGCCCACGGGCGCAGGAAGGGTCTCCGGAGGTGCTGGGTGCCTCTCCAGCTGGAGAAGCAGGAGGGAGGGTACCCCATGGTATTCTTGCTGGAGACCCTGATGACTTCATCCAATGAGCCTAGTTGGTGACTGGAGTGGGGAGGCAGGGTCCTTTTTTAGTCACCTCTTGGCCACCTGTCAGAAGGTGGTTGGGAAGGCCAACCGAACCCTAGCATGCATCCAACGATGCATTTTGAGCTGGTCCAAGGCGGTGATCCTCCCCCTTTATGCGGCTTTGGACAGGTCTCAGATGGAGTACTGTGTCCAGTTCTGGGCGCCGCACTTCAAGAGGGATGTGGACGGCCTCGAGAGGGTCCAGAGGAGGGCCGCTAGATTGATATGCGGG
>JAGPOW010000261.1:137977599-137991988 GCA_030014935.1 Caiman crocodilus
TGTTCTTGCTCCTACCTTGGGCATCTTTAAGAGTAGATTAGATAGGTACTTGGCTGGGGTCCTGTGACCCTGGCACTCGTTCCTGCCATTGGTGGGGGGCCAGACTAGATGGCCTGCTCTAGGCCCCTTCTAACCCTAGATACTATTATACCTCTTGCACGGTGGCTACCCTGTTCTCCCCAGGCCTATATCCAGAGGTTCTCCAGGACGCTGAAGTGGTGCCAGGGTGCCTGCTGCACCTCCAGGTCTAGGTACAGGGGCTGGTCCTGAACTTTCTGAACGTGTATGCCCCTCTGAGAGACGCAGAGTTGGTGGATTTCTTCCGCTAGGCAGCCACATGTCGGCACCCTCAACCCTTGACTTTAGCGTCACTTGAGACACACAAGACCAGTCGGGCAGGGAGTGGAATGAGGCCACCGTGGGCGTCCTCAGGGAGATCCTGACAGACTACTCACTGGTGTATGTCTGGTATGCCTGTCACCCTACCGACCCCCGTGCCTTGACCTATGTGAGGGTGGGGGAGGAACAGGCATGCCACTCCCAGTTAGACCGGGTTTATATCTCTTTGCTGTACTTTGCCTGGGCCAACTCCTCTGGCATCTAGCTGACCCCTTTCAGTGATCACCACCTTGTCTGGGCCCAGGCTATGCTAGGGCCTGGGCATCTGGGGTCAGCTTACTGGCATTTCATTGTCAGTTTGCTGGAGTATGTGGGCTTCATGGAGACCTTCCGGGAGTTATGGCTGGCCTGGCAGGAGCAATGGGCAGCTTTCCCCTTGGCTCCAAGACGGTGGGATGTGGGGAAGGTGCGCATCCCTACACTCGGGGGCACATCTGGCAGAGGAAGGCAGTCCGGGAGCAGCTTGAGTGGGAAGTGCTACAGCTGGAGAGGCACCTGGCTACCGACCTAACCAACCCATCCCTCTGCAGAGAGAGTGTTGGGAGAGGTGGGAAGAGCTTCGTGCTCTGGACAACCACTGCACCCATGGTGCGTTTGTTCGCTTGCATGCCCAATTCCTTCGGGAGATGGACTGTGGCTCCCGCTTCTTCTATGCCCTGGACAGGAGGCAGGGGGCCAAGAAGTGCATCACCTTCCTTCTGACAGCACCCCCCTCATGGATCCAGGTAAGATGAGCCGGCGTGTAAGCCTTCTTTGAAGAACTCTTCTCCCTGGATTCAACCAACACTGAAGCCTGTCAGACTCTGTGGGAGGGACTCCTGCAGGTCAGTGTGGGCCACTGGGACCAGCTAGAAGCTCCTCTCACTCTGGCTGAGGTTTTGCTGCCCTCTGCCTGGCAACAAGGTGCCAGGCATTTACAGGGTGACCTTGGAGTTCTACTGGGCTTTCTGGAATGTCCTCAGCCCAGACCTCACCACAGTATGGGCCGAATGTGAGGGAAGTGGGGGGCTCCCTGTGTCATGCCAGAGGGCTGTGCTGACCTTCCTGCCAAAGAAGGGGGATCCCGTCAACTTTAGGAACCGCATGGATTACAAGGTGGTAGCGAAGGCCATCTTGCTGCACTTGTGGTCAGTGCTGATGGACATGATCCATCCTGACCAGACGTACACAGTGCCCAGATGTTTGATCTTTGACAACCTGTACCTGGTTTGGGACCTCCTGGAACTAGCACACTGGGAGGTCCTGTCTTTCGCCCTCCTACTCTGGACCAGGAGAAGGTGTTTGACAGAGTGGATCACGGGTACCTCACAGACATGCTGCGGGCCTTTGGCTTTGGGCCTCGCTTCGTACGGGTTCTCCAGGTGCTGCATGCCTCTGCAGTGTTTGGTCAAGCTCAACTGGACCTTGACAGAGCCCATCCTGTTCAGGAAAAGGGTGTGTCAAGGCTGCCTCCTGTCAGGCCAACTATATGCCTTGGCTCTGGAGCCCTTCCTTGTTCTTCTGCAGAAGTGGATGGCAGGGTTGATGCTCTGGGAGCCAGCAGCACGGCTGGTTCTATCAGCATATGTTGACAACATACTTCTCATGGTCCAGGACTCAGGTGACCTGGCATAGCTGGAAGCCTGACAGGCATTGTACTTGGCAGCCTCCTCTGTCCAGGTCAACTGGGTGAACAGCTTTGGCCTGGTGATGGGTGGCTGGTGGGCTCACTCCCACCCAGGCTCCATGGGAATCCACTGGAGTGCAAGCTTGCTGCACTGCTTGGGGGTCTATTTGTCCCCTACAGATCCCTCCAAGCCAGAGAACCGGTACCAGCTGGAGGCAAGGGTGATGAAGCAGCTCTGGGCATGGGCAGGGCTCCTGAGATGTCTCTCCCTGCATGGGAGACTGCCGGTCCTGTCCATGCTCTGGCACTGCTTACATACCCTGCCTGTGCCCCAGAGGTCCTGGAAGGGCTCCAGAGATGGGCACTGGAGTTTTTCTGGCTGGGACAGCACTAGGCCACTGTGGAGGTCCTGAGCCCCCTTAGGGGAGGGCAGCCAGGGCCTGGTTTGCCTGCACAGCCAGGTCCTAGCTATCCACCTTCAGGCCCTGCAGCGACTGCTATACGATGTCAGTAACCACGTGGCATGGGGCCACCTGGGACACGCTTTCCTTTTGCCACTTCTGGGGGTTCTGATACAACTGGCAGTTCCTCAGCCTGTGGGGCTGCTCCCTGCAGGACCTGCGAAGGCTGCCAAATTTCTACCAGGATCTCCTCCGGGCCTGAGGCTGGTCTCCACATTCAGGTCTCCTGCAACAGTCTCCCAGACTGCTGACCTGCTCGTTAAGCCCCTCCCTCTGGAACCCCCAGCTGGAGATGCCAATGGCAGAGGCACCCCAGTTGTGACAGAGGTTAATCCTAGTTGGTGGAGGACCCATATTGGATATTTCCTGGACTACAACAGGTGGGAGTGGGTGGACCCCGCTGAGCTTGCCTGGTGCACGGGTCTACCCATGACACATGCAACCTGCCGTCTGGTCCAGGAGATAAAATCTGCCCTACCTCCCAATGCCCTTGTCTTTGACCAGGTCCTGCATGGTGGTGGTCCTTGTCCCCCCATGTCCTCCAGCCCCAAGGAGTTTCTCATGGGGCCAGCAACTCGCCCAGCTTCATGGCACTCCCTGCTCCAGCACCTGAGCTGGCTGGAGGACACCAGACCAATCCACTTTTCCACTGTCCATTGCCCCCAACTCTACATGCTCGTGCACCGCACTGTCCATCATGCTGCCCTTGTATCCTGCCCAGGCACCAGGTAGCAGGACCTGCTCAGTGAGTGTCACTGGGGCACCCCAGTGGCTGAGAGTCTGTACTCCACCCTCATCCCATGAGTCACTGGGGACCTCAGCTGGCAGCTCCTCCATGGAGTTGTCACCATAGGCACGTATGTGGCAAGCTTCATTGACACCCCGGTCTCCTTTCCCTTCTGCAGGCACATGACCCATGAGTGCGCCAAGCTGCAGCCCCTCCAACTCCACCTCCAGAACCTCCTCTTGAAGTTCTGGTTAAATTTCACCCTCCATCTTCTTGTTTTTGGTCACCCCAGCCACAGCCCCACCAAGTCCTGGGACCTCCTGGTCAACCTCCTCCTGGTCCTGGCCAAGTGGGCTCTGTACTTGACCAGGAAGGAGGCTCTGGCCGGGAGGGTGCCTGGAGACTGCAAGGCTGCTCTCTTCTAACTTGTCTGTGCATGTTTCCTGGCGGAGCACCAGTGGGTAGCATCCACTGGCTCCTTGGATGCCTTTGAGGACTGGTGGGTGTGGCCCAGGGGGTTCTGCTTTGTGTCCCCCTCCGGAGAACTTCTTTTCACGTTTTGAACCTATGACCACCCACGTCACTTCTACCCTTTTCTTCCTTAATTGTCCCACTAAACAATTTTTATTTTTTGATTAGTTGTGTCTTTCAAATTTAGCTGCACTACTGTGTGGGGCCAATTAGTTAACTAGATGGGCCTTAAGGCCTTTGATCTTTTAAAGATACAAATAGACAGGAGCTTCTCAGACCCAGCCACTTGGTATCTGGGGACACTGGCCCCCTGTGTCAGGTACACTGCTGAAGCAGCATCCCAAATTCACTTTTTAAAATACTGCAAAATCCACAATGAGAACAAGAGAGAAAGAGAGGGGAGGACTAATCAGATGGGCAATGTTTTATTTTTATGTCTATAATGTTAAAAAAATTTGGAAGCCTACCAGTGTCTCTAGCATCATAATAAAATAAATCCTAAATATCTGTATGTTTTAATGTTTGCTTTTGGTTTCCTTATCACATGGTGGGTGTGTGATGGGGGCATGTGGGGTTTGCAGGAGGGGGTAGGAAGGGGGGTAAGGGGGTAATGTAGGGGATGTGAGTCAGTGTGTTGGTAGGTGTGGAAGGATTATGGGTGTAGGAGCTGCTTAGGAGGGGTGGGCCCCTGCATGAATGCTGCATGCCCCTGGCAGCTGGGGGGGCATGGCAGAACTGGAGGCAGTGGGAGTGTGGCAGCAGCAGTAAGCTCCCACAGATGCCACTGCTGCTGTCAGTGGTAGAGGGAGAGGTGATGAGCACCGACTAGGGGACATCACCCGCAGTGACCACCCGCAGATGCTGCTGGCAGCAACAGTGGTGGCCAGCGGCGATCGCTGACTGCCCATAGATGCGCCGGTGGCAGGGGCAGTGGCAAGCAGCAATTGAGGGGGTGCACCCACGTGCACTGCCTATGCTCTGCCAATGGTCTCCTGCTCCCTACACAGCACATGAACTACCCTGTCTGCAGGGTCCTAGCCTCCCCCTCCCCCACTGGTCTTCAGACCTCCGCTCCTCTCCAGCCTCCCGAGGCTGGAGAGGAGATCAAGTAGGAGGCTGGAGAGAATAGGAGAACAAGCAGGAGGCTTGTTCCCCCCACCCCCACTCCCGTTGGTTCCCTCAGCTCCCTGTTCATTGCCTTTCTCCCCACCTCCTTTGGGAGGCTGGAGATGAGCAGGGGAACAATAAGAAGAATGTCTCCAGATCTCCCTCTCCCACCTCCTGCTCACCTCCAGCCTCCCAAGGCTGGAGATGAGCAGGAGAACGAGCAGGGGGCTGGAGACATTCCCCTGCCCTCTCTAGTCTTCTGCTCCTTCTCTGCTACTGATGGTTGAGTGTGGGGGAACTGGGGGAATGAACTGGGGGTGGGGGGAATGAATGGGGAGTTGAAAGAAGGAACGGGGCTGAGCAGAGCCTTCTCCAAGGTCCTCTCCCCCCTCCTTCAGCCCCCCAACCCCCTACTTACCTGGCAGAAGCCAGGTCTAGGTCCCTGTAGCTTACACCGCTGCCTGCCCCACATGGGCAGGCAGTGTGCTTCACAATCAGGGAAAGGGCCAACCACAGAGATGCTCCAACAGGCTACTAGAGCATCTCTGTGGAAGACCGAGCCTCTGGTTGCCTATAGGCACGATCCGGGACCATGCCCTGACCCGTTTTTGTCCCAGGGTACTGTTTGACCGGAGAGATCTAATTTTGCTCCCCCCTGAAAATTTGCAGTGAGAGAAACTTTTTTGTTTCTGCACGTGCCTTTTACAATGTCTTAAAGGGGTGTGAGATGCCGCAAGAGACATGTGCGGGCTTGTCTGGATGTACCCATAAAGGCCAGATGCTCTCTGCTTTTAACACGGATGTTCTTCTTCCCCATTCCCTTAATTAAATGTAAGCCAACTAATATTGTGTTAATTTTTTTTTCCACTCAAGCACTCAAGCCAGAAAGAGGCCTAGAACAAGGGGAAGATGCACAGATGAAGTGTATTGCTTTCCAGGTGAAAGCTATTAAATAAAGGGAGTTTAGCAGCAAATGTGGCCAGTACAAGGAACAAATTAATACACACCACTGCTCCATATAATGTTGGCTATTTAAACACACTGCAGCTCACGCCACAGATGGCATAACAGACAGTGTTACAAAGGGCAATACTAAATTCAGTTCTTAGAAGTGAACAAGCTCTATAGTCAAGTGTGGGATCTCTTTCACACTGTAGTTAAGTATCAGGAGCCAAGATCTCCTACCAACCACCTCATCAGAGGGCAGAATAATTTTATGAAAAAAAATTAGGTTTAACTCTAAACTTTTGCCCTACCTTTGGAACTGAATAATCATTTCAACCTGAATTTGATTGTTAGGCAACATTTCTCTTTTTCAATTGTTTCTGCAGCCTTCATGTTGCTTAACACACCTTATAATGCAGTTTCATCTTTAGCACTGATAAATGCAATTGGAGAGCTAGGGGCGTCAGTGATTAAATACATCACTCAAACAGCTGGTGCTGGACAGCTTTGGCAAGTCTATCTGGAGAAAGAGAAAAAGAAACCTAATGGAATGGGTAAGATTGATTTACACTGATGAGAACATTAGGGATTCAAAGCAGCCTAAATCCAGTTTAAAAAGTTTCACAAGGGATGTTAAATTCTTTGCAGAAATTAATTCTTCTCTGCCAAGAAAACCCTTATGTAAACTGTATAAATAATAAATGAAGAGGCAAAGACTGAACCACAGAAGCTGCTGGAAAAGCAGAGGCAAAATAAGAAAGGAATTCTAACCCACTGAACACCCACAGCCTTAGAGGGGTTTAAGTTTTTAATTAACTAACTTAACCTGTGACAAATGCCAGTAGGTTGCACATATTGATAGTCTGATATATAATTTTTTTACACAGGTTGGGTGATTTTCAGTGGAGTGGTAGCTTAAATGGATTGACCCTCCATCCCCAGAATATAACCACTAGATGTACATTAACATGGGAAGATATGAAACTCCTTCTATGAGCTGTACATTAATTAAATCTCAACACTGCAAGCAAAATTTCATATGTATGTGTGCACACAACCCTCCCTCCCCCCATTTAAAAAAAATTGCTAAGCATGAAGCAAACTTTACATGGTGTCAAATGAGGTGAATGGGGCTGTTTTTAGCACGGTATTCCTAGCCTAGGACTGGAAATAAGCTAAGATTGGCAACATTTATCTTCTAGTTCTCACTACAGTTCCACAACTGGCCATCTGCTCGTGGATTACATCTCCAAAGCAATTTTTGTCTCCCCACAGTGCTCCAACAAAACCTCTTCCTCTCACCTGCGCGCCAGACAACCACATGCCTCCCAGAATAGACTGTTCTCTCTCCTGACGATAGCCAAGCAAAACTAAAGGACCTCTCTCTTCTGAAGGGCAGGGGCCTTTCTCTGCTCCTTACCACCACTTCAGGAGGGATGTCTCAGAAAGAAGAAATCAGCATCTCGACTAACAACAACAACTTGAGAGAGAGGGGTGTCACAATAGGACAGTTGCTTAGGCCTCACCTTTTCATTTTTCCTCTCCCACCATTTTCCACTCCTTGGTTGGGCTGGGGTGCTACAATCCCCACAAAAGACAGACTAGATTTTTTTAAATTTTTGATTGAGCACAAATTTGAAATAGCTAACATATAAGAAGGCTACTCTGGATATCTGTTGCAATTTGCTCCAAGCTCCACAGCTTTGTAGGTTGACTTGCAGGAAATCTCTCCCCCATTTCCTCAGGCAAATTCTTTTTGCTGAGTGGATACACAGTTCATATTTAAGGTATATAAGTTTGTTTATTCTGCTGTAACCGCATATACATCATTTTTACTGGAGAAAACAAGTGATTTAATTCAGGTCTTGAGCACCATCGGCACATTTGGTTTTTACTGTGCTGCATACACATAAATAAAGTTATACTGATGTTCTAATGCTTTATGGTTTCATCACCTGATTGCAGCTATTTTAAATTGGGTGAAGTTAATGGTTTTGAACAGTGATCCCTTTTATTTCACCTGTTTCAAATTTAATGAACCGCCCCCCCATCCCAGGCCAAATAGTTTGTGGAATTTCATTTAGAACCAATAAGCTGTTTGGCTCAATGGCATTAACAGCACCTAAAAATCTAGCCTTCTACCTCCTTTTACTGCCTCATTCTGTAAGTGATTTAAACATTGTTAAGCCTGTATACCACAAAATCATGAGCTAAGTTTCAGCCCCAAGTGGACCATAGCTAATGAATTAAAAAACTGTTACAAAGATAGATACCTATTACTTATGATACTGCAATTGTATTCATATTCCCCAGACTATTGTGGTCTCCTGTACTTTCATATGAAAATTAAAAAAAAAACCCCAAACATTGTTTTTTCTAATAGCTTGTCACCTCTACTTCTTCCTTAATATGTAGAAGGAATCAAGAACAATTTTTACTTAACATACCCAATCTATGTAGGTACTTGATATACTTTATCCATATAGTTACATTTTAAAATCTGTACAAAGGGCTGCATCTGCAGCTTTTTCAAGAAATGTAACAGAAAGTTGGTAGTAAGATATTGTCTTGTGAAGACCTGATTATTTTACCAGGAATAGTGTATACCATTTTCAGCACATACATTAAACTGAACAACAAAATGTTGAAGTCAATTAAAGCCCCCAGTGTGTCCTCCCCCCCTCCATACTTGCTATAAAGTAAATAGTTTGCAGTAAATCTCTTAGTCTTCATCCTGAATTAATGATGTTTTTCTGAATTAATCCATGAAAACCAAAATGACGTGTACTGATTTTTCAGTATGAGACAGAAACAATAACTTTTTATAACCTCAAGCCAACTAATGCACATTTTGGACAAAGCATAGGTGATACCCTATGTCCCAACATAAACAGCTGCCCTCCTTTGTTAATTATGATGTCATATTCCCTGAGAAATGGGGTGGCTTGTCTTTAGTTTCCTCTCAAAGCAATGCTTCATGCATCACATGATAATTGTTAACAGATTTGGCTGAATGGGATTCCATTAGGAGTTTCCTAAATTTACTGATTGGTTTAACAACCTACCACATCTGTAGAGGAGCCAAATTTCTTAGCAGCATCCCACCTAGCTAGCATTATAAATTAAATGAGGAGGAAGATTAGTGAACATTATAGCCTGCCAGGTCCAATTTTAAGTTTCTCCATGAGTTCAGCAATGCCTGCCTGCCTGCATTCTGAGCAAAGCCGAGAAGGACCAAGCATTTTTTGAAAGCTGTACAATGCATTAATCCTTTCCCTCAGAGCATGTATATTCAGTGTGGTCATATAAATTCATTTACACATTCTGGATTCAGACACTACTGAAGTCAAAGTGGATTTTTATCCAAATAAAACACAAGAGGAAATTAGACAACAAAAGCTGCTAAGAGATTTCCACTTCTCCCTCCCACTCACCCTTTCTCCTAGAGCCTGCGTAGCATATTTCTGACTTACAGTTTTACAGCTACAGTACATGATCTCTGCATGCAGCAACTACCGACTGCTGGCACAAATGCAGCTGACCCAAATGTAGTTTACATTTGCCAGACAGAATCATCTCAACTTTGCAGATCTTGATGGGAGATAAACTTCTCTGCTTGTCTGCTTCCTTCTCTTCCTTGATTGGCAAACTACCTGTAAGTTTGACTCAACGATGAAGGGGATCCTTTTTTTTTTTTTTTTTTTGCATGGTAAGTCCTGCTTGGAACACCCAGCTAGCCATCCTGGTAAACCACTGACGATCTGCTCAGCAATTTGGCTCACCAGATCCACTCACAATCAGTGAGATTAGAACAGGAGAAAGTAAAACAAAACAATTCCTCCCCTGCCCCACCTATACCCCACACCTCTACTTTTTGTAGAGAGTTTAACTGTTGCTGCCCTTTCAAATATTATATTCTTATGTCCCACAACCCCCCATAACTTTCTGATTGTACTTCAGGTACTATTCTATTTCTTGTTTGCCATCTTCTGGGATCTCTGGTTAACTGACATTTGCAACCACATACTGAACACCAAGTTCTTATCTTTCTTGTATTCCCAGCAAAAACCCTCAATTGCTGTACTTGTCTAATAAAGTCACTCATCTACAATAACCCTCTAGGGAAAAAGAAAATGTGCCAAAATGGCATGGCACAACATATAATGACATGGGTTATCCTTTAATTAACAACACAAATCTCATCAGCTTTTATGAAGGAAAATTCTACTAGTTTTGTAAAACAACTCATCCATAAACATACCATCATTTAAGAATTCTAGACCAAAATACAAGGGAGGCACAAACAAATGTCTAGCTATCACACATGGTACAAGGTAAGTTTTTAAAAGATAAAGTGAAATGAGGCAACACACTGGAGGTTGATCATTTGATTTTAGTCTCTTTCTCAGGGTTCTTCATTTTCAGTGTAAGATGGCCTTGAGTCAAAACTTTAAATCATTCCAATGTGGAGGAAAACAGTGGTGCAAGTCCAGCATAAACTGAAGCCTTTTGAGAAGGCCCCTAGATTAAAGCCATGATCTTCCACAGCCAAAAGACTAAAACACTGTTTGTTTAGCTGCTGAGAAACATGGCTGAATAAGGAAGCAGCACAAACCACCAGCAATGCTTCTAAGTGCTTGTTTGACAATAAAAGGGAATGCCACTCAGGGCTCTTACCTTATCACTGTCTAGTGTGTTCTGTGAAGTCCGTGATGCAATTGAAATTGTATCAGGCTGACTGCTGCCTTCTCCCTGACTGTCCAGGTCCTCCCCATCTCTGCAAAAACACAAACTTATTGTTAGTATCTAACTGGCGCTGTGTTTTCCAGGTTCCCACGTATCTACCTCCCTAATAGCAGATACTCAGATATTGTAGCAAAAACGCACAACATAGCACCTAAAAGACAGCAGCTGGAAACTTGCCTTACACACCAAAATTGGTTGAATTATTCTATGTTACATTTTAAAACACAATGAACTAGAACTAACTCTTTGTCTACCCTACTTCATATAGAAGCAGAGCAACAAAACAACCAGAGAGGACCCTAGCAAGAGACCCTCATGGATATTTAGCTAAAATTCCCAGGCAGATCACTCATGACATATAAAGTCTGATTTAAAACACACCAAGTACTTCAGTAACACACTTAACTGTAAAAGTTTAATACGTCTGTGCCCACCTCCTGGGCTGCTGAACAGGTAGGTCAGGTCACTATGCTTTTCAAACAGCATGTCCATTTACAACCAGAAACATGCAAGGGAATGAACAGAGCAGAAATCTGAACACATTCAGTACAGCAGTCAATGGGAACTTAATTTATTAGGACCATACTGGACAATAAAATTTGGCCAAGAATGACTTCCTAACTAGGCCCCAGTTGCTGACAGTCAAGGGAACACAGTGTTCTTTTCAGAGAACTATACCACAGCAGTTGATACGTGGTTTTGGGATTAGTGTTGCTTTACAAATGATGTCCCTGCCACCCACCTTGATAAGCTACTCAAAACTCCACTAACCTCCTTCCCTTCTGCTTAGTTGTTGGCGCAGTCTTGGGGATGTGGATTGGTTCTTTCAGCGCTCCTTTCAAATGAATGGTCCTTTCTTGTATCACTTCCCGGATGTGTTTGATCCAATCTTGTTTATTCTCTATGCTGGAAGCCTATAAAGTGCAAACAAATAGACTGTTATGGGTCTCTATTCATCAGCTGACCTGGCACGTGCATAAGGGCATAGGCTCAAGCATAATTCCAAGTACTTTTTATAAATTAAATTTAGAGAATCAACCTAGCTCCTTACATTTTGAAGCAATATTTTTGTGTTCCAGTTTTGCCCAGATTGCTTCCTCCAAAAGAATTTAGTTTTGCACACCATTGTGTAAAACCTTCAAGTTCAAGGTCCTACTATGCTAGATGTTTATCTGCTGCAAAACCTACCACAATTGGTACTTCAGCACCTGCAGTAACTAACTGCCTACAAAGTAGCAACTGAACATGAGTCAAGCTGAGTGAAGTCCAAAAAAACCTGTTGATATTACACAGAAAACCTGCTATCGTTGCAGTACTGCAACCTGCACGTTTACACACTGTTCTGCTCATTTGGGCGTGCTCTGGAGGACGATTACCAGGAAAACCGAATCGTTGTTTAAGGTTCGTTTTTTTTTTTTTTTTTTTTTTTAAAAGGCCAGCTGCATTTTGGAGGTTAAAAGACTTCGGTACTCTATCACTTTAATTCTGGTCTGATGCCTCAATTCACATGTTTGCAATCTCAATATAAGATACAAAATTACAGGCAAGGCCAAAAACCAATTAAGATCTGTTGACAAACATTGGTCTGTAGTTCCTCTATTTTTTCTTATTTAACTTCATAACCTCTAACATGTCACAGTTGTTCATTAAGTTACATGAATCTCTCACATGTGGACTGAAGTGGAGGGTTAAATATTGCAAAGTCAGAAGAACTCCAAGGACAGTGAACCAGTCTTTATGGTCATATACTGTTGATCAAAGAAAAATTAATGGGGGGGAGGGAGACTTAAGACACTTCCTTAAGTCTTTTTCCCCATGAAATGTAATCACATTTGCTGCTACAATACCACAACTCCTAGGAAGTTTTGACTTAAAACAGTTCAGAATTACAGAAGCAACCTTCTATAGGAGACAAAATTGACAAAGGCTAGATAGAAATATGACTAAGAGTACCTTATTAAAATATTGTATACACTGTACAATTGGCTTATGGGGATATTTTCCAGCTAAACAACAGAACCTTTAAGATGCTGCCAGTGTAATTCAGCCCCTAAAACCTAACTTCAGGAACACACACGAGACATGGAAAAAGTCAACAAAAAACTTGCCTAAGCATTGAAATTATAACCACCAGAGACCAGTCTAAGCAACAACTTAGTTCTGCCAAAAAAGTTCAGAAGGACTTCTGATGGAAGACACAGCAAGTTGTTTGCTTTAATATTAATTTGGTGGGAGGACTTGCATGGTAACAGAATGGCATTAAATGTCTTAATTTCCATACAGCAATTGTAATGCTGGACAACCAGCCAATTTCTCAACCTCCTGAGAGTCTTGCCTCATTTCCAGGTCCATACCGCATATATAAACAGAAGATGAAGAATGGAAAAATCTGCTGTCTAAGAAGTAATAGGGACAGGAAGAATTTCATCCATTTTTCTGCTATTTGGGTAGGGATTAAGAATGTCTCAAAGACAGCATTAATTGAGAACTACACAAGTAAGCCCCAACATACTTTAAGACTTAAGTATAGGTTCAACGCACTGTTGACTTAAAAGGAGTCCAGGAGAGCAGGCTGTATTTTAAATAAGCCTTACTCAGGGTGCAGCACTGAACCGTCCCAATTTAAGAAGAAGTATAAGAGTATATTGCATGCAGGGGTGAAATCAGGAAGGCCAAACACAACTAGAATTGTAGCTAGCAAGGCAGGTGAAGGGGAACAAGAAGGGTTTCTACAAGTGTGTCAGTAACAAGAGGAAGATCAGAAAAAGTGTGGGCCCCTTACTGAATGGGGGAGGCAACCCAGTGACCAATGATGAGGAAAAGGCAGTGCTCAATGCCTTTTTTTACCTCCGTCTTCACAGGCAAGGTCATCTCCCAGACAGCTGCGTCTAGCATCACAGTTTGGAGAGAAGGCAAGCAGATGACAGTGGTGAAAGAACAGGTTACAGAATATTTAGAAAAAATCTGGATGTGTGCAAGTTCATGGGACCAAATATAATGCACTGGAGTGTGCTGAGTGAGTTGGCTGATGTGGCTACAGAGCTGCAAGCCATCATCCTTGAAAACTCAGGGTGATTGGGATAGGTCTTGGATGACTGGAAAAAGGGCAAATACAGTGCCCATCTTTAAGAAAGAGAAGGAGGATCTGAGGAACTACGGACACTTCAGTCTTTGGAAAACTCATGGAGCAGGCCCTCAAGGAATCAATTTCTAAGCGCGTGGAGAAGAAGACAGTGACTAGGAATGGTAAGCATAGATTCACCAAGAGCAAGCCATGCCTGGGCAACCTGATTACCTTACATGACAAGATGACTGGCTCTGTGGATGCAGGTAAAACAGTGCATATACCTTGATTTTAGCAAGGATTTTCATATGGTATCTCACAACATTCTCATAAAAAGCTAAGGAAGTACAGGTTAGATGACTGGATTGCAAGGTGGACAGAAAAGTGGCTGGATTCCTGGGCTCAAAGGGTAGTAATCAGTGGCTCAGTGTTTACGTGGCAGCCAGTATCAAGTGGAGTGTCCTAGGGGTTGGTCCTGGGGCCAAGTTTTGTTTAAGATCTTCATCAATGATATGGAAGATGGGATGGAGTGCACCCTCAGCAAGTCTACAAATGATACCAAGCTGGGGAAGAAGAGTAGATATAGTTTCATAGTATCTAGGGTCAGAAGGGGCCTAGAGCAGGTCATCTGTCTGACCCCCCGCCAATGGCAGGAATGAGTGCCAGGGTCACAGGACCCCAGCCAAGTACCTGTCCAATCTACTCTTGAAGGTGCCCAAGGTAGGAGCAAGGACAACTTCTCTAGGAAGCCGGTTCCACATCCTGGCACCCTAACTGTGAAGTAGTGTTTCCTAATGTCCAACCTAAACCTGCTCTCCAGTAACTTGTGACCATTGGTCCTAGTTACCCCTGGTGGTGCCTGG
>JAGPOW010000261.1:138009548-138020545 GCA_030014935.1 Caiman crocodilus
AAAACACTTCCAACAAGTGCATTTAGTTTTCTAGTGTAGCTCATGATGAGGCTCTTCAGTAAAGTGCAGTTCCTCAAAGCTCTAAAACACCTGTGCATACCAGCCCTTGTCTGGGACCAGACATCAGAGGAAGCCCAGTAATTGTTACATGAAAACGTTCTCTGTAGTCAGATTAGCAGGTTTCAATAGTACATGTACCTGGAAAAGCAAGTTAAATTTAGAATTCTCATGCTTCTAGACAGAGCAGCTACTTCTTTCCAGCCCTGTAAATAATTTTAGTCTTCATTTAATTCAATGAAACGTAACCAAAATATACTACTGCAAAAATATGCAGCATCTACCTCTGGAAACTGTGGATGTATGTCTCAGTTTTAAGTGATAAAATCTGGCTGCATTTTCACTAGATACCCAATTGTTACTAAGTTTCTAATTCCTTTGATGTGTTAGTGTCTTTCTAATACTAAATGTTAATGGGTTTAGGAGAACATTATAGCAATCTAACACTATAAAACAAACACAGGAAACATTCTAAAACACATTCAACATAATTGAGGTTGTTCTAAATCACTGTCAATTACTGAAAACTCATTTGATGTTCCTGCCCAATTTTCATGTTAGGGACTGAACAAAGTAATTAGAGGTGCACAATTAAAACAGCCCATCCAAATTTTTCTTTTGGGTACAAGTAGTCTGGTACTCACATCAAAATATGCTCCTGCATGTTCCAGTATCAGCTGAGTGGAATCTGGCTTATTTTTACAATATGTAACATACATTTGGAACTTGTCTGCCTGCGTAAACAAAACACAAATTCAAATAGTTTATTAAAAAGCATTTCCTCTGCCCAACTACTGCAGATTTTCCTATTCAAATCAGCAGCAAGAGAACATGCAACAGATAAAGTCATGATCCAAACACTGAAAAGCAAGACACTGATTTCTAAGGCAGAAAATAAATGCAGTGATCTGCACACTACCCCAAGACACAGGTACATGATTCATGTGAGCTTCTTTGGGAGCTTAACAGGGATGGATGCAGGGAGGGTGGAAATGTAGCGGTGCAGTTGCACCCCTCTCATTCCTGCTCCATCTAGAGTTTAAAACCAGATGCCTGGCAGTGGCAGCGCTTACATTCAGGCAGCAGGGAGGGAGTCAGTTGAATTCATGGTTGTTTATAAATCACCCTGATTCCTTTTAAATTCTTCATTCCACAAGTGTTAACAACCCTGTCTGCTTTTTAATGGCTTTAATGATTCCACTAATCAAACTAGCCTTTCTTCTGCAATTCTGCTGTCAGCTGCTCTGATAATGTAGCAGCTCTACAAACTTTTTAGCTCTAACTCAGGCATACAATTAACTTTCAGTGAAGCACTGAATGCATTGTCAAGGTGCTCAAAAAGACTTGATTTTGTTTATGAATCTGAAAGTGATATACACTTAATAAATGTACACTAATAATTACAGGACTAATGAAACAACGTATTTTGAATATTTCTGCCTAGTTAATTGTGTTTTTATACATAGCATATGATATAGCAAATCAATGCACATTCCAATAAGGTTATATTTATTTTTGCTTTAATCCCGAACTGAATAATGTTTAATCCTAAACAGAATAATGCTAGTCCTCCAGCATATAAGTAAAGCTTCTAGGTTTTATTTTAAGCAGAGAAAAGTGTTGTGTTACGTGTGATGATGTAAAACACTATCTCCACTGCCACCTTTCCACAACCCTAGATCCACCCACTAGTATTTGAAGGTCAAGAGTTTGCAGTATAATCTATAGTTTATTTATTCCATGATGAAAGAAAGTGTGAATTTATACAAATTCAGCCCTGAATAAACTCGTTACAGGAGATAAAAGACTCCACTATCCTTTCCATCTTGATTTTACTTGTATTTGTGGCTAAAAGTAACAATTTCATTACCCAGGTGACAAAGCAGTGCCCAACATCTTCCGGTAACTGTTCATATTTCTCCAGCTCCTTTAGGAATATACTATACGTAGAAGAAAAGAAAAGATTAAAAGATAAAAAAGCCCATGGGATAATATAAGGGCACCTAACACATACAGAAATTTATTTGAATGGCAGGGTCAGATCATTTATTTGGATATTAAAGGAATGAGAATCTGAGATACTAAAACCCTAAAATCTCCCATCTCTTAAAACTCTAATTTTTTATGCAGCTGGTAAATACTAGGCCTGTATGAAGTGGCTAGCATTTGCTTTGGGATTCGGATTCAGAGTCGACTGATTCAGGAGACTGCGATTCGATTTGGTAATTTGAATCACTGTCCTGAATCAATTCAGCCGAATCTGATTTGAAGATTTGTCTGCCGCCGAATCAGCTGAACCTAACAGGCCCCACCCACTGTTCACTCTCCCCGCTGTCAAAGGCTGCCCTGCCTGGCCCCAGCATCCTGGTGGGTTTTTCTGGTATTTTTTGAAGAGCCAGGATGTTGGGGCCAGGCAGGGCAGCCATTGACAGGGCTGGGAGAGTGGGCGGGGGTCATGGGGTGCTCAGGAAGGCTGGGGGAGCAGGCAGGGGATGGGGCCTGGTAAGGGTCCCCCCTACGGTCCCCTCCTTCCTCCTCCAGCTGCCCCCCGCTTCCCTCCTCCTTACTGGTATGGAATCCAGGTCCAGCTCCCTGTAGCAGTGAGCAGGGACTGCCTGAATCGCTGAATCTCTTCCAAACTGATTTGGAGAGCTTCGAATTGATTCAGACTTTTTATTCGTCTCCCGATTTGATTCGTAGAGTTGGCCACTGAACCTCCTCCAAATTGAATGAGAACCCAAAGCTTCACACAGACCTTATAAATCCTATTCTACCAGATGTTCTGACTGACAGATTATTTGTTCACTGAATAAGACTCAATAATTGTTGACATTTTTTTCAGAAACAGGTTAACTCAGTCCTTTCATCTAAAGCTTAGAAATGATTTAACTTTTATAAAATCCTAAGAATAATAAAATAAGTAGAAGGAAGTCTGAAAATGAAAGGGTTGGTTTTTTTCCTGAACACCAACTAATAAAAAAAAATTACTTGTTAAAATATACCCACAGTATTTATCATCTCACTAAAGGGTAGCAAGTTGGGCAAACAGCAAAGTCAGCATGTAACTTCCTCACCAATGGCATCCCTTGCCATCATTCTCATTGTTACCAATAACCTTTCTTCCAGTAATTCATAGGATGAGTCCAGAAGATTATTAACAAGCTCATAAAACTACACATTACTAATCACACCCCTTGGTAGCCTTCTCCTAAGACACCAACAAAGGTCCAAGACACCAAGAAAGAAAAGGAACTATCTTTCTCAGTGGCCTCTACAATAAGGCCAAAAATGAGGCCTACAGACAAAGTAACATGAAGGATTCTGCCAAACCACAGCCTTTACAAAGACCATTAACCACCTGTGTCTCCTCCTCCCCTCTCTTCCCCTCTCAGGGAAATGGCCAATTTAAAATTTGTCTCAAGCTTTATTTGCTTCTTAAAAGATGCTAGGTAAGAGATTTCTGAACTAGATGAGGTGGTTTCATAAAAGGAGAGACATTTAGTGAAGCAGGTAAATTTATTGGGGGGTGAAGGGGAGTTTTCAGATATTTTTGTGGCAAAATGGCCACATTATTTCATTCTTATAAAAACAATGTTTTGATTAGGAAATCCCTCAAGTTATCATTTGGCATTACTAGTAGTATGGGAATGGAAGATAAGTCACTCACTTATTGTGAAACTCATAGATCTCCTGCATGTTTCCGAAGATAATGTGTTCTTTGTTTACAATCCCAGGTGGGATCTCTTCAACACCACTTGTCATTTCCCACAGATATGTCTGGCCAGAAGGAAAAAGGTACATTACAAAGATACAAAGTTTCCAAAGAGCACTAGTCTGAACTTCTTTTAAACAAACGCTCAAATGCTCTTATTTTCAGCATCTGAGATTTGAAACTGATATTCAGACCTACTGGCTTAAAAGTAATCTTTTACAGTGTGCAATCTTCCTGACAGCAGACAATGCTTCAGGGTAGTATACCAAGGTCAGGCTGGGAATCCAGAAGTTTACATTTTGTGTAATAGCAAGTGCTCAGCATTGCTTGCTCAAATGTAACCATTACTGGGCAATTTCCATAGAACCTCTCTGAATTTCTATTCAAAGACAAAGTCAGCCTGTTGCAGAACATGTGATAAATACAATGAAAGAATTAACACTGGCTCATCTGTGCTGGTAACAAAAGCACAAACAAATACAAAACCCACCACAAGTGGACAGTCAGTTCTTAGTACATTAGGATAGTACTGTATTGGCCAAACAGATTTCCGTACTGAAATTATGGGCTATATCCTGAAGTTGCTAACTCCTGTTACAGTTCGACTGCTTTTGACAAAATAGCAGGTCACAAATTAGTGTAGGATTTGATCCTGTCAAAGGGACAGTACTTCGGTTGTTACAGACATTCTTAATTAGAAAGTTATTCATAAAGAATCCTTGACCAATAAAATACAGACTTACATCCATGCATTCCCGAAGATCCCTTACATAAGCTTTTTCTGTTTGAATTAGCTCAGCCATAATGAACCTTAAGATAGATAACAAAATGAACAATTAGATCCAAGCTTGTTTCATGACAACTACAGTGCTATTACATAAACAAGAAAATCCTCCCCCGTTGTTTTTCTTTTAATGCTGGGAAAAGTTCATTACATGAGAGCTTAAAAGAGATCAGGAAATATTTTGGGGATGAGGGAAAGCAGGGAAAGACTGTAGTCTTCTATTAAATGCCAGCAATGAGCCTTGCCAGGGCTAGATTTTGACAATAACTATACCGAGAAGAAAAAATTGCTTGCAGAAGCGTGTGGTTACAACTCAACAGATAAGAAATTAAGTTCAAGCACTGCTGCTAGCCATGAATAAAATATAATTCACTTTTTAATAAGATGTATTGATTACTAAGTGTTAGTCCCTCTTGAGAGTGCTTTTTCCTATAACTTCTCCCCTACCTTCACACATTTGTTTTTCTACTTTAACATTTATTTTTTGAACCTGAAGTGTTGGCTTGATGTTCCCCAAACCCTGATGTTCAAAAACCAAAACAGGAAGAAGGCAACAATCTGTGCATGTCTATAGAAATTCTACTCTGGGAAATATACCACTTTAAGCCATGCTATAACAGTTACTTCCCTATCACAATCTATTTATTCATCTGCATCTGTAAAGACTGCATTACTCTTTCCTGCGGGCAGATTTTCGTTTTTCTTCATTAAGCTCATGAGCAGCATCTCGTAATTTCACCTCTGATCCAGGAACACTGGCTGGGATTATATCCAGCTGCAGGCTTTTGCTCTGTGTTAAAGAAGAAAAGGAGAAATGATGAAGAAAGGAAAACAGAAAAAACAATGGCCCATGCAATTAGCTGCAAGGTATTGCTTGTTCTTCCACTAGTGTATGCTGAAATCTCACCTACCGATTTATTGGAATCTGAAGAAATCCCCAGAGCTTTCTCTAAACATGTCCTATATTTCTCCATGCGTACAGAGAAGTCTCTGTACCTCTTATCCACTGCAGTGACACATTTTTTAATCTCTGCTGCATGGGCATGCCCCTTTTCACAAAAGCCATCAGCCAGCTGTATCAACAACTTTACTCTCTCTTTGGTTTGCTGTGAAAAAAAACAGGAAAACACTGAGAAATTACTGCCAAATACCTGTAACAAGAAGGCTTGTTTAGCATAATCTATCAGTAATGATAGGCATAGAAATGATGGAAGCAATTAGCTAGCCTTTAAAAAAAAAATACAAAAATTTACAAGCAGATCCTTTTTCTCTTTCAAGAACAGAAGGGCAGAGAGAGCCCCCTGCCTCTTTACTACTTAAACAGCAACAGCTTCAGAAAAACTCAACTTGCACAGACAGAATTCTCAGCAAAACACTGAATGTGGAGTATAGTGTGCCCTGCAAAGTCAGATATTTAACACAAGTTTCCAAATTAAAAAATCTGTGTATTATTAGTCTCCAAAAATTACTCTTTTCAGAAACAGTCGCAAAAAGGAGATACTCAAATAACAATTTGCAGAATCAGGAAATTCTCTAACCATGAACTCCCACTGTTTCTAGGTGACAAAAAAATATTCTCATCAGGTCCCTTTTAAGAGGAATTTGTAAGTGAAAGTTGTTAAAAAGCCATATTGGATATTACAGCAGCTTGTTGGTAAGGGATGAACTGCAAATAAAGCCTCTCATGGCACTTAAAGTATTACAGATCCCTTAAAGTAAGGTTGGTCACAAAGCTACATAATGAAATATAAAAGGTCTTACTTTAAAATAATGCTTGCTGCAAACTTTTCCAAAGAGTAATTAAGACAATAATAGCTTTGCCTTCATATCCACAGACACTTAACATAGATTTGCTCGATGAAGGCATTACACTCAACTGAAATCTCTCTACCATGCTGAAAGACATAAGGTGCTGCTTCCCCAAAATCCACTGCAGTGTTGCCCTGAAATGTGACAGCAGCCACAAGGTTACAGGGAAAAATGTCAAAGCCAGATCTCACAAATTAAGAGGGATACGCTGTATAATGCAGGTAGTTTTCAACCAAAATGCTGTAAATCCCGTCAAGCAGACTTGAAAGGACTCACCACAGAAGGCACAGGTCCATGACCATCCAAGCAACTACTTGAAGGAACACAGTTATTTCCTCTTCATTGTACTACCTAATGGAGAAGCTCTTCTGCAAGGTAAGCAGCTCCAGTGTGCAGAAGCATAGGTAAAAAGTTATTTTTCTGCTTCTTCCTCAGAGCAAGTGTAGGAGCACCTTTTTGACTACCAAAAAGATCTGATACTTGCTGATACACTTAATGGAAAAGCAGTAGGGTTAGATTTAGTTTTTACTTAAAAATGTCAGGGAGCAAAGGGGAGGGAAAAGCAAATGGGTGAGCACAAATAACACTCACAAAAAGCGTTCCTAAGCTTGCTTTGCTTCCCTAAGCTTTTCTTTGACAGCAATGTAAGTATACACACTTGTTATATAAAAGACTTCACTCGTAAGCAAGGAGCAATTGTTGCCGTCTCCAAATCTCTCAAGTATTTCTGAACAGTTTGGAGGCTGAGCAGGAGTCTTCCATATGCGAGAATACTGTTACTCCAAAAGCACAAGCTCTTTGAGGATTTTAAAGAACCGAATCAGGCTTCAAGCTGTCTCTCCCATCACCACTTTCAATCAAAAAATTAAGAGTAGACCACAACAAAAAGAAAATCTGGAAGTGCAACTAAAACATTCTTAGCCAGTTTAACAATTCATTCACAAACTACAAGGTTGTACCAGGACTGACGTCTTGGTGGCTATCAGTAAGTTCAGAACTCTCTATTTGACTTGTATAAGATTGGTTTCTTTTTGAAGAACACTCATTTTTATTAGCTGAACACTTCTGATAATCATAAAATCATATACCCAAGGCTAGATAGAGAATAATGCATCCTTCTGAAAATCTGTTACAAACACATAGGAAGGACGCCACCTCCTGCTAAGGTAAACACCGACTGTCACTGGATATAACAAAGATGGTGCTTGCTACATGGAAGAAGCTATATAACAGGAGTTGACCATAAACCAAAGATTTAGCTAGACTAGGCCTTGGGTGGGGAGAGAATTGCTGAGTGGCTTTTAACCAATCTCTCTTCCCTTCCTCCAGGCCCCAATGTCCCTTTCCAACTGAGATTGGCCTATGTCTCCCTTCAGGCTGCCTACCTTGTCACCTGTTTGAAAGCCCATGCCCCTTTCACAAATGACAGAGAGCTGGGAGGTGAAGACCAATGTGCAAATGTTTAATAGGGGAGCAACAGGTTGCGAGGGAATCAAGTCTCTGCTGCAGTTTACTGGTTCCAGAGTTTAATTCAGGAATTAACTGTGGTTAGCATGAGATTTGTAGCTATGGTGCAAGATCTTTGGCACCACCAAACAGGATCAAGGCAGAATTGCTACTGCCTAAAAGTATTGACAATATTTCAATAACCTGCATTTCTTAGACCTGAAAGACTTAAAACTTTGATTATGGGTTTGTACAGTATCTACTATTTTGAAGCACAACTGGAACATAAACATTAGTATAATATCTTAATATAGACTAAAAATTAAAACAGATTATCTGTAATCAAGCCTAGACCCAAGTAACACCAAAGCTGAAAGGAAGTGATCTTTGCCTTTCTGAATGCTAACTCATGACAACCTTGTCACAGTAAGTTTACAGCTACTCCACCTGGAATGTTTGCCACTCTTACAGAACTGGGATTGTATGAGGCTTTTTTTCTTTTATTACCATGTTTTTACATTTATTATGCCCCTTATCCTCCCAAATTTCACCCTAAATGGTCACATACCCAAGAAAACCAATGCGTAATGGGAAAGCTTGTCAGGCTCCTACTACTGCTGTTTGTGTACCTTTGCAGTGATCTGAAATTCTTCATGTTCCTTCAACAACTCTTGAGTGTGTTGGATACTGGAACCAGTGGAGGTATGTGTGGATAAATAGAACTCTCCATTGTCGTGGATCCATTCCAGAGCCTAAATATAGCAAGAGTCAGTGGAGGGCAGAAGAGAGTGACATACTTTTGCCAACAAAAGCCTGTTTAAATCACTGTTATTCAAACATTGAATGGTCACATAAAAAGTACTAGATAGATCTGCATTTCACTTTTACCCATCCTATATTTCATTGGAAACACTTCAGTTTTCAACTACTGGGACAAAGTTTATGGAACAAAACTACCTTACTAATTTAAGGAAAAAAGAGCTAATATTTCAAGTAAAACAGTTAGTTTAGTGGTGGACTAACTACCAATTTATCTTTTACTTTGTGAGGCAGCTGGAATATGTTCATCAAAGTTAAGGTACACCAGCCCTTAGCTTTACAAAACTTTAAGTGAGGCAGAAATGGAAAGCTCTTGGGCACATTAAATGCATCAACTTAAAATTTTTTACCTATAATTTTCTTGCCCATTTCATAATATCTGGTTATCTCCGTATCATTTAGAGAATAATGGTTAGGAAAATTCCCAAAACAAAAAATTTGCAGTCCCCCCAAACAGCTTTCCCACTTGCTTCTATCAATCATTATTTGTGGTTGTGTCTAGAAAGGTGTTAACTTTTACCATACACTTTATTTAAAAAAATAAAATAAAATCCAGTCTATACTGCCGTGGTTGTTAACCTAGAGATTCAAGATATAAGACCAGAAAAAAGTTTCTACTCCTCCCAAAGCCTGGGACTTCAAGTTAAGAAAACTAATCTTACAGCTTCTACTATACTTTTACCTCACTCTGCTGGCCATTAATTACTACTGCAGCACAAAAAAGGCATGCAAAGCAGCCAGTCTCTTTTGCAGAGACAATATTTAAAATAGTGATGGGGGGTGAGGTTGCACACCTTAATCTGGATACTCTCTTCTTCTTTCTACTATGCTTCTTTTCCCCACAACCTTATACACCAAACAGTAGACAAACTGGACTGTACCACCTTGCTTTCTTCATTCAACTTGATGGAAAGCACATATCCACACAGCTCTATGCTCATCACCAGCATATCTTTCTTTTCACAGCTCCCCATATTATTTCTTCCTTTAAGTCTAGCTTCCCCCCATATTTCTAGACAAGACCTAGGTCACTTTTTTATGATTCAGGTATTTTACTTTCTACCCTTCTGGCCTAAACAGCCAAACATAATCACTGAAGACTTTATTATGGAGATGCAGAAGTACACATGAAAAACCTCAGGGAAAACTGGACGTTATGTTATTGGCTCTTTAATTAAATAAGTTTTTAGATTTTAAATACCTGCCAGTTCATCTATACATTTACAGGAACAATTAATCCCTTTGTTCTATAGGAATGCAGAAACAGGTCCACAAAACCCTGCTGTACCTTATTCCTGCCCAAATCAAATCAGAATTAATTTAAAAATATTTTCCTAATCAGGTTGTCAGTGTGCACTGTCAATTTGATTTGAAGTAACCGAATTGTCAGCTGCTTGGAAAAACATAGTTCACAAAAGAAGTGCTAACAGGCTCTCTGATATGCCAGTCTGTCATAACGATCACTATATAAAAGCAAGCAAGGCTGAATTTGTATGCTGTTTCTCCGATAAGAGAGTTTTTTTAAAGAGGGATTCATGTTGAACATCATGAGTCATGATTCACTCTAACGTGACTCAAATTACTGCTGTCACTGTTTCTCTTTGAATTCAGCTGTACAAAAACATGGTGGTGCATTGAGCATTAGAGAAGAAAACCTGTCTGCCTAGATAATTCTGAGGAAAAAAGTGTAGCAGTCCAGGGATTAGGAAACTGAGTATTTTCATATACCCATTTCATTTTCATCTACTTAAATATTTATCGTAACTGTCATTGTTCTACATTAGTCAGCAAGGTGGTGCTTCTTGTCCGCACTGAAGGACAGACAATACCCATCCTGCCTGAAGCCTTTTTGCTTACACAGAGTTGTATTCACAGGAAGATAAGATTACTTGTGGGACATTTTTAGGTAGTTTTCTGAGCTCTATATAAACAAAAACTACCTGTTCCTGTTTTACCAAGTAGCATGGCTGACACCCTCAGTGCGACCTCTAGTTACTTTAAAAAAAAGTTAACAGTTTCAGTTAATATTTCTGCCTTGAAGTCCCCCTGTGGTTTAGTAGTCTTTTTTAAAACGGTTTTTAAATTAAATGTTTTTTTTCCAACATGGCACTCATAAATCCACACGAATACAGGAAGTGGAATGCAGGACAAACAGTGAAATTAAACATATGCAAAACCACCAAGATTCTTCTGACCCTTTGCTGTTACAGAAGAATTCAAAAGTAATCTTCTATTTTGATAAACTTCCTCTAATACCCAGGGAAAACGATCATTTGGCCTGTTAGATAACTCCTTTGATCCATTTATATTGGCACAAGTTAATGTGTTTAATTTTTTCAACAACATATACTAGTAAAAAAAAAAAAAAAA
>JAGPOW010000261.1:138020645-138035733 GCA_030014935.1 Caiman crocodilus
AAAAAAAAAAAAAAAATCTATTGGCAATACAGTACAAGCATGGCAGGTGAGACAGGAATGTAGTAAGTCAAACTATAACTAAATGTAGAAGTGTAATGCTACTATACTGAAAGAAGAATGAGGCCTAAGCAGTGATATACCTTGCTATACCTTATACCTTGACTGCTAAGGGCCTGGTAACTACACATGTATTATTTGTTCCTGCGAAGGCCAGTCTTCATGTCCAAATGGCCTTTAAGAAATATGAGTAATAAATAACGTTCTAGTGTAGTCTTAGAGAAAATCCTGACCTGTTTGGCACTTCTTTCAAAGACCACATACTGCTGACACTGGTCAAGTCGCCTTTTCCGCATGGTCCAATAATGTAGTACACGATTCTCTCTCTGGAAGAGTTCATTCAAGATATCTGGAAAGAGAATCAGGTGAATTAAAGGTTGCAATGTTTTTTTGGAAAATGATAGGCAGCAATGAGTTTGTAGGCAGGGTACATATCTGTTGTTTGTTTTAGAAATTTTTAATACAGTTCTTTTTAGTTTATGAAACAACGTGCACCCTTTTTTCTTTAGATGAATATTTTCCTGATTAAATAGACAGGACAGTCAATCAAAACATGGTACTGAAACAATGTGTTCTTTTAAAAAGCAGTTGCTCATGAAAAAAGCTCTGTTTTCTTCCTTAATTTGAGACTACAGAAAGTACACTTGTAAGAGATATTTCCACATCACCACAAGGAGAGACTAAGAACCAAGACATGATACATTTAAGCATTCAAGTTCATCATAATAAATAATTATTCATAATATGAAATGTCTATGGCCCTTCTTAAAAGAGATGTGTTGCTGTGTAATTTATGGACAAACATAAAACCAAACAGATTAATCTGTTTGTTCAGTGCCTAATGAATGCAAACCCCTAAGGGTCTGGACAGACGCAACACTTGGAAGATTCTAAATAAACTTTCAATCCTAAGGGCATGTCCACACATGCAGACATGTGTGCTTGCAACAGCTCAAATAGAAGCAGTGCAAATTTGAGCCAGGGCTTTTTGTCTCAGCGCACGTGCCCAGACATGCACTTCAGTGTGGGGCAAATTGTGCCACTTGGGGCAAAATAACCCTGCCCTGGCTCCTCCTAGATCTGCAGCCAGGGGAAGCTAGAACCCAGGGCCAGAACCTGTGCTGGCCCCAACAGTATAAAAAGCTGCCCTGTCAAGCAGCTCAGGGCTACTTGCTCAGGAGCTTCTGGGGCCCAGCCAATTGTATCTGGCAACACTACCTCTTGTGCCAGCTGGACTGCTGAAACAGTCCAGACCGTTCCCTGCACCCTATACCCACTGCAGCAATCTGGCAGTGGGGGCTACTGCCTGGATGTGACCTGCTGCACACCTGCCAGACCTGGATAGGAGCTGCACAGCCAGTAGAGGTATTTGCCCCCTGGGGCAGCTGCCAGTGGTCTGTGGCTGCAAAGTTGGCCTTTGTGCAGCACTACTGCCATGTGTGTCCCCTGCCTGGCCATCTGGATAGCAATCACCTGGAAGATGTTCTGGGCGTGGTGGCCTGCTTTGAACTGTCAAAACATGTCCTCCTGGCCCCAATTGGCCAGGTCAGCCAGCCAGCCACCTCTAGTTGGGTCCAAGGTGCCAGCTGTGAGCAGGCCACTAGGTTTCGTGACAGGAATTCTGGTGTTCCCAAAAAACCACTATCTATCTAGAGCGTGATCAGTTGGGTAATGTTTTACTGATATACCTACAGTGTTAAAGCAATTTGGAAGCCTATCATCATAATAAAATGAATTCTAAATACCTATACGTTTTGATGCCCCTGCCCCCTAAGGGGCCACAGCCCCTGCAGGCGCTACCAGTACCCCTGCAAGGCCCACATACACCACGCCCACTTGCTCTCCCAGCCCCTAGACTTCTGCCCCAATCCCCCACCAGCTCCTGCAGACCCCTCGATGGCTGCCCCGTCCAGTCCCACCCCCCTGCCCACTCCCCGAAACCCCTCAATGGCTGCCCCACCCACCCAATTGCTGCCCCTCCACCCCAGCCTCCAGCACTTAAAAATAAAAAACGCCTCTATCACTGGCAGTAGCAGGAGCTGTGGAGCTCAGGGCCTCCTGGAAGAGCTGCCCCCCACAGCACTGGGCAGCAGGACACAGCAGGGGCTGTTACCTAGACCCGCACTGTGCGGGGGCGTGGGGGCAGTGACTCCGATGGCAGCTGCTAATGCCAGTGAATGCAGGGTTTTCTCTTTGCTTTAATTGTGGGGATGCTGGGCCCGGACGGGCAGCAATGGGGGGGATTAGGTGGCTGGGGCCAGGGGGGGCAGCCATGGGGGGCTCAGGTGGAAGATGGGGGATGGGGCCAGGTGGGTCAGGGAGTGGGGTTCAGGGGGCAGGCGGGAGGGGCTGGGCAGGACAGTGATCTGGGGTGCTGGGGAAGCAAGCAGGGCTGGCGGGGGTTCCTCCCATGGTCCCCTCCTTCCTCTTTCACTCCCCCTGCCACTTACCAACACTGGAGCCTGGTCTAGTTCCCTGCAGCTGGCACACTACCTGCCCTGCATAGGCTTCTGCACCAGCGTGAGGGCCAGCCATAGAGACGCTCTGGTTACTACCAGAGCATCTCTGTGGAGGACCCAGCCTCCAGTTGCCTCAGGTCACAGTCCGGGACCGTGTCCTGCTCCACTTTTTTTCCACTGTGTTTTTTTTTGACCTGTCTAATTTTGCCCCTGCACTGCAAATTTGCAGCACGGGGAACTTTTCCCGTTCCTACATATGCCTCTTACAACATCTGAAAGGGCTTTGAGACATTGCAAGACGCATGTGCATGCTTGTCTGGAGGCACCTTAAGAATCTAGGTGTGTAGACCACTGAAGACTGGTTTAAGCATCCTGGAACTTTTAAAAAGCATGCCAGGAAAAAATGATTACTATTTGAGCTGATCCTCTGTGAGCTGGTTCGGTGTTGCATGTGGACACAGAGCATGCCAGACCTAGTGGTAGGTGAGTCCTCCAGGTGTGCCAAACTGCACAGTTCCTCAACACTCTCAAAACATGCAGAGCAAAGGACTGCTCTGGACTGTAGCCAGGACTCTACTGCTCAAACAACAATCACAGTCCACATGAGCAGGGAAGCAAAGCATCTGTGCCAGTTTGTCTTTTCTGCTACAGACAGTGGGCAATGTCTCCTGGGCTTATTTGGGGTAGATAGTGGAGGGAGTGGAGGGTTGTCAGATGCTGGGGAGGAGCTGTGTTAACCCTTATTTGTGGTGGCCAGGGGGCTGGGTGCTCTGCCAAAATCTCCACAGCTTGTCAGTCTCTGAGCAGGAAAGGGGTTTATTCATTTCAAATTCCTGCACTCCCAGATTTGAAGGCTACTTTGGGAAAGGGAAATTTGATTGTCAGGCAGCTTTTTAAAAATAAAATAAAATAAAACCACTGTTCTCCCATCAGTATCTTTCTTCTCCCCTACCTAGGGTTGAGTGCAGGTGAAATCTTGTAGGTAAAGTCATTTGTACAGTCTTGCTGAATGCTGAAAAAAGAACTTAAGTGACACTGTTAAAGGCTCTTTGAGACTAGGTACAGTCAAGATTCGGAGGAAATAGCTGTCAATTCCCGATTGCTTCTTAAGCAACATAAAAAACATCTCTCTCAGCTATTGACACCCTATATAAAAGTTTATATAGGGTAAATTGGTATCTTCTTGTAGGATCTCTCAAGCTTTTCAAAGCATGTAATCATGCCACCCTACCTAGAAGAACAGCAAATTCCCAGTAGCAAAGGCAATAGTGATTTATAGTAAATAAGGAAAAAGAGTTAAGACCATGTTACTGAAAAATACTGCAGACAGTGAAATCTACATTGAATTGGAAACTGGATAGAGATCCCTATGGGCCAACTAAGGGCAAAATTTTGATGCATCTCTGAAGGGGGAAGTGATGCAGAATTGCTCTAGTTATCACTTGAATTCCAAGTAATTTCATCCAAGTCAAAGGATGAACTATACAATCTTTGAAAAAATTCTGTCATGCACTACTACTTGCTTGCAAATGGTTTGTGTGCATGATTTTTAAGGGAGTCTAACTGCTTTGCTATTTTTGAGTATTTGTAGTGGTTTCCATGAAAACTTTAATTTACTCTTTTGATTCTTTGCCTAGGCCCAATTTTTGCAAGCAAAAAATCAACTTTTTATTTTATTAGTTCCTTTGCATTTTTTATATCTCAATTCTCAGTCCTCTGCTGTTCACAATAGGATTGAGTGCGATGACCCCTACACTGCTTCACTTCAAGAGCTGGCAGGCTTGGAGGAAACGAGTTAAATAAGAATGCCAGACCAAATTTAAGAAGGGGCTAAGGGGCACATTTCTTGTCATGATTTTCTTGAGGGCAAGCTTGGTTTGGGCCAGTTTCTACCCAAAGACTGAAAGGGGATCTGGTGAAATGCAAGTTGTTTCATGTGGGGAAATTGGATGGAGTTATTGTGCACCTAAAACTTGCATGTCAATCAATATTAAGTGTTAAATGGAAAGTATATTACTTTTTTCTTTATTTATTTCACTTATATGTTGCCAACTTCCAGAAAGACTGAGGAAAGTTAATAATAAAAATGAGATTAATTATAAAAAAGATAAAATAAAATAGCAAATAATAAAAGAATGCCCCAAACAAAACCCCAATACTTAACCCTGTCTGCTCAGGGTGGTTACAGAAAAAGACAACGTATACAAGCAAATGGAACAGAATATAAAACAAACACTCTTTGTTACTCGGCAATACTCTATACTAGCTTGTTAGATGCCTGCCCAAATAAGAAGGCGTCTCAGCTTTTCCAGAAAATTCAAACCTCACGCACAGACGTAGGGCTCTAAGCACACAGAACTTCACAGGTTCAAACCAGCACCTTGAATATACCCTGAAAGCTGCTTGAAGGCAATGCAGATTCTGGAGCATTTGATTAACGTGCTCCTGGCAACTCCTTCTAATCAGAAGGCAGGATGATTCATTCTATGCCAGCTCCAGCTTCAGCTTCCAGATGGCCCTTTAAGGATGGACCCAAGTAGACTGCATTACAGTAATTCAGCTTCAAGGTGAAAAAAAAAAAAGATGATGATGGCCAGATCCAAACCTGAAAGTAAGGACCAAGACCTTCTCACTAGGCGAGAGTTGGAGAGAGGGACTACTAGCTGCCACCACCAGAGAATCAAGGTATAGCAAAGGATCCAAAAGTACCCAAAGGCTGGTGATCTTGAGTGACAAAAGGAATGCCATCAATGACGGGGGTCCATAACCTCCTGCCCAAATGTCACAAAGGTCTGCCAAGACCATCGCCACCTCGGTCTTGTCTAGATTCAACTTCAGATTTCGTAGATATCCAATTTCCAAATGCAGTCATCCAATTACCAACAAGTCCATTGTTTCTTACAAAGTCTGTGGGCAAATTCAGTAGTGGAATAGCAGGAAATAACATTATGTTTACATGATACAAAGTTGCTTCAGGACAAGCTGCTCCAAAACATGGCTTGAATTCAAAAGAATTAGACTGATGAACAAACATGAGTCAGGATATTGCAACAAAACTTTACCAGTGATTGAATCTAGCTACTCAAAATATAGTATACACAAAAAACACCATCTTAGGTTTGTAGCCACAAGCAAAGAGCACCTCTTCAGACAAGGAACTTCAGAGGGGAACTTTATAGACAGCTAAGCTTGGGAGTCATTTGCATTATATTACAGCCTAATCCTAAGAAAGGAAGTAGCATCAGTACAAAGACAGAGCAATCTACCACAGAAGCACATCACCTGCTACTCTTCCACCTCCTCAATCTCCCTCACTGCCTGAATAACTGTACCCTTTGCCCACACTTTTTTCCATGGACACCAACAAAGTTTTTGCTTAGCATCACTTCTCAAAATGTGTGCCAGATTTCTGGGGAAATTTCAACATATTGTAACATTTCCAACCGGACGCTTCATAAAAATGGCCATCTTGATAAAGACGCAAGTGGATTCATTCTGATATACAGCAGGCTGTATCTATTTACCTAATTGGAATGGAATTAATTTCATCAGGAAACAGTACAGATGGCATGTCTGCAAGGGACATTTGGCTGTGCACTGTTATGATTAATGCTGTAAAAGTTTTTTCAACTGACAAGGCCCAGAGAAATATTCTGCAAAACATTAAAAAGCCTAGAAAAAAAGCCTGGAAGTTGCACAGTGGCATTTAACACATATACACACAACAGTACTTTAAATGTAGCCTTTAAGAAAAAATCTTTAGGTGTCTCAGTCTTCTCAGTTACACTCTATCTAATCAGCTATCTCCATCCTATTTTTTCTATGTGAGTAAGGATAAAAGATCACTTTCTGAACTTGAACATCTTCAAGTTCAAGGGCTGTTTACAGCACAATAGTTCTTTTACGGCTATGACGATCACATATGAATGTGGGTGTTGTGTAAGGGCAGCAACAGTAGAGCCAACTTAGTCCTTTAGGCTAGGGACAGACATTCAAAACGCTTGAATTGATTCAATCTTTGCAGGTTAGTCTAACCTGGCTAGGCTAAACCAGTTCTGTAACTGGACAGACATCCCAGAAATGCAGACACGCGCCTGTAGTGGCACAGGCTAGAAGCTGGGGGCACTAGAGCAGCCCTCCCTTCTTTCCACAGCATGGAGCTGAGGGGGGCATAGACAGGCTCCTGCTGGACACTGTGATTAGCCCAGTAGGGAATTGCTAACAGTGTTTATCACACAATTAAGAAAACAACAGAGGGACATTACCAGCTACTTGTCGATTCTGCCTGTTGATTCAGCAGGGACCCTAGCCAGCATGTGGCATGATTTTTAAGGGAGTCTAACTGCTTTGCTATTTTTGAGTATTTGTAGTAGTTTCCATACAAACTTTAACTTACTCTTCTGATTCTTTGCCTACAGTGGCCCAATTCTTGGAGCCACTCTGTATGTATTATAGAGCATATATTTATACATTACATAAATACATGCATTAAATTACAGAAACACATACGGATTTTCCAGCACCAAACATGAAGTGTGCTGGAAAGGTAGGTGGCCACTCTTCTGGCTGGGACGTAAAAAGGGCAAGCAAGAGCTCTAAATCCCCCTGCCACCACTCAAAACTTAGATGCAGCCTCTTTCCAACAACTAGCAGCCATGCCACTTCTGCTGCTAGTGGCACCAAGGAGATGGGAGCAGCGTCTGAATCCCTTCCAGTAACACTTGACATATTAACAACCCTGAGCACCACCACCATGATAACAACAAGCAGCACCAGCATTACAGTCTCCTCCGCCCCAATTTCAATTCCTGGCCAGAGCCTCCCAGTGCCAGAGGAAGAGCTGGAGCTAGATCTGAGGGCCACAGCAAGGGAAATTCTGGGGAAAGAGAGGGAATCATCTGAGTTTATGCTCCACACCCCTCAAGTTTCCCTTACAGCCAGGTCTTCTTCCCCGGAAGGCACTTTAGAGAAGGTTGAGGTTGTGGAAGCAAATGGGTGAGCTGAGTCTGCTCCTCTTGTTGCTGTGCCTGTACCTGCTGAGGAGGGGGAAAGGCAGTATCCACACACGAACATGCATCCGAACCCCACAAGCAAGGGGGTAGTGTGGTCTGGGATCATTCTGAGCTGGCAGATGATCCCACATATGCTACCTGCCTGCACTACTGAGCCAAAACCAGCCAAGGCAAAGGAGCAAAACTCATGAGCACCACAGGGATGCTGATGCATCTCCGCAGGCACCATCCCCTTGCCCTTGCTCCTCTTCAGCCTGGCACCAGTGGGAGCTTGCCCAAAAATAAGTCCCACTCTTGCTCAAAAAGCCCCTGTCCCCACAAAGCAGAGGAAGGCCCCCTGGAACAGTGGGGGAAATGCGAGCACACATGGGGGTACATTCCCAAGGTGAGCGAGTTCACCCAGAGCATTGGGGAGATGCTTGCTCTGGATGGCAAGCCCTTCTTTTTTGTTGAGCAGCCAGAGTTTAGGCGGCTCATGGTGACCCCATCATACAAAATGCCTGCCCACACCACCTGCAGCAGGACTGTGGTGCCCTTCTTGTATAAGGCATGCAGGGAGTATTGAGGGAGAAGCTGCTCAAGGCAGATTTGCAGGTGGCCTTACACTTCATCTTAGACATCTGGAGCAGGCAGGGTGGAGATCACACTCACCTCTCCCTCACAGGACACTGGTGTGACCAGTCAGGCTGTTGGTGAGCTCTCCTTCAAGCTCAGGTGATGGAAGAGTCCCACATGGCAACAGAGATCATGGGGACCATGAACCACATGGTGCAGGGTTGGCACACTGGTATACAGCAAGCTCACCTGCAGGCTCATGCTCACCAACAATGGGGTCAATACGACCAAGGCTGCCCATGATGCCAATTTTGTTGGCATTTGCTGTGTGGCTCACTAGCTGCTCCTCATAGTGAGGGACGCCTTGGAGGGGGACAGGGCTGCTGGTGACAGTGCCATCACAACCAGCCACCTGGTTTTGAAATACAGCATCAAGGGGGGCAAGATGGTGTGGGACAAACAGGCAGAGCCGAGCTCCCCACAGCACAAAATCATGCAGAATGTGGAGACTTGTTTGAACTCCACATACCTGATGCTTTAAAGGCTGGTCGAGCAGCAGAAGGCCATCCATGAGGTAGCCTTGCATGGGGAGATTGTGATCAGTGGCCCACTTAAAGTTGAGTGGAATACCATCTCCCAGACCTTGGTGGTCCTCAAGCCCTTCCTCAAAGACATCAAGAGCCTCAGCGGTGGTGATGCCCTCCTGAGCCAGGTGGTCCCTGTAGTGAGCAAACTTGAAAATGAAATGCACAAGTTTCAGGGGATCGATGCTCCTGGCTGGGGCAAGCCGCTG
This sequence comes from Caiman crocodilus, assembly GCA_030014935.1. Lineage (NCBI taxonomy): Eukaryota > Metazoa > Chordata > Crocodylia > Alligatoridae > Caiman > Caiman crocodilus. Next base: position 138,029,522 of record JAGPOW010000261.1, read on the forward strand.
TCACCAGAGGTGCAGGCACTGGTGAAGTGGCTAAAGGAGGGCATCAAGAAACAACTAGATCTGTTACAGTCCAGTATAATCCACATGCTGGCAGCTATGTGCGACCCAAGGGTGAAGGGGAGCATACGCAGTAGCAAAACCCTGGATCACTGGACGGAGGTCCTGGTGAACAGAGTCCAAGAGGCAGAAGGGCACAGGCAGGGGGACATGGAAGAGGGGGATCCATTGTCCCGTGCCAGCACACCATTGACCAGCCAGTTTCCTCCTCCACTTGGCAGGCTTCGTGGCCTCAGAAGGGGCTAGCATCCCTGCTGTTTTCATCCCGCTGTGCCTTCACACTCATCAGTGACATGAGTTTTGCTCTGAACAGTTTGAGATGCTGTTTCCCAGAAACCTCTGCACCTATTTCCTTGAAACTTCACAGGCTTCATGGACTCAGAAGGGGCTACCATTCCTGCTCTTTCCATCCAAATGAAGCAAGAAATGACAAAGTTATACCTATTTTCATGATTCCCCATTATAGTCTATGGGCAAAATGCACTGAAACAGTGAAACAGTTTTTGGCAAAATGAAACAGAACAGTGTTCTGAAACATCAACACAAAGCACCATCCCTTTGAAATGGCAAACCTTAAATCAAAACAAAACACTGCTGTTTCGCACAGCCCTACTGCCCAGACACTAGTTACTACGTGCCTGTTAAGCTGAACAGCTAGAACTCCTGCTTGATTTAGATTCTAAAAGAAATCTGGACAATGAAAACACAGACTGCTGAGGGGAAAGAACTGTACTGCAGGAGGTAAGTTAGAAATTCTTGGTCATCATACACTACAGACAAAAGAAATCCAGTCCTACTGAACTGAAGACTTTCTGCATATTGAACTGACGTTCATGGCAGGGACCAATGTTTCTAGTGCTATTGCACTGGCAGCAGATTTTATTTGAGGCTGCTGCAGGAAGGTACTGGAGACTAAACACAACAAACTTGTTCCTGGACAAAATTCAGATGCATTTTGTATGGGCTGGGAGAAATCTGTTTCCTTACAACTTGATATTCAGAACCAGCAAGGCCCCTGGCACAATGGAAGTGGGCAATGGCAGAGCACTGACTGAATCTATGACAGCAATCAGGAAGGCAAATTACAAGATAACTAAGAATAGAGTATGTCAGGCACAAGAAGCAAGGAAAAACAAACATTCATGTGCCCAGCCAGTAAGGTAACTATTAATAGAAAAAAGCATCCAGGGGGAAATACAAGTCCCACAAGGGCTCCATAATTTATCCTTCCTGATATAAATGGCAAGCAATATCCCCTTTATGGGGCACTTTCTTTCACTGAAAGAAAGTTATGAAGGATCTCAACTACCATTCCAAAAAGATTGAAAAAAAAGGATTAGGAAACACTCCACATCGTTCCCATACCTTGGAAAGGCAAACCTATTGCAGAGAAGACACTATTATTGAGTACTGATCATCTCATCCATGCTATGGTCATTGATAACAACAAGTCCCAAAACATGGAAAACAGAACTCCTCAGCAGTCACACTCAGAGAGTGGTAGTAGACGGGTCGGTATCAACCTAGAAGGATGTGGGTAGTGGGGTCCCCCAGGGTTCAGTCCTTGGACCTGTACTCTTCAATATCTTTATCAGTGACTTGGATGTGGGTGTGAAGTGTACTCTGTCCAAGTTTGCAGATGATACTAAATTGTGGGATGAAGGTGCACACTCCGGACAGTAGGGAACAATTGCAGGCAGACCTGGACAGGTAAGAAAAGTAGGCAGTACACAATAGGATGCAGTACAACAAGGACAAGTGCAGAGTGCTGCACCTAGGACTCAAAAATATCCAGCACACTCTACTGGCTGGGAAGTGACCCTTTCAGCAGCCCAGAAGCAGAAAGGATCTCAGAGTCATAGTGGACTCCAAGATGAACGTGAGTTGTCGGTGTAACAAAATCATCAGCAAAGCTAACTGCACTTAATCATGCATCAGCAGACGCATGACAAATAGATGTAAGGAGGTGACACTTCCCCTCTATGTAGCATTGGTCAGACTGCAGCTGGAGTAATGCGTCCAGTTTTGGGCACCGCACTTCTAGAAGAATGTCGGTAGATTCGAGAGGGTCCAGAGGAGGGCCACTCGTACCGTCAGGGGCTTACAGGACAAGCCCTATGAGGAGACGTTGAGGGACCTGGACTTCTTCAGTCTCTGCAAAAGAAGGCTGAGGGGTGATCTTGTGGCTGCCTACAAATTCATTAGGGGAAATGCAGAAGGGATCAGAGATGCTCTGTTCACTACGGTGCCTCTTGGGGTAACAGGGAACAATGGTCACAAACTGACAGAGAGCAGATTTAGGCTAGACATCAGGCAAAATTTCTTCACAATAAGGGTGACCAAAATTTGGAATGGGCTTCCAAGGGAGGTGGTGCTCTCCCCTACCTTGGGGGTCTTTAAGAGAAGGCTGGATAGGCATCTGGCTAGGGTCATCTGACCCCAGCACTCTTTCCTGCCTAGGGAGTCAGACTCGATGATCTGTTGAGGTCACTTCTGACCCCAGCATCTAAGAATCTATGAAAATTAGGAGAAACAGGCCTTTTGGATACCAGAATATTGTATTTCTGAACTGAAAAGCACACAGGATTAGTGGTTACCAGCTACTGCAAAGCTTAATATGAACTTTTAAAAAGTATTTCCTGTTAATATTGATTTACTGGCTCTCTTCTGGCAAGGAGAGACAGTCATACACCTGGGTTGGCTTAATGTATAAAGGCCAAGATGGTGGAAGAATACTTACTTTTGACTTGCTGTTCAGGGGCTTTGATGTGAGTAACCATTCCTGGCATGTTTACACTATTTCTGTGCAGGTATTTCAGGAAGACATCAGCATTCCTTCTAGCCAGTGTGCAAGCCTGGAAAAAGGTTTGGTAAAAATAAAAAACGAACAAACAAACAAAAAAAACCTTATTTTTTTTATGAGTATACATTGTCATGTGTTTATGCGTATAACTGCATATACATACAAGCTGCTTTTTTGCTGCCTGCCATAACCTAGTTTACAAAGAATAGTCTAAATGATTACTTTCTAAACTAACAGCAGTTGATTCAGGACCAAATTATCTGGCACTGAATACATACATTAGTTCATACCTGAGGGTTTCATACTGAAAACGAAATTATCTCTGTGAACCTCGAAGTATGACTCGGAGCACATGGAGTGGCTTGTTTTGCCTGTGTGTCATTCAAAATGGTTTATTATGTAGACCAAGTGCACAAGCTTCAAGTAATCACCTGGATATTGTAAAACATCCATTGCAATTTTAAACAGAAAAAAACCCAAAAATTCTTCTGCTGAAGTGAAACCAAAAGTATTCGGTGTTAAGCCATGCCCTTTCAAAGTCTTAAAAACATTCAAATCCAAAAGGAGCATTATCTTCCTAACCTGAACTTTTTCAATACACATCAGCTCCTATATATATATATATATTATATATAAAAATGGACTTGAAGTCTTATTCATAATGGAAGAACAAATAAAAATACTACCTTAAAAAGCCAGGTGGACACAGCACAGATCCAACGGCAAGCTCACTTAAGCTGGTAGTTTGTCAAATATTTTTTTAACAAGAGACTAGAAATGTATACACTTCCAACTAAAAAATCCATTTGATATGGTGCTATCAACTGTGCTAATGAATCGTCTTTTTAGAGTCTTCACTAATCAGGATCAGAGTCCAAAAGGCTTTTAGATGCCTGGGTGAGGTATTGCAAAATCCTTCACGAAGGCTAAGAAAGAAACCTTATGCTGTATGGCAGGAAAAAAAATATGCATTTTACATCTATTATTCAAGATGTTGAGCAGCTCACTTATATGAATCATTAGTTGGAATGAGCATCTTTTCATTTCATTCATCTGCAGAGTTCTACTACACCCATGTTCTATTTTACAAAAGGAGGGTCTAAATTATTACCTTCCATGCCAACAGCAGTTAGTCCAGGATTGCAATATCTGGCAGTGACTAGCACTAGGATTACATGAAGACATAACTACCATCAATTCCTTGATCTAAGCCATTTCCTCATTTCCTCATCTGACAGTATCAACCAATCATGCTAGACACCAGCACTAACCTCTGAAAATGTTGCTTGCTTCATCAAGTTGCCATCTTTACTTGGTTCCAGCTGTTTTGATTAGTAGCCAAGTACAGTAGTACTGAGTATAACTGGTCTACCAGATTAACTTGGGAGGGCAGAGGGAAAAGAAAAATACTAGGACCTTGTGCTCAGATAGCTGTTGACTCGATATATGTCCACAGGATTGCTTATTAATATTTACTGAATGTTATGGCTTTACTTGACTTCATGCATAATGTCCACATAAGCTACACAAGAACAACACAGAAACAATGCAGAATGAAGCTGCTACACAAGAACAACGCAGAATGAGGCTTTCCATATGGCAACTTGCCTGCTCCTGAGAACTGCTTTGAGGCACAGGGAGACACTGTTTGAGAGACTTTCCTACATTTTGAAAAGGAACTTCTAAGAACTCTGGAAGAAGCGGCCATTTGAAACAGAGTCCCACTGCACTCAGGCCACAGCGGGTGATCCAACTGTCTATAGCAGGGTGCTCAACCTCTGGCCTGTGGGCCAAACACAGCCCATGAGGCCTTGGAATCTGGACAATGGGGCTCCCCACAGGCTGTGAAATTTTGCAGCAGTGGCAGTATTGCCACCCCTCCCTGCTGCCAAAGAAGTCCAAGCCCCACAGTGGGTTGGAGCTGGACCATGCTGCTTCCTTTCACACAGCCAGATCAGAGCCAGACCATGCCCCCTTCCATCTGGGCTTGGGCTGAGACGCACCTCCTTCCTCTCTATGTCCCCAGGGCCAGGCCATGCCCACTTCACTCCACACAGCAAAGTTGGGGTTGGGCCATTCCCCTTTCCTTCTGCAGGGCTGGGTCATGGCCATGCCTCCTCTCCCTCCCCTGTGGGGCTAAATCAGGATCAGATCATGGCCTCTCCCCACTGTCGGGCCAGGTGGAGGCTGGCCAAAACCCCTTTCACCATGAGGCTAGATTAGGTTCAGGCTGCCGCGTCCCTCCACTGCATGGTCAGATGGGGACCCATGCACTCTAGTCCACAAAGGATTGGGCACTGTTCACCTAGTCCACTGACCAAAGAAGGTTGAGCACCACTGATCTACCCTACCTGCTAAAGCTGATATGAAAGCATCTGCTAAACAACGTAGAATTTTATTCAATCGATTTTTTATCGCAAAACAAGAAGTTGCATGTCATTTCCTATGTAACCACAGTTCAAAAAAAAAAAAAAATCTTTACCTTCAGGAATGCTTCTTTTTGCTCAAGGTGCTTGCTTATCATAGGGGTCACATGATCCGTTTCAGAGTTGGGACCCAGTTTGTCTGCTCCCCCACACCAGTCTTCTTCCCGCTTATATTCCTGTTCCAGGCTCTCCAGCACACTGCACACCTGCCAGCCAGGAGGACACAGGTACACAGTGAACAACTGTGATCTGAGTAGGAATACTAGTTAAGACTAGTGGGAATACCCAGAAACCATGAGCTATTGATATCTCCAAAATCCACGTGTGTAAGATGTGGGATTAGAAGTCATTTACTATATTTAGGTGACTATTAGACAGAACTACATATAAAAGACCTGAATCCAATAATTAGATTTTATACATGAAAAATTATAACAAATTTCTTCCCTATGCAGCCCCTTTTTCTCCTGCCGCTTACTGTCAGACCCAGCTCTCCCTGAGCAAAAGAGTGAGGAATTTAAAAACAATGACCTTGGAAATAAGCATGCCTGTATTAATTTTCCTCTGTGCAAATTATTATGAATACTAGACCTGTGCGAATAGGGACGTATTTGATTCAGATTCAGCTGATTCGGAAGAGTGATCTGATTTGATGATTCCAATCACTGTCCCCATTCGATTCAGCTGAATCGGAATTGGAGATTTGGCACTGATTCACAAATTTGGATCAGCTGGGGAGAGGCAGGCACAGCTGGGCAGCTACACGTTCTCCCACGGCTCCTCCAGCTGTGCCTGCCTCTCCCCAGGCGGGGAAAGCTGCAGGAGAAGCCCCATGGCTGTCCTGTTTGGCCCCATTCCCGGCTCAACCCCAACCTCCTGGCACTTTAAAAAAAAAAAAAAGAGAGAGAGAGAGAGAGAGAGAGAGA
>JAGPOW010000261.1:138068507-138101271 GCA_030014935.1 Caiman crocodilus
GGGGAACAGGGACTCCCCCATTGTCTGCTGGTCTCCCTTGGCCAGTTTACAGATGGCCACCAGATTCCCTCTCAGCCTTCTCTTGCGGAGGCTGAACAGGTTCAGATCCCATGGCCTATCCTCATAGGACCTGCCCTGCTGCCCTGATCATGCGAGTGGCCCTCCTCTGAACCCTCTTGATGTTGTCCACATCCTTCCTGAAAAGCGGTGCCCAGAACTGGATGCAGTACCCCAACTGCGGCCAAGGTTGCATAGAGGGGAAGGATCACCTCCTTGGACCTGCTTGTGATGCATCTGTGGATGGATGACAAGCTGCGGTTAGCCTTTCTGACTGCATCCCCACATTGACGGCCCACGTTCATCTTTGAGTCAATAATAACGTCAAGATCCTTTTCTGCCTCTGTGCCGGCGAGAGGGGAGTTCCTCAGCCTGTAGGTGTGCTGCTGGTTCTTCCTCCCCAGGTGTAGTACCTTGCACTTGTCAGTGTTGTAACCCATCCCATTCTCATCCACCCACCCCTGTAACCTGTCCAGATCTGACTTCAGCTTGTCCCTCCCCTCTAGCGTGCCCACTTCCCCCCACAACTTAATGTCACCTGCAAATTTGAACAAGGTGCTATTCACCCCCTCGTCCAAGTCGCAGATGTTGAACAGTGCAGGCCTGAGGACCGAGTCCTACAGAACCCCACTGACCACATCCTTTCAAGTTGGAACAGACCCATCCACTGCCACTCTCTGGGTAGGGACCTCCAGCCAAGTGGCGACCAGTCTGACCGTGTACGGATTGACACCACAGTTGCCTAATTTTTTTAATGAGAATGGGGTGAGAGACGGTGTTGAAGGCTTTTCTGAAGTCCAGAAAGACTACGTCCACTACAAAATAAGATGACCCCCAAAATAATATCACATAGGACAAGTTTACTCAAAATTGTAATAGATAAAGTTGCATGAGATAGAAACAGAGAGCTAGTTCTTGTCTGGTTCTACTTAGTTTTTTCTTCCAGGTCTCCTGGAGCATATTATGGAAGAACTTGAAAAAGACAGCCACAGAACCTGGCCCCCATGGGCCTGGTTAAAACAGGCTTCCACCGAAGTAACTGTGTACCATTGCAAATGCAGAACAAGCCAAATTATTCCAAAGGTAAATAAATCAAGATAGGAAGGTTTTACATCAAATAGTCTAATAGCATCTAGGAGAACAGAAGCACTACACATCTGGACAGGCTCACCAGGAGTCCTAATGCACGAATCACCAGTAAGTCTGTCCTTTCTCAATCACTTCTTCCCTTCCTCTGCATCTCCCATCTCTTATTCTCCCATCTCTATTGCATCTACTGATGCAGAGTGTAGCCCTTTTCAGCCCTTCTTCGTAAAGCTAACAAAAATAGATAATGTAGAAATAAACAATAAAATAGGAGTAAGAACTTTTTTGGCATTTGACCAAGGCTACCATTTCTCTGCTGCATTAATGGTGGATAAGCAGCAGTAGGTATTAGAGGAACATGAAGCAAAGCAGCAGTACAGCTCAATTATGAGAAATATAAAGGTAAGTTTAATTTGAAAATTTTTCGTCATTTGGCAATGAGGTAAGAATAGTGGGGGGAGGGAGAAGGATGAGAAGAACAAAAGAGATATAACGAAGTAGAAATACTGAAACCACTAGTTGAGCAACATGTATTTATGGTGTAGAGTTATAAAGAAATGTAATAGTGAATATGTTTAGCCTTGGGGAATTGGTAGAAGTGTCAGACATGCACATATCAAAATATGCCTATCTGGTAAAGTATTTTGCAGAATAGAGCACTTTGGCTACTATCCTTCTCAAAAGCATGAATCTGGCTCCAAAGTCAAAAAGTCAAGGACCAAAATTACAATAATAAAATGAATTTGCTATTCTAATATTATAAAAACCTAAGTCTGCCTGTCCAGCCATCTGTGACGCTTGATTCACTCTCCGATTGGCTGACAGAAACAGCAAATCAGTGCTCCAAGCATGGGGGGAGCGCCGCCACGATTCCGAAGACACACCAAGGACCAGACAGGAGGTGGGGGAGCCGAGGCCAGTGCTGCTGATAGGCCAATACCTACTGCTGTTATTGCTTCTGCCAATTCTCTTTTTGAAAGAAATCAAGGCGCCTTCTGCTACTGGTATAACATTCAAGTGAGATGGGAGGGATTTGGGATTTGGAGAGGGCTCTAAACTGAGAATCCGAACATAAATTGCAATTCACCTTCAGTAAATCAACTGACCTCTGAACCTCTTCTTCCCTCTTAACCACAAATCTCACCAGAAGAGAAACTGCACCTTTTAAAAAACTCTATACAGCACTTAAGTTAAAAGGGGCATGAACTCAGAGAAAGCCATCAAGTGTTATTATAAGCCAACAACAGGCTATTACATCTACTGAGAAACATGTGAGGGACTAGGAAAATATGGAACCACCAAACACTGTACTTAAAATAAAACTAGAAAAGCACAGCTCAGTATCAACTAAAAAATCTCCATACAGTTGGCGTTCACTTATCTGATTGCAAAAATTTTATAGGGTGACAATGGACAGCTTCCGTTTTATGTCTCCCATTGTTTTCCGTGCTTTGTCATGGAAATTACCTCTTTAACGTGAGTGTGAAAAGACACAGACATATCCAGCAGGATCTTGCGTTGCTCCACACGCCGAACAAAGTCCTGTATCCGGTCTTCAAGCTGATGGGCAGCCTGATAAATCTCTTCTGGGTCACACTCCCCTGTCTGAGCCAGTTGCTCAGCCGCTTCAAGTAATTTATCTGCATTGGTATATGTATTCTGCAGAACAGTAAGAAACAGTTTTGTTGAGTTAAATATGTTTAAGTCAACACTGACTGAAAACATAGTTTTAAGCTGCAATAGCATTGCCCTTGGTTGGAATCCAACTGGAAAAAAAGAAGCCATTAAATATTAGGTTTCTGAAATGTCATATCAGTAGCCTTGTCATCATTACAGTACATACTTTACTGAAATCCTCTGACCATGTCTGTTACACTGGAGGAAAGAGAATATCCATCTATATCAGCTGTCACTTCACTCTATAAAGCAGTACACTGTCATGTTTTTTAGATTACAGCCAATTACTAGTACAAAGACAACATCTACCAATGCCTGCTTGACTTGGCTTCAGTTTCACAGCAACACTAAGATCTGATCACTTTTTCCTGAGGATGCTAGAAGGATGGGAATTATTTCCGTGGTATATAAAAAAATGTGAGTACATCGATGTCTGCCTCTTTTATAACAGATTCAGGACCTGGTCTATTCCTTTTCAGACTAGTCCTAAAACCCCACTGAGCAGGTTTATGGTCCAATAACTTATAAATTATCATTTTTAAAAGCTATTTAACAGACCAGGATAAACAGCATGAGAGGCAGGAAGAATGTTTTTCAAGTCCTTTGCAAAAGACAAAAAAGGTTTAAATCCTACTTTACTACTGCAATTAGGCAATATTCCATTTAACCAGCAGTAGCAAGGTAAGAAAAATTTACAATAAATTCTAGGTTCCTTACAATATACAATTACAACAGTTGCAAGCTATTTAACTCCAGGTAAGAACCTGTAAGAAGTTCAGGTGCTAATGCCTGAATAATTTCAGAGAGGGAGCAAGTGAGGCAAGTACTGGTAGCGTAGGAGGAGGGAGGGTTTAGGAGGAGAGCGAATGTTGATCTACACTTTTTGAAAAATAAGATAGACATCAGCAGTTTAAAAAAATAAATAAGAGGAGCTCAAATCAGAGCACAAAAACTACCATCCAAGAAAGAAAACCAAAATATTGAAGTAGCAATTTTACTCCACATAGTCCTCTCAGCTTCAACCATATGCTATATAGATAGAAAAAAATAATTTGTTAATCAATGACTTGTTGCCTTGAGGGAATTGGCACAAGATTGCAGGGTTTAGTATTTCTAACAATAGGAGAACTTGATGTCCTCTCTCACAAGTAGTGATGAGGCCTAGACTACCCAGGAGTTTTACTGGTTGTACAAGTAAACCCTCCTATGGTAGACACTACAGGTTTTGGGAAACAGCTTATGTCAATATCAGGCTAATCCCATTCTCTGAAATATCAGTGTGATGCCCTACTTTGCCAGTTTAACTGGTAGTAGGTTTTTTGTTGATAGAATGCCATAAAAATAAAACATCTCCGTCAGTCATTACAATATCCACAACAGTTTCCACTCCAAACCTGCCTAAATCATGTGCAGAAATCATCTTTCTACTCTGGCTCTGACAGTTACTGGGTAAGTCCTGCAAAAGTTATTTATATTGTTGTGCTTCTCCATGTACAAACTTGGATTCGAGTTAATTTGAGAAAAAAAGTAATCTCATGTTTATTTTACAGGTATGTATAAAATTGCTTTGGATTTCTTGCTTGAAAACTGTTATTGATTGTTTTCATTCCACCCAGGAAGAGCACACACCAACTGCAGAAGCTTCTGCAGCCTGACAAAGGGTTTTTAAACTCAAAAGCCTTGCTTAAAATTTTTTCCCCAACTATTTAAGTTAGTCTAATAAAAGATATCAGATTCACCCAAAGAAGCTTGTCTGCCTATGCTCTTAGACCAACACGGCTACAACCTACACCCCTGTTATCGACGGAAAGCACTTGAAAATCATCTTAACACACTTTCATATTAAATCTGAGATGTTTGGGTTTGCCTGTCTTTATGCCTGTTTAGATTAATCACAGTGCCTGCCTAAATATTTCTTTGAAAAACATGGTCTTTTTCCTTACTTTTTCTGTCCTGCCTTCTGTTATCCCATAAAAAATCAAATGTCAGCACATGAACACTTTAATGAAGGCATACATGTCCTACAAACCAAACACAGGTTCTTGAATTGGACGCAACACCCTGCAGAGCCCAAATTGGTTAGTTTTTGTAATGCATGTAGTATAACCAAGTTATGATGGCTCACAAAGCAAACGGGGACTACCTTTACAATTATGCATTTCCAGCTCCTTGCCAGATGTATTGCCACCAGCTCTTCAACCCTAATCAGAGACGGTCTGTCTCTCAGGTCTTCTACCTGAAGAAAAACGCACCCCTTCTAGGTAACAGAATTTATTCCTTAGTTCCACACCAGCAGCTCAAAACATGACAGTTCAGAACCCCTTCTGATTAAATGTTCATGTTTTCAGTGCTATAATCAAAACTCAAATATAAAAACCAAAGTGATTCAATTCTAAAACTGATAACCTTTAGGAATGCTAGCAACTGTGAAGGAACTGAAGGGCAACTCCCAGATTTGACTGACTATTTGTCCTGCTAAAACTGTATTTTTTTATTATTTTTTTTTAGTATTCCAAGAGCTTCCTCCATCTATCAGATTCATCTTTCCACCAACTGGGAAATGACCTCGTTGAATGTAATAATCTGAAAGTTACTTTTGAAGGGATTCCACACAACATCTGCAAAGAGCAAACAGCAAAATGGTAAGCTCTCACACTTAGTAGAATATTCCTTCACACACTATTAACGTGCATGAAATTTGTGAGAGTTGCAGTCTGGGGAAGGGAAGTCTTTCATTCTAGTCTTTCACAAAACCAGACTGCCAGTACCCAATCAGCAACCCCTTCTACAACAGACAATTGGATGACAACAGAAGGAAGAGAGTTACAGGAAGACTGTTTTGCTTTTAATACAACCTCCTGTTCCTTAGAGCAGTAATTTTGATATCTAGTAGTCTCATTATTTTAAAACATTCACCCCACACTCTACCTACATTCCTACCCATAGTTCTAGAATAACCACATTTCCAGTGAGAGACTGCAGGATCACTTCATTGCAAGGAACGGGACAACTCACATGTCTTAACATACATAGTTAACATTTGTGTAAATGTTTTCCTATGGCCTCTGGTGACCACAATATTTAAACATGAGCCTGAAGTTTCCTTCATAGTTGAAGCTGCCATCCATTTCTGCAAAGCTACGCAAAAGGCTGTCATGAGGGTTTTGATTAAACCTAGCAAACTTTTTATTTTGAAGTGCTCCACACTGAACTGAATCGTTTTGCCTGAAAAGTAGGAAAGGTGCCTGGGAAAAAGACACCTCACATCAGACTTTACAACATAGGGAAGAAAATAGACCCTTTCTTTTATACGAAGAATGTTAGTTAACAAAGTCCACAGAAGCTGTACAAGTACAGCAGAAAAACAAACAAAACACAAAACAAAACAAAACTTGAGGCCTACTGAATCCCACTAGTTACAGGATTTTTAATGCTTGGCCAATTCAGCACTGTGTGAACATGAAGTCCAGCTCTAGGGAGCATGAAGTCATTGAAAAACAATAGAGGAATCATTTCCATTCTTACTAATGGAGAAGCTGAGAAAACAGTGTTACATAATAAGGGCTCATATATTGGTGCTGGTTGAGTTAAAACTACAGGATTCCATGAACACCGTGTGCCCCCTCCGAAGGCTGGGGGGGGCACAGTAAGCTCCCACAGGCACTGGTGGGGTGCTGGCAATGGGAGCGGGGCGGTCGCAAGGGTCAAGCTCCTGCAGGCAGCCACAGTGGTGTGGGTGGTAAGGGGGAAAGGGGAAGCAGAGACCGGCTGCAGGCACCACCAGCAGTGCTTTTTGCAGGGGGTGCACTGCGAATCTCAGGGGGTGTATGTATACTCAGGTGCAGCTCCTACATGTTGCCAATGCAGGAGTCAATTGAACTTAGTTCTACGCTTGGTTCATTTACTCAATGCTTTAAAAACCCTACTCTTCTCTAATGGCCAATATCAGGCAAAGGGAAGAAAAAGACTGGTAAAAAAAGGCCACGACATCAAATGACCCAGCTGGTATTTAAAATATCATTTCATCCTTCAGGTCGCTGTAAATTGGTGCTATGCGGGAGTCTACATTTGACTCCTGACAGGAGTGGCACGTAAGGGGTGCACATGCATCCCTTGCATGTGGTGGTGCACCACATATAAAAAGGTCCCCCAAAAAAGTGTTTTTGTGTATAGCAGGCTTCAAGAGATAAGAAAGCAGGTGGGTGAGTAGACTCGAGGGCTGGTCCTTTGCTGGAAATAATCGTCCATTTGATAGAAACTGTTAGCAATGGCTGATGTTTGTAGTGCTATGAAACAGGTTCTTATATTGCCTTTTCCTGAAGGATTAAAACAATACTTGGATGTAAATACTCAAAGACAGGGTGTATATTTTTATTGTCTACTTATGTTCAGTTTTAGGCTACAGGAAAAGTTGCAAGCGTGTGCCCTGTTTTGGCAGCCATTGCAGAATCAGAAATTTGTAATGAAAAAAGGCATATTAGATCATCTAATTTACTCTTCTGTCAGTGAAAAAATAGCTCTCCACTGTATATTTAAGTACTTTGTCCTGTCTAGCTTTGAATGTCTGAGGCAACAGAGACACCACCTATTCCCAGAAGGGAGTATTTTGCAATCTAGTACAATTTAGCTTTAGGAAATGTTTATTTATATTTTGTCTTAAAAAGTTTCCCTTTGTTCATCTACATTATATCTAGAGTACTTCCATTACGCCTTGTATACTTCCCTCCTCCTACAAGGTGTTAACATCCTCCAAGTATTCTCATTCTGTCATCTCTCTTTAATTATATTTTAGGCTTATTTGTATGTAAATATCAAAGTATGAAAATGTATGGACTTCATCTCTGGTGTCTTAGAAGATCAAATTCTAGTTGCTCTGGTCCACAATGCAGCTACTCTGAGCAGAGGGGAAGAAAATCAGGTTGTCATTAGTGAAATCAGGTTGTCATAATATTTTTAGGGAATCCAGGATTTATGTACAGGACTAACGCATCTTGGAACTATTTTTGAGAATATAATGAGATGTCTGTTCTCATAGTATTACAGTTCCTGCATGGTGGAAGGGCTCTAAGAACAGGTCTCACATGATAGCTCCATAAAACATATAAGTGGAACTCACTGTAACAAATCCCCATTCTCACACATGCAACATTTCAGTTCTCAGTGCAGCCTTTGATAAATCTATTCATACTCATCACTGATTCTTTACTTTAGACTCTATTATTTCCCCACAGTAGTCTGGTTGTCTGAACATAGCTTTTGTGAGTTTACTAGAGAATTGTGAAGTTGCACAGTAACTGAAGTTTCCTTAGCAAATAAAGCAAGTTAGATAATCCCCCTGCAAATTGTGTGCATTGACCATTCTAATGGTGTTAACAAAACCAACTATCAGGTAACGATGCACAAATCAATGCAGTTCACATTTTTACATGCCCTCCCTTTTTGGGGGGAGGGGTACTTAGCCTTCCCTCCACATCTTCAAGAGACAAGCGACTCTCTAAATTAAAAAGTCCATTCCTTTTAAGACAGATCAGCGCAATACATTCTTCCAAGCCTCTTAAATACACATTAAGGGGTACACAATGATCACTAGTTGAGCATTACTTATTTCCTATATTAATACTAGGCATACATAAGGTTGCAGCAATTTAACCATTTCACATCTCTAAGTTTTCTCTCAAATTTTATTTTTTTATTTTTCCACACAGTTAATTTTCCTAAAAGCGCTGAAGAAAAAGTACATTGTTTTGTAAATTTTACTGCCAATCACATTTGATGGTAGAGCTGCATGGAAGCTTCCCCAACACAAGTTTTGCTCATTTGACAGGAAGAATATTTTGCGTGGATACTGTGGGGGCCAAGAAACGCTGGCGGATTGGGGCCGCTGATGGAATGTGGAATTGAGGCGCTCGACACGCAGAGTGTTGGAAGCAAAAAACCCTTTACTTGCAGTCCTTAGGCTGTAGGCACGTTCCTTGAAGTTACAAACTTAAACAGGAACTCAGGCACACAGAAGCTCACGCTCACACAGGGTATGGGGCATCGGATGAATCCGGCGGGGAGTCGTTGTTGGTTGATCAGGTCTCCTTCGTAGCTTGGAAACACACATGGGATCTCTCCTCATGCGTGTCCGAGCTCTCCTCCGGTTTAGGCGGGCATTGCCCAAAGTCAGTCAGCGGACCAATTGCTGACCGACACGTATTCATAAATTAACGTGAGCCAATCGCAAGCATGCACTCGGTGGTGCAGCTGCAAGGTTTTGGCGGGCTCTGACCACACACCGAAACTTTTCCCGCGCTACAGGGGGAAATCCCTGCTCCTGTGCTCGCAATGTGCTCAACACAGCTGTGCCGAGGCATCTCTGAACTGTTTTGCACAGACAGATACATCAATTCCACCGAGAGTTCTGAGAGGAACAAGAAAAAGAGGATGGCCAGCTGGCCGGACAGCCTGGTTTCATGCCACCCCTAGCTCCTCCACTCCTCAACTGCCTAGCTATTGAGTAATTTGGGAGCTGGAGTTGCTACAGCTTCTGGTTTCCTGGCTCTTGAAACAGCCCTGAGACACTTTTTCCAGCACATCCACAGGCTGTTAGCTAAATTTAAGTGCCTACACTTTAAGGCCTCACCGCCACCTTGTATTTCTTAATTTTATTTTATTGTCATTGTCAGAAATATCTGTTTAATGTTTTACTTGACATGAATGTGCCAGATTCAACCAACTGGTTGAATACCTCACTTCCCGAAGTGTTTTCATTGATTATATTGAAAGATGGGTTTATCATAGGCTCTGTTGAGGCTTTTGTTTTCTTATGTGATTGTTTCCTTCTTTTCACACTGGCACACTATGATGCAGAAGAACTGATGCAGTCAAGAAACTGCAATGTTCATATCTTTGTTATTTGCAACCCACTTACTCCCTGGTAAGCTGCTGGATTAAGGAGGAAGCCCCTGAGATGTTAGCTGCAGCTTTTGCTTTAAAGAGCACCACTTCTCCACGCTACAGGAGAATATCAGATGTCCTGCAGTTATTTGCTATGGCTCTGTACTTCCCCAATTATTTCAAATGCTTATTTTCACCAGGGAGTTAGGAACCCAAACTTGCAAAGTAACCAGGTTCTATTTCATCAGAAAGTTAAGCTTTTAGGCTTCTAACATGCTTCTTTTTTGCCTTCTTTTACAGTAGTTCTCCCACTTTATTCTTCAAGGGAGAAATGCAACTAAAAAGGAAATGAAAACCTATGCACAACTAAAATAGTTTTAGTTTAGTTAATGCTTAAAGATTTCAATTTCCATGATACAGGAAGGCCTGTTTCTCTGACCAGAACATCAAACCAATTTAGTTTAAAAAAAAAAGTGTTAACATCCTTAAGCAACAACAGCACAATTGGTCAACATGTTGTGGATTGAAACATTTACCTGTGCTACTTCTTCAAAGTCTTCATGACGTTTCTGCAAAGCTCGGGCACGATGTAAGGATTTTCCTACCCCAGTGTGTTTGCTAAGGAAAGCTTCCCCATGATTTTCAATCCAATCCAACACCTGTAATAAAGAGCAAAAAAATAAGTCTAAAATGTAAAATGGAAGCATCTGTTTTGCTCCAAATACTGCTTCTGGTTGTATAAGGAAAAGAAAGAATAAAATTCAGCTTTCCAAGAACATGAAAAGATCTTATGAGACAAGAATGAAGAACTGTACTGATAGATGTGATATCAATTTCTCCACTACAAGCAAAGTTTAAGTTCACCTTGAAAGCTACCTTGACAGTTACCAAACCAGTAGTTCTCTCCAGCCAGCTCAATCAGAATATAATCAAAGTCTACTGTGCTCCCCAGCAAGGAAAACCATGACTGTGCAAGCTGCAAGTCCTTCTGTAGCTGAATTTAGTTTCCACACTTCAGTTGTGGGGGGGAGGTTACATTTGGTTATTCTAGAAAACAAATGTTAATCCAAAAGACTTGGATTCTATGTTGACACTGAACTCAATTTTACATATCTGTTACTTTTAACTTGTTAACAACCTTGGGTCCAATCACTCAGAAGAGGTGGGAACTTAGGGAGTGGTACAAGTAATTGAAACTTTTGGAAAGCAGGGATAGGTTGGTGAGACAAACCCACAAGGTGACTGCCTTCACTGAACGAGAGAAAATAGTCACCCTTGGCGGTATTGCTTTTAGGTTCTCTGCAGTCTCTACAGACAACCTCAAAGTAAAAAGAATCAAGGTTAATCACCATTAGAGATTTTTTTTTAACTTCTCAAGAAAAGCTTTGGCTGTGGAGCAGTGCTTCGAATTTTGAAGTCACGGCACACAGGAAAGCTCCGGTTACAATGACCTTAAAACCTATATGGCATTTTCCTGTAATTAGCTATTAATGAACTTCAGATGATCCTAAGCAGCATGTAAATGGATAGCACACTTTCAGTGTGTACAATTTTTCAGGACTGTTCTTATTTCTCTTACAGCGTACTGAGAGACTAAGAAAAGGGACTGTATTCAGAAGCAATCCCAGAATCATACTGTTACATTTCATAAAGGCTTTCAAACTACAACAGGGTTTTCCCCTCAACCATGATTTTAGAGCAAACAAAGGAGTTTCACGAAACAAGTTCTGATGAAGTAGCAGTACCCTTAAAACCAAGTGCCTGGCCCTGCAGATTCTGTACTGCACAATGAATTCTTATAGACTGGAAATATTTCTAGAGTATATGTGGACACATAATAAATAGCAAGTAAATGCATCTTGGAGCTGCCATTTGAGATCAAATTTTCATTTATTTTCATTGTGTAAATCCTGACTTTCAAAATTACTAAATCTTAATACATTTTTAATATAGTCAGCCAAACAATTATACACCATTGAAAAACAATAGTCAGACAAAGGAAAGTCTTCCAGAACACAGCTCTGGAACTTTTAAATGTTACCCACTTAACATTTTAATACCACCAAACAGTATGCTTAGCACTAAATTTTCTTTTGGGGCTGCAATCTTTATCAAATTTCTCCTGTCCCCTTTTCAGAATTCTGCATGTTATCTCACATTATACAATCATTTGCCAATTTGCTTTAGTCAAGTCTACCAGGCAATTTAAGTACTTTTTCCTCCTATTTAGGGCAACATATAAGCCAGGACAGCAAATCTAAAAGGGACCAGGATTCTCTTCCTTGGGCAAGACAAAAAATTTGCTATGCAAGCCCCATTCCCATAAATACAAATTTAACTATAAGCTTACATAATCCCTACCTATATTTTTATATAAAAATTCTGTTTTTTCAGAATTGAAACTGGTACTATAGGAACCAAAAAAATCCCAAGTGTGATGTTCAGATTTTAGTTGGCAAGAACAATGGTTCAGTTCCTCCTTAAGCTTGTCGTCTTCCATATACATATTTTTATTTGACATAGAACAACCTTCTTCTTCAGTTTATACAGCCTTCTCTCCAGTTTATACAGTCAGCCACTTAAACCCATACTGGACTCCTTTTATTTTGGATAACACAATGAAGAATAAAACAAACATGTTTTTCTGAAGACTATATCAAACTTGTATCTTTTACATTTTTATGGCTTTGTTTCTTATAACTTTCAAAGGAAGCTGTTGCCAAAGAAAGCTAAAAAATATCCATTCAAGAGGAGATAACTGCATATAATTAACACCAACATAAAATGACTGCACTTGTCCTAGTATAACTTCAATCCATTTGTAAAAGCTGTATTAAAAACCACAATTTTACTGCTGCAAGACGGATTAACTTGATCTCTAAAAGATCAATTAAACATCCAACTAAAAGTTGGTAGAGTTTCTATTTATCTTAAATAAAAGGTAACAGATGGAAATTTTAAAGTACAGCTATTAAGTCCTCTATTTCTATAGTTCTCTTGGCCATTAAGCTCTACCACACAGAATTCACAGTAGTTTGTAACCTTACGGGAACTAAAACTACTTCATGCACGAGTTTTAAAACAGTAACCTCTCCTCCTTGAGTAATCTCCAATAATTTCTGACCTCTCAACCTCAGAAGACAGATATTGTAAAAAGAAATAGGTAGGTAGTTGCCAACCTTGTCCAGAAGTAATTTTTCAAGGATGTTAAGACCAGATGGAATTAGAAAAGAAGAACATACATAGAAGATTCTGCACACAATATTAAGAGCTTAAAAGAAGTGGACATAATTTTTACTTTACTCATTGTTTGTCCACCCACTATTAAAAATCATTAAGGCTCCACTCAGCCCCTAGGAAACAAGTTTAACATCTGTTCCTTGGATGAGGAGACATATTCAACACTGTTCCATGTTAGCGCCAAGAGTGGAAACTAGCTGAAATCTAGTTTCAAGCTTAGAATTGTTTCAAGCAGTTCTAAGAAAGAAGGCCAACATACCACATTGTACTACTGCAATTAAAAGCAGTAATGAAGGAGAGATGTACTGTACTACCACAGTTCAGGTTCTCTCTCTCATTACTAATTCACCTTTGATTCAGAAGGGATCAGCATAACAGTATCAGAAATGACATGATCTCAAAAGTTTACTACTGCTTTGAAGTGTTTTGAAGGGCAGCTGTACAAATATACATGCTCTCTGAATATTCCAAAAGCATCTGAAATACTTCAGAGTATTACTTCCTGAAATGAGGTACTAAGGCACTATTTTGAGGCATTTCAGTTCTTGGTATATGTGCATGAGGGACAGAAGACCCATAGGTCCTTCAGAATCCCAGAGTGCTCTGCTGTCCTGCTCCATAGGAAAAGGAGGGCAAGCAGAGGGGGCAGTCTTGTGGGCTCACTGATAAGACTGCCAGAGCATGCAGCCACCAGCTATCACCCCCTGGTTCCAGCTGCACAAACACCTGGGGGCCACTGCCAATGCTGGGCTCTCCAGCTCCAATCTACTCTAACTCTCCATGCCAGAGAGGGGGACTAAAGAGGCAGAGGGGATTGGGGATGGAAAGTTGCGGTCTCAGGAATCCCAGGGCAAGGAGCTGGAGAGTCCCTGCTGCTATGCACCTCCCCTCTTTCAGGGACATCCTTCACCCCATGAGTGTTCCCCTGGCTGGAGAGATCGAGCTATGACAATTCTTAAATGGTCCAGGGCTATGCATATTTCCCCTAGCTGAAATGCTCCTTTTCTGAAACATTTTCAGGCCTGTTTCATTTGGAAAGGTATCAAAAAATTACTTCCGTCTGCACCCTCAGTCATACCTAATCATTTCTACTAATTAGGAGGATGTTGCCAAGCAGGAGTGACATGTAGGGGGTGCGCATGGGTGCACCAGAGCATGGTGGTGCACCCCCTATAAAAAGGCACTGCCAGCAGTGTCAGTAGCGCCTGTGGGTGATCACTGACCCCTGGTCAGTGCTCACCCCCACCTCCACCCGCCATCAACAGAACCAGTGGTGTCTGTGGGAGCTCCACACTTACTGCCACCATGCTCCCACCACCGCCGGGACAGCCACTGGGGGCATGTGTCGTTCATGTTGTGAAGTTCTCAATAAAGAACTTGAGACCTGTGTGCTCCTTGAAAAATATTTCTAATGAAGGGAAATGAAACAGTCTCAAGTCAGGCAAGAACTTTCCTTAAACAAACGGTAGCACAAAAGGACAAGAAGTTAATGCATTCTGTTTCCTGGGACCCAGAAAAAAGAATCTATCGACTACAAAGCCAATAGTAGACTGTGATCTCTGAAGTCAGAAACGCCAGTCAGCAGGACTAGGGGAACTTTAATTTTTCTATAAGCACTTCTTGGCGACTGATTTCAGCTTTGAGGACTAACTACTGAAATTCACTCTGGTTTTCCATATGTACAATTAAAAATCAACCAAAAAGTGCTGAAGCTGTGATTTTAAAGAGGAACAGTTGCATCCAAGTCATTCCACACTTTCCCATGTGAAATACAGCAAAAGCTGTCCGAAGCAGAGCACAGCTGCATGTGGATGTGGGACAATATGCGTAATAATATGGACTGAAGCCAACTTTGTACTCCAGACATTGATTGGTAATCCCCGAATTCCTAAAAGTATCCAGGAAGAGAGGAAATCTGGAATTTGGATGCCTGTAGAAAATCAATTTACATTTAGGCTACAGAATGATTCATTATGCTGTCTCTATGTAATGTTTCACAAAAACCTCATCACGCAAGTCAAATGAAGAACACCATTAACTGGTTCAAGTGGACCAGATGCAATCCTATACCAGGCAGATTTTTTTCAGTTCTCCAAGAAAAGGGAAGAGTCAGACAGCCCATTAAGTCCACTAGTCTCTATCACTGCTTTGAATTTACAAGGAAAGGAGTCTGGTGATGTACGTTAATTTGGAAAGCCCTGAGATACAGAAAGACACAGGCCCATGTTGTGAAGCGATGTGTTACACTCATGCTGTCCAAAATGTTAGCACTAAGGAAACCGAAAGAGCCTACCCCAAATGCGTGCTTGAAGGATTACATTTTTTCGCTATTTTAGTCTTAAAATACGGGCTTCCTCCAGATAAATGATTCACTTTTGATGAACTATTTGCCTCAATGTGATTATAAGCAAGTCTGGTTAAAAGGAAAAGAAAAACTTTCCTTAGTCAATCATAAATAGGGCTTTGGAAAAGAATTTCTAGTCAGTCCACATGAATGAATCTTAAGGCTTTATAAACAAAATGGAGATGACATAAAGGATGCTCTATTCCTTTTTTAAATTTTTTTAATAGGGAGAAGATTTGAAGAGTAAACTAAACTTAAGAAACTTATCTCAAGTTCTTATAGCCACCTCAGATGCATGTAATGTACTGTTTTCCCAAGACTTCTGGTATGTGCATATGTTCCTACACACCTGCATACCCACTTTGCTTCAGGGTGAGTAAGACTGTTTCACAACTTTCCAACCCCATGCTTCCAACCCCTATGGACCTCTTTGTCAAAGTAAAGCAATATCAGCACTATGACACTATAGTGCAGGCACCAAGTTATTAAGTCTTTGTACAATCTTGACCATCTGTCTCTGCTCATCTAGTCAGGCCAACTTTCCCTCATAGCTACATTTAATGCCAATACTGTTCCTATATTAAAAGCACAGTCAGCAATAAAAACGTGCTTCCTTCCTTCCTATTAATATTGCTAGGATTGCTGTGGTAAGCTTGAGTACTGTCTGCACCACTTACTTTATGCACTTCGGAAACTTGCTCTATTGTTCCTTTTATGCATAGTTAAGTCAATTCCTCTTTTTGAACCAATCCTTTCCTAAGCAACAGTTGAGCACACAAAATGAAGTGTAGAAGTTGTTTTGCAGTTACTAAATACCAGTCTTCCACACAAGGGTGTTTTTTAAATATTATTTTCAAGCTTAATGGTGAACCATACTCTGTCCTTACCAAACATGGCATGTTTCTGGTCTTGACCTCATTTCTCAAACTCTAGCCATTCCTACAGTTAAAATAAGCTCCCTATCTTGTAATCAGTTTTAATCCTGCTGCTAGGTTCACTCACACCATTAGCCAACAATTCTGCTCTTGCTCTGCCTCAAGGTATGACATTTTATCCAGAGTTTCAGCTTTTTAGTGAAGGACAAGACCTAGATTTTCTCTCTATGTGAATTTGTGGTCATTTAGGCCAAATTTAGTTTAGATGTTTTTAAAAAGGATACACCACTATGCCCAGTTTGGCTTTACAAAGGATACCTCTAACAGTCCAACAAAGAACAGCCCAAAACATTACAGTTATGCATTCGTCTCTGTGTTGAAGTTCTGTTGGGGGAAATGACTCATTGCATATATATTAGAGCTCTGAAGCTTTGGTAGCTGATTCGATTTGGAGAAGATCCAGCCCAATTCAGGGACCAAATCTATGAATCTGAATCAAAATCAGAGACCAATTAAAAGCTACGAATCCATTTGAAGTATCCGAATCAATTTGGAAAAGATTTGGCCTCTTCGGAGATTCAGCCGTAGACTAAACAGGCAGCTGATAGCTGCCTCCAGCTGGTTTGTTGAGACAAGTGCAGGCACAGCCGAGGGAGCTGTGGGAGAAGCCCCAGCGGTTGCCCTGACTGGCCCCATCCCCCTCCTGGCACTTAAAAAATAAATAAACAAATAAAAATAAAATAAAAAAGCCCCACACTCGCCACCTCTGGCAGAGGCCATTGAGGCCTCTGGGCGCTCTTGGCAGAGCCTCCCGTACGGCACATGACAGTGGGGCTCAATGGGGATTGTCTCCCCTCCAGCCTGGCACCCATATGGCAGCTGCCCCATGGCGTGGGCACAGAGTGTTATTTGGGAGCTAGGGTGGCTCCATGTCACCTGGAGTCCAACTCCACTCAGCCCCAGCTCCCAGGCAGCGTGTGGTGCCCTACCGAGCTGCGCTGCACCCATGCCAGGAGGCAGCTGCCATGTGGGTGCAAGGCGGGAGAGGAGGGGACTCTGCCACAATTGCCCAGATGCCCCAGTTGTTGCTGCAGCTGGTGAGTGCTATGCTTTTTAAGTGCCTGGACTAAACTGGGGGTGGGCAGGGCAGCCATGGGGGCTTCTCCTATGGCTTCTCCCCCTTGGGAAGAGGCAGGCACAGCCAGAGGAGCTGCATGAGAATCTGCAGTTGCCTGGAAGTGCCTGCCTCTCCCTGGCCAAACCAAAACCACCAAATCTCTCCGAATCAACACTGAATCTTCTGAAGCTGATCAAGACAGTGATCCGAATCTCTGAATCGAATCACTGTCCTCTGAATTGGCCAAATCTGAATCCGAGTCAAATAGTTCCCTATTCGCACAAGCCTAATATACATCTGCTCTATCTGATGAAGATATTCTCACAATGCTTTCTGACATCTCATTACCACAGATCTGCATTTTCCATTCACCATGGAAAAATGCAGGAAAATGCATATTTTTTCATTTTCAAGTGGAAAACACAGATTTTCCTCATTTTAAGGAGAAAGACGCAGATTTTCTCCTTTTAAAGAGAAAAATGCCAGAAACACTAGGTTTCCCCTTGCAAGCTGGCAGAATTCTAGGGTGGGGAGGCTTGCTGCCACCACCGGCCTGGCAGCAAGTCTGGGGACTGCCATGGTGGTTGGGAGCCTGGGACTGCCATGGTGAGGGGTTTCCTTCCCACCCAGCAGCAGTGGAGATTTTTCTATAAGCAGTGCAGAGATGTGCCCTCTGTTGCTACCAGGCAGGTAGACAGTGCCTTGAGGCGCTGGTAGGTTTGCAAATTGCAACGTTGTTTTTGAGGGAGGGAGGGAAGGAATCAGACAAGTTGCAATTTTTAAACAGAGAAAACCAGGATCCCTGTCATCATGCATCATGTCTGCATACACCTGTATAGATGCACACAATTTTGAATAAGTAGCTCATCTGCATTATCCTATATTATTGCTACTAATATCCATAGGACATAATCAAAAGTTGTCAACAAAACATTTATGAAGTTTTGGGAACTAAAAATTGATTTTTTCTTCAAATCTTTAAAAATCATGGAGGAGGATCTCTCTGAGCTGCATTGACTTATTCATGATATTAAGCATATTTGATATGCTTCAACATGATCTTCATGGGAATAGCTTGCCTCTCATAAAAGTCATAGACCATAACAAGTACAATACATTCTGACTTTAGTTCACAGGAACCACATTTTCAAATCATCATTTATACAATGGATTGAAATGAACAAAAACAATGTGCAAGTAACCCAGCAAAGCAATTCAAGTTAAATAATAACAAAAACTGAACAATGATCTAAAAGATGTGTATAACTGTAAATTTCATCTGCAACAACTACTATATGTTTGTTACAGAAAATTTAGATTTATGATACTGAGACTTTCTGAATTTGATATTTCATTAAGCTAGCTAGACCGTCATTGATATACTTTCTGAGGCTACAAGGCTTAAATATCTAACGGAAGGTAAGTTATAAATTGAAAGCACCAATGCAAAAGCTCAATCAGGCATAAAAAACATAGTTGATTACTTGGAGGAAACCCTCTGAAGAACTAGTGAAATATAGACTCAAAGAAATGTTTTGGGCGTCACAGAAAAGGAACAGGTTCCCTTCACTCATTAACTTCAACAGTTCTGTTCTTCCTCTAAAGCAGAGTGGACCATGTAGGACTTCTCATAACCCTACAGCCTCCTTGAAATCCTCTTCTAGGATTTGCACTAGGCCTTGTGAAATATCCTGGTTACCTCTTACCACCCCAGGAAGGTCAAAAAGGCCATTCAGAAAAACACGGATGTTTCCGTTCATGTTTTTGTTAACCAATGACATTTTCCTGTCAGTTTTTGGAATTCCAAATCTTATAGGAAAGTACTACTAACATCATAATTTTCTTTTGACTAATACTGTACAACCTTTATTTTCTACTAAGATACTTCCATGATCCTCTTCTACTTTGTCTGACAGCTCACAGCTATTCGGCTTTACTAGAAGACTGATTTATTACCTTTACCTTACATTAGCAGGTGACAGAGAAATGCCCTCAACAAAACAAACTTAAACAAACCTGAAATTTATTTTTCTACCTTTACAATTATTTCATGTCTCTCAAAAGCATAGTTTCCTTTACATTTTTTTCTACAACTAGAAAATTGACTGAACCCATAAAGCACATAGCCAGTCACTTGATTGAATGAACTTCTGATGTCCTTGCAGTATATGGGAGAGCCAAACAGAGCAGTAAAGTGTTTTATGGCACACGTTCACATGCATTTCACCTTCAAGACTTACCTTGTCTCATTCATTACCAGTAAGAAATTATAGCACATCATAGTCTGTACCCTAACTTAGCTCCCAAGTCACCAGATACTGGTATTTAAGCAACTTTGTTACATAAACTACAATCTTCTTGCTGTAGAAAGTAATGGTGTTGACCTTTTAGAACCAATTAGCACACATATGACTAATTTCTTTGTCAATGTGGACTTGAGTAATTATTCCTTTTTGAACCAGAGGGAACAATCACTGTAGCTGAAGGCTCTCTATGTAAGTATTTTAAAATATGTAATAGTTTGCTTCAACTATGAAAAATTTCATTATGAACCTCCTTAAGATTTGAGGTTTAGCTTCTAAAAGTTATTTCTAAAAGTTATAAACAAGGTCATAAGTAAGTAACTTTCCTGATGTTTTTACTCTGCTATTTAACAACACTACTTCTGTAAGTTTCTCTAAGAGATGTCGCTGCTACCTTTTGTAAGAAAGTGCCAAACAATAGCCAAAGACTTCTTCCCTTTCACCTCGTTATCTCAGGTTAACAAAACACTATGCCCTGCTGTTTCCACAGCACTGCCTGGTAGACCTCATCAAGCAATCAATGCTTGCCACCTAACTAGGAATTTCATATCATCCCAACTGACATGGCACAGATACCAAGAAAGGTCCGTTCAATTCATGAATGAAAGTAAATAAATTGTCTAGAGGTCTAAAAACACCTCATGGTCACTCAGTCTCCACCTGCAACCTAAACTCTGATTTTGGCTACCAATGCAGCATTAATGAAATATCAGTCTATACAAATCCATTTCCTAACCTGTAAGATTAAATCAACATCTACTTTGACCAAAGCATCTATAATGCTTCCAGCATTATATTGGTAGTAACTAAGTTTCAAGTAACCTTAAAGATTTAATGACTTGCTTGTAAGCTAGCTCTTAAAACTGGAATGACTTACTGGGAACAGTTGAAGATGGCAGAGCACTTTTTCTAAGTAGGCAAGATAAACCTTGTTGTCTGATTCAGTGTCTCACTCAACAGCTGTATTCAATTCAAGCCAAGGTTCAGTGCAAATGAACCACAGTGTTAAGCATCACTAGATTATTTTCAGTAATTCATTACTGGCACTTTAACATTAAAAAAAATATATTGGCACTACTTTTTGTATTCCAATCAATACAACAGTGGCTACTAGGTATTCTGTATTTGGGGCTCTGACATTTTACGGCAGGGGTTTTCAACTTTTTTTTAACAAGTCTACTCCTGCCTCAAAGTTTCAGCTCATGTACCCCTTAATATTTTTTTCTTGGTTTTAAGTGTGGGGAGGGGGCACAGACTGAGGCCCCCATGGTGAAGGAGGGAGTGGGGCTGAGGCAGGAGCAGGGCCAGGCGCTGCACAGTCAGTGCGGAGCATGAACTCGAGTCCAGGGGGAATGCTGGGGGGCAGTTCCTGCTGTGTAGAGGTGCAGGGGTCCAGGGCCCCCCAGATCTGTGTGTGGGGTGAAGGCAGCTGCTTCTGCTGCAGGCTGGACTCTGCACCCCATTGTCTCAAAAGCTGTGCAACACCATGTGCCTGCTGCAGCTGTGTGGGCAGGGGACCTCCCCAGTAGGTAAATGTGTGTGGGGAGAAGGGGCAGAGTGGGGGGAAGAGGGAAAGGGCTGTGGGGGGCCAGATCAAGAAGTGGGGTTGGGCATGTGTCTCTAGGCCCGGTCTCAGGAGCAGGGCTGGAGAGGCGAGGGCAGCAGTGCCCCTCTGTGGGCCACACGCGCGCTGTGGGCCTCACATGCGGTGGCTGCCATCACCACTGTCACACTCCATGCTGCTTTCCCGTGGCCGGTCACATGTGTGGCTCCACAGGCAGCTGATGGGCGCCACGAGACATGCGAGGTGTCAGCAGCCCACAGAGCTGAACGTGCGACCGGCTGCAGGAAAGCGGCAAGGGGCACGGCAGTAGCAGCACAGGACACTGGTGGTGGCAGCTGCTGCATGTAAACCCTCACCAAGGAATTGCTGCCCTCGCCCCCTCGGCCCTGCTCCTGGGAGTGGGCACGGAGCAAGCTGAGGTGGAGGGGTGGAGAGGCACTGCATGGAGCTGGCAGCACCCGGCATGCCTCTCCCCCTCCTCTGGGTAAGCAAAGTATGGGAAGGTGCCAGGGAAGACACTGCCACTGCATCCTGGGGCTCAGTCCATTCCTGCCCACCCGCTGGCCTGCGCGTACCCTCTACGTCCTTCCTAAGTAACCCTGGAGGTATGCATACCCCCAGTTGACAACCTGTTTTACAGGCATCCTATTTCTAGCATTTCAGTTAAACTGTAGCTCTTTAACACAGGACTTTTTACACACTTTTTCAATGCCTTCTGCACAGCCTACTTATACCTGTTACCATTATGTTTGGATTTCCTAGTTTATAAAAGGCTTACTTTTTTATTTATTTTTTTTAATTGTCCCAGTTTCATTACAATGTGGGTTCACAAATATTGATGCGAGAGGACTGGAGCTAACCTGTTGAACATCCTGTTGAAAAACACACAGCTGAAGCCGCTGGTGCAGGCGAACCTTCCGATGCTGCCAGATGTTCTCCAGCTGTCGCTGGTGGTGCAGTACTTCATGGATGACATCGAGAACATGATGCACTGCCTTGGAGTAGTTAGCAGAGGCTGTTAGTGAGTCAGAACTCCCAGGAGTCAAAGGTCGCTGAAGTTTGTCAAGTAATGACTTCCCATCTTGACTCACCTAACCAAAAGGAATGAAGAATAATTTTTGTAAGAAGCTTATTAGTTAACACAGGTTGTATCTAGATGTGCGCTTTAAAGTGCAGTGGCCTTACATTGTCACGTGCTTGTACGCAGTAAAATTAGGCTACTGCACATTAAGTGTCACTAGAACTGTGTGCACTTTCACTACTGTGCATTAGGTGGCCTACCACACATTTAGTTAATACCTCACATGGTACCTCATACAGGTACTAAATTTAATGTGTAGTAGCAAAAATGTATTAATGAACATATAAGCACACACAGTTATGTACAATGTTTCATTAAAAGAAGTCTCAACAATTAGTCCTCTCTCCTACTCAGGTATTGAAACATGCTGTAACATATTTCACAAACATCTTAATTTATGCTACTCAACTTCCCTGTGTAGACAGACTATTTGAGGAATTGTCTATTGAAATACTCATCTTCCTGCTAACTCAGATGTAACTGAGAATTAAGGGCAGAGATAGTTTTAACTCAGGACTCTTGTTTTATCATGCTTAACACTTAAATTATTAATAGAAGAATGCATTTCTGGGAGGAGCTATTTGGATGTGGAATAGTGGTCCCCAAATAAGACCCCAAAGGTAAAGCTTAACACTTGCACAATTGGCTTTTCATTTACTTCAATAAATTGAACCAGGGTGTTTGTATCAAGAATCATTTTGAAAAATGCCATAAATGTCAGTATTCAAGTGGAGTAATATGTCAAAGAGATCCAGTAAAATTTATCAATTTCATTGTGATTCTTCAATATGAATCACATGGAAACAAAATTAACTAATATGGCAAAACTTTGTGTTTTCACTTTCATAAGCTGCTGAAAAGCAGCAGTGACCACATAAAGTAGTTGGTTTTAATGAATATTGAACATATTTAAGCTATTAAAGAAATTAATTTTCAAGGACTAATTCCAAATATGATCCTGTCACTTTTATAATGGAATCAGGTGAGCTAGCAGACTGCACCACTGTGGAAGGAGGACTGTTTATGACTGGCAAGCTGGAACAGCTCAATTATTTCATGAAAACTAAACTGCAAAAGCAGTCAACATCCCAGGTGATGATACCTCCATGACCCCCAACAAAAATTGTGCAGACATACTCTTTTTCACCTTTTACCTTTGGGGTCTTATTTGGGGACCACTATTCCACATCCAAATAGCTCCTCCCAGAAATGCATTCTTCTATTAATAATTTAAGGGGGGGCAGGGAGGAAGTGGTTCTCCATCTTCCACTAAAAGCATTATACTTTCAGTAGCTAAGGACACACCAAGCAACAGCAAACACTAACCAGAACACCAACAGCTATCCAGTAATTGAACTTAAGGTTTTTTTTTCTGTGCTTCAGTTTCCTTGCTATATTTTTATTATTGACTCTCAGTCAACTTTTCTGTTGTTAATCCCAATTGCTCTTTCCACATATGAAATTACACTCAAGTCCACCTTGCACACTCCCATAAAAATATGATTTAGCAGGGTGAGCAGGAATATCAAGCTTCCGCTTCCTTTTTTCTATGAAGAAATTATCTCAGTAACTGAAGAAGTTCACAGGAATGGATTAGATGTTTCCCTTACAGGAAAATTTATCTCAAAAGTTTAAATAAAGTAGGTGTTAAAAAGGTTGTTTCAAAGACATAATGCTGAGGCTCCCCTAAATCTTCTAAGAAGTTTGCCATTTAAGTGATATCAAGATACTGTATTTTACACAAAATTAATCTAATGTCTAATATCTCTCAAGTCATTTCCCTCCCTCCACTCCATAAGGGTTTGTGGGAATGTTTAGCCTCTTGAAAGAAGTAGCTTTACACTGTTAACACTTGTCTTTGCTTTTAGTTAGACCCCTTTTTGGTATGTTTACTACACTAAGCCCAGGTCTGTGCTTATGTTGACAATACTAGGAACATCTGGAATGTACAATACCAGCAGGATTTGTACACCACAACATTTACTTTTGTAGTATTCCCAAGCTGAATTTTACAATACAGTGCAAGATATTTGTTAGCAAACATTTGACAATTTTAAGTTATCTTGACAGAAGATCTCTTAATTTAAGTGAGGCTTTTGTACATTTTCATTCTGTAACATGTGCTTACCTTGTCAAGACTGTATAAAAGCAACCTACCAAAACAAACTAAAAGCAAGAAAGCTAAATACTAACCAATATCACGAGTTGTCAATGCGTTTCCAAACACATTGAAACACTTGGTACACAGGGACAGGAAGTACAGTGTGGTATCAAAAAATTTAGGAGTCTGAGGCCAAAAAACTATTCCTATTAGTGAATCCCCAATAGCAGCATCACCAAAAACTGAGATCCCCTCTACATCATATGCATCGCACAATTACCTGGTTAATTGTGTAAATTACTTTAAGATCAGCTACACATGCAAAGTAGCTATCACACCATTAAATGCTCCAACCAGGTATAAAGTTAGATCTCAAAAATAGGTACTAACTCTATAGATAGTTGTTATCAAGCTTTAACTGGCACATGTAGCAGGGTCTCTTCTGAAATGGAGCCTCATCAGCTGACAGGGCTCTCAGCTGCAGGGGTCAATTGGGCCTAGCGTGAAACTCACACAGGACTCCCGGTCCTGGCTGTGCATGGCCCCTATGGCTGGAAGCATGTCCAGCTGTGGGAGCCTGCTTTTTACCAATGTAGCGGGAGCCCATCCTGGGTTCCCCCTACATCAGCAATAAGGCGTGACTAGATTTATGTGAGATCCCACAACCTTATTTCCTGCCCTGCATGTGTGGCATGGCAGGAAGCACAATTGTGTGGATCATGCATTAGACCCAGCTGTACCTTTACCTGCACATAGAGAGGGAGCTTGATTGAACAGGTTAATCTTTAAAAGGTTAAGTTGCTAATATTTCCCCCAACAGCACATTGTTCTTATGAATAGTGAAGGATCTGGAAGAAAAACCTGACCCATTTAATCTTGCTTCTGATAGATTTGCATAGAAGGGAAATAGGAAAAATTCATTTTAACGCAGTTTAGAATCACATCAACATTATTCAGAAGTTGCTTCTCAGTCCCCAGACATACATTACATTTGTCACACCATATTCAGCTGCTGTAGCATAACAAAAAGCACACATTTATGCTTCTCTGTCATATTTGAACTATTCTTCAACAAATTTAATGCAATACAGCTTGGCCCTCCAGCATCCTGGAATGCATTGCTTCCCACCCCCCACACCCCCTGTCCAATTCAAGGGAACAGTTGTTTGTTAGTGAAGCCTACTAGGCTCAGGGTAGGGCAGCAGAGGCTTGTGAGTACCCCTAGTGCTGCCCAGTATGAAGGCAAGAGGGCCGGTTGCACATGCCCCGTTCACCCTTCCAGGCTTGCACAAGTGCATTCAGCAGCAGCACATGTCATCTGGGGGCAAATGTCCATGCTAATACTTCTTCCTCAGCCAGGTGGGCAATCAAATGGAGTCTGGCAGATGCAAAACCTTCATGCTATCTGAGGTAAAGAGGAAAACCAGTGGTCCCTGAGGACAGGCACTAACAGGGTCATGTTTGAATGCACTGCTGATAAAATGCAGGGGTGTAGGTTGTAGCTGTGTTGGTCTAAGGACATAGGCAGACAGATTCACCCAAGGAACCTTGTTTGCTGATAAAATGGCAGCTCAGGGCCCCATGCAAAACTGGCAGCAGTACTGATTGCAAACAAAGGTCCTCAGAGCAAAGTGTAACATGGCAGCTGGGTGTCCAGGACAGTGGTAGCACATGGGAGGCAGTGAGTTTCTGGCTGTTGTGGTTACAGTAGCAGCTGTCATCTTTCTGTTTGCCCCCAACAAGTTGGTGCCCTGGGCTGCTGCCTTAGGTGCACAGCCTTAGTTACCTTACTGCCTCAGAGCCAGGTACAGCTAGGTCGACACTGCAACCCATGTGACAAGCACCCAGAGGATGACGGCTAACTACTACTCAGAGCTCTCCCTCATCTTTGTGGCCGACTACTTGGTCCAGCCTCAGAACATGTATGACATTACTGTTTGCCCAAAATAATGAGGATGTGAGTGACTAAAAAGATAGAGGGGGAAGAAAGGTTCTTCCCCAGGTACCAACCACACCTGGGTAAGGAGCAGGAGAATATGCTGGCATCCAAGGATAGATCCATCCAGGATGTAAAGGAATAACAGTTTTGTTCAGGAGACCGTTCCCACAGTAGAGTCATAAAGTTTTCACTGCTTCCCACTGATAAGAGAGCTCCCTATACCTCACAGCATGCCCTGAGGTTGCTGTTTTTCCAACCTGGGCCCTCTGCTTAGCATGCCATCAGTGACATCCCAGACCCTCGCAGAAGACCCTGGTGTCATGGAACTTCCCTATCTCCCTCCAACACCAATCTGCATGAATTGGTCTCTATGGTCCACAACACCCTACAGTAAGATGAAGAACCTCTTTCTGTTCATGTAGTTCAAACTGAGGGCATGGGAGGTAGATGGGGACACAAGATGAAGATATGAGTTTCATCAGGTCAAAACTTCCAGGGGACTGGTAGCTGGCAGCACTGGTAAGCTTCAAGATCATGATGGTGACAGACTTCCTGATGGAGAGGGACAGTCTAATCCTCAGGTTCTGCTGCTCAAGGATGGAGGCCAGCTCCTTGCAGACCTTATGGGAAGGGGCACATCCCATCCGAAGTTCTATTGCCACTGATCACTGTCTCATGTCCCCAGGATGATATGTTCCCATCAGTCAGCTTGTGTCCTGAGCCCTGAAGTGGTGTGGCACACTGCAACTAGTCCCAAGGCAGTCTGGCTTCCTTGCATGCTTGAAGGCCTTATTCTCATCCACCAGGCACGTGTCAATGGACACAAGCAGACAGCAGAGCTCGAAGATTCGTCTTTGCATGGCATGGACTTTCTCCTCATTGATGTGCATTTGCTGCATGCCAGCCTGCACAGGGAGTGGTAAACCATGACTCTTGTCCTAGATTATGATAACAACACAACAGCTCCGCAGTGTACTAGAATGGGTGTCATAGGCCACAGGGACAATCTGAATCCATTCTGGGTTCAGAGACCAACTCATGGGACTCTGGAAAGAACAGAGAATAAGCATGCTTTGCAGTCCCATGCAAAGGTGGGCTGGGTGTGCTTTAAGTCTTGGTTTAATGGCCAATCGACACGTTCCTGTGCTCAGCTGTTCCCAGCAACTTCTGGAGGAAGGAGCTGCTGCATGGCATGCTGGAAGTCAGCAAACGGCTTCCCCATACTGGTAGCACTGTTCTGCAAGCTGCTTCCCCCTCCCCTCCCACACAAACAGAGAAGTGGGGCCTTAACCATGTGAAAATACATGTCGCACTATATTTCTGTGGTGACTCAACATTCTGCAGTATCTGTAGTGTGACATTTTTAACATGTCTAGGGATTTACAGTCTATAGCTCATCTCTGAACACATTCACCATCTCCTAAATTCTGACTTCTGTCTCCTAAGATTGAGTCTTGAAAATATGGGAAGTGCTTCCCTTAGGAATGCTGCAGGCTAGTTTACAACAATTTTCTGCTGCTATCAAAACCAAGGTGCCGATTATATTTTGTCAAGCGATATCTGCATGACACTTCAAGTTCAGTTCTCTTTCAATAATTTTGAAGTAATACTTTCTAACTTCTTAAATGCTTGATTTAGTATGAGCTTTTTCCATAGGAATTTCAAGAATTATTGCCAACCTAATTATTTTTAAAGATGGAATCATAATGCTATTAGGAGGTAATAATGCCTCTTTAAAAAGGCCCTCATACTTCATATGATGTCTGAACTGTTGGCCCCAAACAACCTGCAAGAGAAGCACTCTGGTTTTAGTTTGTTGGTTGAAAATTCTTCTCAGGGAAGGGGGGGAAACAAGGACAAACCAGCAAGAAAGTTAAAAAGTTTGAAACAAAGATTAGAAAAAG
The DNA here is from genome assembly GCA_030014935.1 of Caiman crocodilus. Classification (NCBI taxonomy): domain Eukaryota; kingdom Metazoa; phylum Chordata; order Crocodylia; family Alligatoridae; genus Caiman; species Caiman crocodilus. Next base: position 138,096,675 of record JAGPOW010000261.1, read on the forward strand.
CCAGAACTTAAAAAATTAAGACTGAGACTTTACCTTTCAGTTGCACACTTAAAAGAACAATAATCTTTTTTGTTGCTATTTTTCTCGTCTTTTCTTTCTCTATGATGAAACCTTAATACCATTTTTTCTTGCACACAGTGTGCCCCAGAATAAGATACGCACCTTGTTTTTGAAAGAAAAACAAAAACAAAAAAAAGATCTTTTCTTGATGCTAATAATTGAGAGTGCCTATACTGGTGCAGCGACACTGCTCCAATGCACTGTAATTACAGCATGTCAGAGTAGACTCAGTTGAGTCTGCTGAAGCATGGTAATTATCATGCTCCAGCAGACTCCAGTGTAATGTGTACCAGTGTCGCCACACTGAAAAATAGTGGCAGCGCGCTTTAACTAAAATTTGTTCAATTAGCTTCAGTTAAAGCACCCCTGCTGCCATTTTTCAGTGCAGGGACGCTGATACACGGGACGCTCTGGGTGCTTTAAATACAGCAGCTCTGGGATCCACTCTAATTAGCATCCCACCCCCGCAACTCCCTAAGCACATGTATAAACACCTTGTGTAGCCACAGCTAAGGAGCAAAGCTGGCTCATTGTTGAGCTTCTTGTGAATCATACCCAGACCTGACTTTTGCTTTTCCAAGTTAAGCAGCAGAAAATGTTCTCACCTCTTTCTTCATATATAATCTGCGCTCCAATTTCCAGCAGCTGGTTTTTGGAAAAAAGGTGTGTTGTTTTACCTGAGAAAATACTTATTACTTGCATGTACTACAAAAAAAGCCAGCAATGTAACGGAATAAATAAGCTACCTACTTCAGAATAAGCCAGAGTGATATGTTCATATATTCCTTGATGATGATGAATCGCATCTTCTAAATCGTGTAGCTCGGATGGAAGTTCTACCTCACCACAAGCCTTACACCATGAATCCACGTTGCTCATGTACTAGAAATCAAGAAACCACATTTTGTTATTTCAAGTTATACCTGAGGTAGGGCCCTGTCCGTAAGAAAAAGAAATGACATTATAGGTGTGCCTTTTTTATGCTAATGGTGTTGTCGTCTCTTTTTTTTTTGGAAAAAAATTGGATACAAGATTGGAAAATTCAAGTTGTTTGCATTCACAGATTAAATGGTTTCTGGAATACGACCTCTCTTCAAAGCCTACCTGAAACTACATCCTTGGTTTTACATTTCTGGGAGTAGTTTACACAAAGACCAATAAGTCAGAATGAGTTTAATGCTATAAATTGCCATTTGAAATCTCTAGTGTTAGTCTTGTTGCACATATTTGGCCACCTAACACTGTTAATATGGTATGGTTCCCTGCAGCACTTCTGAAAGGATGTCAAGGCACCACAGAGTGCTGTGGTACCCTGGTTGAGAATCAATTACTTTATTATACTGTGGGCACTCAGAGCATGACGTATACTCACATTGGCAAACTTACTGAACACATAACTTACTTGTGAAAGCAAGTCCTAAACCTGTTTTGCTATGTTTCACAGTAGGAAGCACATGAGGGTATAAACCTAAGAGTAGGCAAATATGGAAGCTCTATAAAAAAAAAAAAAATAAAAAAATAATAAAAAAAAAAAACCTAATCCAATTTTCATGTAAACTAGAGAAGTCCTATATGTAAAGCAAGCCATTTCCTATTTTCAAGCATTAAAAGTCAGTCCTTTCCCTTAATTTTCCTACTGTCCATCTAAAGGTCAATAAACCACAGCCAATTTTTCTAGGGGGAGAATATGAGAATCCATCACAGCTAATTGTTAAATCAACACCGCTGACACAGCAATTAAGGGGGACTAATTCGATTAGTCCCAGCAGACTTATTTTCTCTCAGTTTTATTTTAGTTTTCTCCCTATTCATGTGTGTGTGCAGAAAGTATGACAGCACATAATCATTTTTAAATAAGCCAAGATACCATCCCAACTTGCCAGGATTTAAGCACTAAGTTTGTCTGGCCTTGGACACATATTATATTTGTAGTGATATATACGCCCTTTTAACGCTACAAAAACAGTCATGCATGCATTCACGCAGTTGGCAGTGCCACAAAACCATGGTTCTACGGATGGATCCCCAGCATAGTCCTCTGCTCGCCTCCCTTCCTCCTCCGAGCGAGGGGGCAGGGAGGGAAACCTGTGGGCTGTGGCAGCCTGATGCTGTGGCCAGAGGAGGGTGGCAAGGGGCCACATGAAGGGCAGGGAGCTGTTCTCCAGTGCTGCAATCACAGAAGCGCTAGCTGTCAAACACAACCTCTGATGTCTGTGGCAGGTACCCAGGATCCAGAGCAGCAACTGTCCAAGACAGCTTGCCTCTCCCCTCCTGAGAAGGGGAGGCCTCAGGCTGCCAGCGATCAGGCAGCAGCTGCTGCTCTCAGATCAGAGCAGCAGCTGTGAAAGGAAGTTCCCCCCGTCCCACCCACAGGAGTGACAAGGGGCTCTACACGTCCCCTGCCACTGCTGCAGTTGGCAGATGGGACTTTTGCAGATAGGGAGGGTGGTAGTGGTGCAGGGGAAGACGAGCAGTCTTTGCAAGCTGTTACTCCAAGTCTGGGAGCAGCAGACCAGAGCAACAGCTACTGGCTAGTTCCTGACAGCCTGCAGTTCCCTTTCCCTAGCAGGGAAGCCGGTAAGTTGTCAATGACTGAGGTCACTGACAGGCCCTGCTAGGGGAAGGAGGAGCAAATGTGCAAATACCTATTCCCTGCTGGGCAGCGAGCGTGCCGGTGTGGCAGCTCTGTAGTGCTCCAGCCAGCCAGCTCTGAACCCACAGACCATCTCACTACAGATCTCGGCACAGAACACTTCTGTAGCACCCCAAAATGGCAAGGCACTTCGAAACCCCACAAATGAACGTGTCCGTGGCCTTTCTGTGACCACGATGCTTGGTCTCCAATACATACTCCTTCTCTAAAGTAAGACATTTGTGTCGGGGTGTATTCAATTAAGTTCATTTAAAGCAGATGAATGTCTTGAGGAGCTCTGAGGCAACAAAAAATCTAAATTTGGTTGGGAAGGGAAGAAAGCATGCCAGTGCAATAACACGGATCCTATCAAACACCTGAAACCACCCCAGAATAACCGTATCTTTAGGTGTGTGAAAAGTAAACTCTGTCTCTCTTTCCTTATTGACACTTGCAGGCTAGGAACTGTCAACAGCTGTTCCTTAAACAAGGACACAGTCCACTTGAAACAAAAAGTTATCAAGGTTTAACTACTAGTTTCCTCAGACCAAAGGTACAGATAGAAAACTAGAAATACACTGTTCAGTTCACACTACCAACATTTTTTAGCTGTATTTTTTTTTAAATCCAACTCTCTCAGATTAGTCAATAGACAAATAAACCTTAAAACAATTAGTCTTATCCCAGATTTTGACAGCTAAGCCTTGCTACTTCCCGTTTCTCAAAACGTTGCTTCAGTTTAGACATTTTGCTAATAACAAATAAATATAATAAACAGATGAGTGAATTTTTCTGGAATTTAGCATGATGTGACAGGAGGACAAGTGAGGAATATCTCCTGGAATGACCAAACATACTTAAAATGGCATCTCAGCAAGTCGAGGGCAACCCATTAATAAAACCACAAGCATAAGATAAAAAACAGCCTACGAAGTAACAGAATAGACATGGATGGCTCAATAGCACTCATCTGCCAAGTAGGCAGTATCCAATTCCCTGAAGGAGAAAACCATGCTGAAGTGATCAAAACTATTAACCTCGGGATATAGATTATTCATGCTGGTTTCTCTCTGGACTGCATTAATATGTTAGTGGTTACACATGGATTATGACCATTAATTAAAATGTTAGAGGGCTTGCAGCAGGGCACTGTCTGTGCCTGCTACTTTAAGGACTGAAGCCAAGCAGCCAGCAGGTGCCTTATTAAGGCAGCCATTTTAGATTCGAGGATGCCTAGATAAGCAGGGCATTTTGGTGCTGGCTAGGGGGCACAGCAATATCGTCTGGCTGCGAGGCTTCATGGAACACACTGGAGGTGTACGGGACAGTCGGAAGGCTCCTGGTCCTAGGCATGTCCTAAAACTGCACGCTGCTGGGAGTGGGTGGCCTGGTGGGGCTCTCAGTGGCGCAGGAGCCCCCAGGAAATGCCAGGCCAGTTACCACCCCAGTGAAAGGCGGGTCAGGGCGCCTTAACCCCAGCTCCCACAACCGGGTGGTTACCCCCTTGTAGGGTTCAGAAGGTGGACCCCAGTGAAAAAGTGGGGCCACAGGCTCAAAAAAGCCTGTCTTGACATCCCCCGACTGGTCAATGCTGGGGCAAGGACCGGAAGGGCCGAAGGGCCAGGGGCCCACCGCACAGAATGCCCAGAGCTGAGGGCCTGGGGTTCTGGTCAGGGCCAGTAGAGCCAAAGATCGCGGAGGGACCACACCGGTAAGGGGGAAGCAGCTCAGGGGGCTATGAAGCCTAGAATGAAGGTGGAGTAGGTTGCCTGAATGAACGGATCCAGGTGGGGTTCAGACAGTAGGATTCTGGGGCCCAGAGTGGGGCTGGTGATGTTAGTAACATCTGGATGCCATCTGTGAGGCATGGGCTGCGGTGTAGGGGAGGTACACAGCCACAGACAG
>JAGPOW010000261.1:138105752-138126285 GCA_030014935.1 Caiman crocodilus
TTTAAGTTATTCTATAATGAGCACTTTTAGGGTTGTACAGGATGAAATGTTTTTATAACCAGCTACAAGAGGTCAGCTAATTCTGTCATATTGGCTAGGCTTGAAGGAACGTCAGTTTTACTACCACAACAGCCTATAATTTTAGATGCCAAAACAGTGATGAGAAAGTAAACATTAGGTTCCAAAACCTTAAAATGGTTAGTTGCTGGAGTCTGACAAAAAGCGTAATTCAGATCACAATATCTAACTTGAAAAGTTAAATGTTCAGCTATTCACTGCCATTACAGAAACAAGAACAGTAGGTTTGTCCAAAACTTAATTTTCCTTCGGCAATTTTCCTTCCACCATTTAAGTTACGGAAGTCTCCATATACATGAGCCAAATTTCTACGACAAAGCAGCAACAATTATCAAGAAAACAATAAAAAGAAAATGCTACTTAAGGGCCATGTGTACACAGGACACTTAACTTCGCATTAGCATAGTTTACTGTGAAGTAAGCATGTGCGTCTACACGTGCACATGCTTACTTTACAGTAAACCTCCCTAACAATGAATACATTTGCTACCTGCAAATGCAAGTAGTAAATTTACTCAGCATTAGTAATGGAACCATAATGTTTGCGTAGACACCTAACTTGGAACAAAATCTGCTCTCAGTCAGCTGCCCACCAGGGAGTGGGAGATAGCTCCCTGCCCTCGAGAGCTGCCTGCTGCCAGGGCAGACTGTGTCCCTGCTCCAAGATCCTGATCAGGTAGCTAGGGGTGAGAGATCCTTATCTTCCAGCTCCCACGCAGCCATTGCGATTGGGGGCCTGAGACCATTCTCTCTCAGTGACAGCTCCACAACTGCGAGGCCGGTTCTAGAAGACTCCTATCTACCAGTGCCGGCTTCACAGCATGGAGCTGGCACTATAAGGATCTCCCAGAACCATGGAGTCAGTATTGGGAGATAAGAGTCTCCCAGAACTGGCGCTATGGTGTTTGGGCTGGGAGATTAGCAATTTCCCAGCAGCAGCCCTGAGATCACAGAGCTCAGGCTGGGAGATAAGCATCTCCCTGCAGTGACCCCGTGGTTGCAAAGCTGGCACTGCGAAGCTCCCTGCTGGTGGGGGCTAGGGAGCTTGTTCCCTGCCTGGCATAGAAGGGGAAGGGGAAATGAATGGGGACTAGCTCCCTAGCCTGTGCTCACAGAGTTGGGTGGGGTATAAGCTTCCCAGCACCTGCCCCATGTGCCTGGATGGAGACAATGTCCCCTGGCAGAAAGGAGCTTCCAGCCCCCACTCCCAGATCGCGAGGCAGGGCTGGAAGCTCCCTGCATGAGGACAGGTCCCTGACCATCCTGGAGCTGGCTGGGACCTGTACCTGACCGGGATGGTTCCCAGACAACCCCATGCTCGGCAGGGAAGCGTGTGCTGCCTGGAGGTGGCTGGGGACTGTCTTGTTTTGGGCAGCCCCCAGATAGTTCTGGGCTGCACATGCAGACTTCGCTGTGCAGCCTGGGGCTGGCAGGGACCTGTCCTGGTCAGGGGCATGTCCCAGCCCTGTGCCCTGTTTGGCTGATTGAGGCATGGAGCTTGGAAAGACATGCTGGGGTGGGGCAGATCTCAGACCTATGCCCCTATCCACCAGTGGGACAGCTAGCAGTGAAGTAGCTATCTCTCCCCTGCAGCTCTTTCCAAACCCTGTGCACCTGACTGGGGAGCCAGGGCCAGGAGCTCCCTGCTGTCAGGGGAGGGGGACATTCTCCCTAACCCAGCAGCATGCAGCCCCACAGAGCTAGGGACAGCGGTCTCCTGGCCCGGTGCTGCCTGCCAGCTTCCCCCGGTGGTGGCGAGGATGCATTGGAGGGCTGCAGAGATCTTGGAGCAAATCTGCTCTATAATCGCTGCATGTGTAGACACATACCCAAAACCCCTTGCTGTGCAGTGTTTTACTGCACTGTAAATCTAGGCTGGAGTAAATATATTTGTAGGTGAAACCAAGGAAAACAAAACTCTCAAATTACTGAAATATAAAGACTGCTAAAAGGACATTAATGTAATGAACTATCTACATACATAATGAATATTAACTGAAAACTAGCAAGTAGTTTTCCAATACCTGAATTTGTTTTTTCATTGCTTTGTCCAAAGATCTCAATTGTTTTACTAATTGCCTGGATCCTTCAGCAGGATTTCAATCAAAATGCAATAACAAAGTTAAAAATTGCTGAACATTTCAGCAAGAAAGCATTTAGTCAGTCACTGAGATATTGTATTTTCATATCAACTGATCAGCAGTTTCCAAATAAGGAGAAAGACTGTGCAGTTGCACTGTTTCAGGGGTTTACATTCCATTCAAACTGTAAATTTAGTAAGACAGAGCAGTAAAGAGTAAAAAAGCAAAAAATCCCCAACAAGCAAACAAATCCTCCCCATCCACAATATGCAATAGGACAGAATTTTGCTCAAAAATACAATCTCAATCACAACGCCCTTCGGTCAAGACTCATCTTAACAGAATAGAAAAGTATGATCAAATGCTTATTTACTAGTTTTGAAATACCTAACACACACCTGCAATACACTGGAAGGTAGGTCTGCATGCATGTACATATTTATCAGCCTGGCAAAGGGCAGAAAGTTGAAATAAACAAGCCATGATACAGGCAGACTGCGGTGCAGTATGCATCATCCTTTGGCACATGGCTTATTTCGTTAGAGAACTAGTACACAGGGGAAACACAGCTGACAGCTTGTCAGTTGACTCAATTTCTCTGTAGTGCTTACAGTAACCAATGGGCAGTAGTACTGAAGGTCCAATTTTAGCCATGTTTCCCCTTCTTTAATATATAGGCTCTAAAACGGGAGCTAATATTTCTGATATAGGGAGTACATTAAACCTTTATCCTCAGAATGTCACTAAGATCATCATCACTGCATTTCTACTTATAGTTTCAATATTTAAATTTAATATATTTTTTAAAAATCTGAGAGAGGCCATTGGCCCTGGTTTTTCCAAGCAATAATGCTCTATCCAGCACATACAGATAATAATTGGGCAGTTTTTGACACTCTACAAAGAACTTACTTGGCGAGTTCTGCAAAGATCCTCTTTGTGCTATCAGAAGACACCATTGCATTCTTCAGCCTGGGAACCCAACAAGCTTAAAAATGTAGAGCTGGAAGGGACCTAAGAGGCTACGTCCAACTGAGTATACTAGACCATCCCTGACAGATGCTTCTGAAATATTTTCTTAGCCTCAAATGACAGGGTTCTGCCACCTCCCTAAGCAACCTGTTATAATACTTTTACAGTCTTAATGAGTAGAAAGCTGTTTGTAATACCCAGCCTAAGCCTCTCTGGCTGCTATCGCTCTTCTCCTGCCCATGCATGACATGAATATCGAATGACCCCTGAGGTTACGCACTTTTTTTAAAACTAACTTTTAATTTATTTCAAAGATGTCTGCTTTGAATGATTGTTCTATCCCATCTTCTTTCGTCACATTAAGCAAACAATTCTTTCCTCCTAGTTCATGTTTTCTACCCTCTTTATTTTTACTTGGTCCTTTAGATTCTAACTAATTTGCCTACATTTTCAAGCACAGCGCCAAAAAGAGGATGTTGTATTACAGCTGAGGCCTCAGTAGCATCCAGTAATTCAGAAGAATTATTACCTCCTATGACTCGCATACAACTTTCCTGTTAAAGTATTTCACAACAAAGTCTGGCTTTGTCTTTCTCTCAACATCCCACTGTTCATTTATTTAATCTGTGATCCACAAGAAGCCTCCAATCCTTTTCAGCCATTGCAATGGCCAGATAATTCCCATTTTGTATTTTTTGCATATCTCCTTTCTAAGTGAAGCACTGAATGCTGATCTTCACAGCCTTTTTTTTCATTTTAAGTACTTGCATCATTGCTTGGCATCATTGTTTAATTGTACTCTTATCCAAAAAAAACTCCAATACTGAATTTGTATTTGGACATTTAAAATCACAGCAACTCAGAAAAAGACGACCTCCCCTGCCTAAGATGTATCCAAGTTTAAAACTAAAAGTACAGCTCTTGCTGAACCTCAGAAAGACCCATAGGGAACTTTAATGTCAGATGTGGCATATTACCATATTTACTCAAATCCATGATGACCCCCCCCCAATAATTAGATGCCATATACAGAAAAATTATAGATTTGATACAATGTTCCAGGTGGTACAGAATCCTAAGCATCAGAAAGTAGTCTTAAATTCATTCCCCACCACCAACTGCTACAGCAGAGAAGGCAGTGGCTGGGGGGGTCAGGTGGCCCCTTTGCTCTCTAGTCCCTCCCTTCTTCCCCTTTCAACTTTCCTGCCACCCCCCACCACCCAAGCCCAGCTCCCCACTGCCTTCCTCTCCCACCAGCCACTCCCATCTCTGCCTCTTCCCCTCTCCACCCCACCTTTACTATCAGAAGCTGCTTGGACTCTAGTCCTTCCAGGAGCGCAGCACATGAAAGCGCAAAACACCATTAGTGTAGCTGGGCCACAAAACACCATTAGTGCTGCTGCTTGGCCAGGCAGGGCACAGAATTTCACGTGCACTGTGCCGGGAAGCAATGTGGTCCCAGCCCAAGCTGGAGCTGAGCTGGGCCAGGCAGTAAAGGGGCAGACCGGGGCAGAAGCTGCAGAGAGCAAGCAGAGCGGGGAGCAGGAGGTGGCTGTGGGTCTGAGCCTTAGCAGCTGCCGAGTCTGAACCTTAGCAGTTGCTCCCCTCCCTCTGCTTTGTATGCAAATCTAAGACAAGGGGCTTCCCCCTTATTCTGATGGGGGGGGGGCACCTTAGACTCTAGTAAATACTCAAGTCATCTCAAGTCAAGTCTCAAGTTATCAAATTAGTTAGAGAAATATTAGAACTAAAAAGAAATTCACATGGGGTAGGGAGGAGTATTTAAAAAATAAAAATCACTCTCGACGTTCAGTTGCTTTCACCTCATTTGCCCTCACATATTTTGTGCTAGCCTCTCCAGTGGCATCTGGACAGATTTGATCCAAGCAAGTATCTCTTCTCTAGTGAAAGTTAAAGCTGTCTGTCCTCTGGCATCTGTAGCACGTAGTACTTACTAGAGTTTGAAGCTTTTTAAACACTTAGGAGTGCTTAGTTTTAGGACTAACACATTATCAACCGTGACTGCTACAGATCACAATTTAGACACATGTATCATCCCCTACTCTAACAGGAAGTCAGGTTTTCTTTACTCACTCTGGATCAGCTGAAGATTCTTGAGCCACCGTCGTAAAGCGCTTACTATGGCTTTCAGTATTATCTGAGGAAATCATTGCCCATTGTTAATAAACTGTGTCCTGCCCATTCTGTCCACCGTAGCAGTCCTTTGACACATCATTCTGATGCTCAGTAAAAAATCTAACATATATACATGCAATATTTGTTTTGCTGCAAGGAACAGCTCAGTGATTGTCAGATTTATTCATCTGTAGATTAACTGGAGGCCACATGCCCATAGGTCACAGAAGTTTAACTAAATTTCAAGTAACATATTTTCTTTATAAGAGCTAACACACTTTCCTCTGGAAAACAAACAAACATTCACTTTGAATGTCACTCATTTTCTTATTTCATTAGGCAACACTGCATGTACATAGCTTTTCATGAATCTAGCATCTTCATTACTGCTAGAAGCAGCTTATGTTTTGGTTGGAGTTTACTATTTACTCTAAAATTTAGCTGTACTTCTCCATGTTTCTGGCCATTTATATTGGCTAAACTCACTGGACGCATCCTTTAGCTGTGAAGCAAAAGGCTGCATCCAGGGAATGGAGTTTTCAAGCCATCTTGATATGATTTAAAGCCCTACAGCTGAAATACCCTGCAAAACTTATGTCAAGAAAAAAAAAGCCAAGGGGAAGGGGGAATGTCAAGATTTTAAGAAACAGACTCTAGAGAGTTCAAAAACATTTACAGAAAAACACTGTATGGACAAGCCCTGTTTTCTTTTAGATTCACATGATTTCTACCTCTTATCTAAGTTATATTACTTGCATCTCAAAAAAATGTCATATGCAAACTTTTTTTTTTTACATCTAGCAGTTGTTCACCATCCTTCTTTACCCATGCTTTCATGCAAATAAAGTAAACAATCGTTTGGTGAAAAGGCTCATTCCAAGGCCCAAACCCCTGGCTTTAATATTCTTAACGCACATTATTTTATTAACAAGGTAAAAGTGGACACTGACATTTTTTACTAGATCATTTACTGTCTACTTATGAAGCTTATGACATTTCTAAAAACTAAGTATGAGCAGAGCTCACTATAACTAAAAGTTGCATGGTATTATCCATTCAAACTTAAGTTGTATGGGCTGAAATTTTTTATGTCTGCTTTAAGACAGCTTTCGTCTGAAGTTCCTTTCAATATATTATGGTCGTTTCCCAAAAAAGAAGGAAGTAAGATATAATTTTGTCTCTTACAAAAAATGACTTTCTGCTGCTTTCCTGACAAGCACTAAGCCTTTTGCTTCAGATCAAGGGCTCTGGAAATGGGTATCAGAAAAAAAAAATAAAAGCTGACATTCTCTTCCAGGTTTGAGGTCAGAAGGTTAAACTCATCCCAAGATTTCATTTGCACTGAGCACACTGGAGTCCAGAGCTGCAGAAACAGAGCCACTCCTTGGCAACTGCTACCCCATATGCCTTCATGCCTCATCTTGCCTTCCTCCAGCACTCAAGGGAAGGAAGCCATCCATTTTTAAAACACAAAAGGTAACATGAGACAAGGGTATGTAGGCTGGGTCAGGCTGACCTAAATGATACAGAAGATTAAGCCAACAGAGCAAAAAGTGTGGAATAACTGAATTCCCAAGAACTTACACCACTCCTGTGTTGTGAATGAATATCTACAAAGTTTGCTAATCAAGTGAATCTCTCATCCTCCTCTGCCCCCAAAATGCTTTTCCATGCAAAGTCAAATAACCCACTCATAGCATTCACTCCATTTATCTCACTGCCAGAAGTCTGTGCAGTGGAACTGAAGTGTCCCACCCTCTTCGGTAAATCCAGGTGAGTATCAATATGATGCCACAAAACAGAAGATCCCACATCAATAGTCACCATTTAAGATGAAAAACAGTTTTTTCCTGAAACTGGTATGAGAAGACTTTAATTATGTATACTAATCTCCCATTTTCTCACTTTAAAAATATTTTATATGCTCCTGAAAATAAACAAAGGTAACTTTGGCAGATCCACCATATCCAAAAAGCAGGTAACAGCAGAAGTTCACTAACAGTTAACTAAGACTGAACACAAAGCTGTGACTCAGATACTGAAAACAGTAAAAACCTCATACAAAAGGGTGGTGGGGGGAAAGTATTTTTTTTTGTTGTGCCAGGAATTACAAATGGTCTTTAAAAGAGGATAGCTTGTTAATAATGAGGTGACAGGCTTCTTCACTGAGTTAGGATATTGCTCTTTGATGCTTATGCCCAAGTTAGAGTTCAGAGTCAATTCTACCCATAAAAATGGACCTTTCTATTAAGACTCAAACTGAAGCGTCAAAAGCAGTACCTACATGGATACTTACACACATGCAGGGACCCTGCTCCAACGCACTGGAAATCCAGTGTGTTGAAGCAGACCCTATTAATCGAGTCTGCTAGAGCACTTAAAATTGACATGTTGTGGCAGCCTCACACATCATATGCATCAGTGGCACAGCATACCTCTGCACTGAGAAAATGGCTGTGGTGCGCTTTGAACTAAAACACATTTGATGTGCTTTACTTCAAAGGGTACCACCACCATTTTCTTAGCACAGAGGCACACTTGTGCCTCCGATACATGTGCTGCAGATGCGACATCAGGTGCTTTTAATTAGTGTGGCTCACTAAATAAAAGTACTAATAGAATACAAGTATAAATTGCACCAAGAAATAAGCAGCATTTAAGCATTTTTCTCCAAGTTGCCTCCTTTCTTACCATACAGTTCATGGCAAAGTGATTGTGCTGTGTCTGAAGCTCCATGGCATGGGGATGACTGGTTCCAATCTCTGTGTAACTGTTCAGAAACAGACCCTTGTTGTGTGTGATCCAGTCGAACATCTACAAGAAAATAATATGGTGAGCCCACTCTGTACAATTACAGGGCACAATTTTTTTTCTCTGATGTCATGAGACAAACAGGAGTTAAAGCAACTGAATTGAAGCTAAAGTTTCTTGGTTATTGCAGTTACTTTATTTCTCCCCACTTACGGGCATTGTCAAAGTCTTCCTTTTGTACTTCAAGCTCCATTCCTCCCTCCTCCATTAAGCTGCAAAAAAGTCTATCTTACTGTGTCAGAACAACATGGAAAAAGCCCTCTCCAGCTGCAGCATAAAAGGATGTGGTTATTAACTATATAATGAAGCCACACTCATGGCCAACTAGATTTCTAATCTTCTAAGTTACAGTGAACTGGCAGGTTTCAAATGAAGTAATTCAATAAAAAAAAGGAATGAGAACCTAATTGGGCCTAATAACAAGTAAGTGGTACAATTACCTTCAGATGTGGTCATTTTTTAAAACTAAAAAAAAAATGTAGTTGTAGCCTAAAACATATCCTGTTATAACAGAATTTAGATTTTTCAGTGCTCTACCACATCTCTTACTGGCAAAAACAGTTACAAAATTCGGCAGTACAGCAAAGGACGAGGATTCTGAACAAGCACTCGAGTCAAGAGCATTCTGTGCTATTTACATGTTTCATATAAGTATGCAACATTTAAATATGTATAATATATACAAAAATAATCCTCATATCTTGTAGACTACTATTATTTTGTCAGTGCAAGATGATCTTATCTAAGAGAACAAGCATCACATTGCAGTTTCTCTGCTGTGCTTTTCTAACTCCCGCACCACTCATCTGGGGCTTCAGTTGAATGAGATCTCTCAGAACATATCAGAACATCACCACCAACGAGGGAGCTCCATTTCAACTGGATACAAAACAAGTTACAAAAAAATCTGTCCTAACAACAGGGGATGGGAGCCAAAACAACGATAACTTAAATATGATGGTAGCTCAGACACTTGAGGTAAGACAGACTGCTCAGAGGAACAAACTTAATCCTCCTAATAGTTAAGGTCTTGCCTAGACTGGTGGTCTAAAATCTGTATATTACAATGATAACAAATACATCGGGACACCTTTTCTAAATAGTGTTTTTAAACTTAAGCTTTAATTAGGCTAGACAGTCTGTTTTGTTGGCAGTCAACCTAAAAAAGAGCCATTATATAAGCTATCTGATACTAATACAAACTCTGCCTCTACACTAGACAAAACGGAGGGTAATGTACTTGTTACCAATCAGGGTGGATAGCCAATATTAAAAACAATCCAACTATAAAAGAAGTGGACCTGTTACAATTAAACCCTTCAAAGATTTATAAAACACAAAAAATATTCCTTTTAGCTATGCAAGTAATATTAAGGACTGAACTCTGAGCCAGTTGTCTAAATATGTAAATAAAATTTTGTTAACTACCATTTACAGAATTGCTTATCTGCATCTTTCCAAGTCAGTCAGTTGAGGGAGAAAAAAAAAGAAAGAAAGAGGTAGAGCCCAGCCAGTTAGGCTATCCCAAACATGTACTTCCTTGATATACTCGCAATATCAAACTAAACAAACAGGCATTTTAGAAGCTCATCAAGGTTTCCAGTCCCACAAAGATGAGATTAATCATTTTAAAGGAAAGATATTTTTGGAAGGGGTTACCAGAAGATCATCCAAAGAATCATATTTTTTTCAATAAAATTCAGGGTTAAACTAGTTTGGTCAAATGACCTTTGAGTCATACTTTTCTGAAAAGTCTTATTGTTACATGCACTTAATGTGTATCTTGTGGATTTAAAAAAGAGCTGTTTTTGCATTTAATCATTTTCCTTTTGCCACAGACAATCAAGATTATGTCAAGCAAGCATGTTCAGTTGATCATTTTAGGAAAAGTTCCAAAAGCCACAACATCACCACATCCTAGTCTGGAAATTGTTATGCCATCCCTAGAAAGAAGCTTGCATTCTCTAGAAATGCTTGTAAGTTGACAGCAGCTTGTAGAAACTGAAATTCAAGTCTCCTGATGGAGAATTACCCTCACTGAAAGGTTACAATGATTCTTTCAGAATTAACTTGTTTTTCTAGGAAAATGAATGTGATGAGCAAGGATCTTGGTTTTCTCTGATTAAAAATGGCAAATTCTCTGATTAAAAACCCCAAATCCATGATAAAAATGAAAGGCCCCCCACAGGCACTCCCAGAGCTGCTGGCAGCCCCCCCCAGTCTCAACAGCCCCCAGACAGGCAGACAAAGACTCCGACACCCACCCCAGCAGGTAAGCATGTGGAGGGGGAAGGGGCGGGCAGATCAAGAAGTGGGGAGTGTGCCCCCATGCCCACTCCCAAGAGCAGGCTCAGGGGGTGAGGGCAGAGGTGCCACTCTGTGGGCCACACACGTGCCAGCCAGCCCGATAGGAGGTTCACACACGGAGGCTGCCACTGCAACTCTGCCACTGCGCCATGCGCTACCATCCCACGGCCAGCTGCATGGCTTTGTGGGCAAGTGGCACAGGGAGCGGCAATAGCAGTGCAGTGGCAACCACTGTGTACGAGCCACATATGCGCCACCCAGCCAGGAGGTGAAATGGGGGGCTCGCATGCAGCACCATGCCCTGCAACTGGCTGCACGGCTCTGCTGCAGCGCAGGGTGGTGACAGCTGCATGCAAGGTGGGGTGGCTTTGCAGACAAGTGCTGCCACCATGGAGCCATGCCCTTTGCCCCTGGATCCTACAGGTAAGTGGGGCTTGAGGGCTATGGGGCAGGGCTGGGGAAGATGGTTGGGGGCTGAGGGAGTTGGGGGTGCTGCAGGCTCTAGGCAGCATATCGCAGCTGGGAGCAGGGCCAGGGGGTGAGGGCAGGGGTGCCCCTCTGCAGGGGAGGGCTTTGAAGCCAAAAGATGCAGTGCAGTGTGCACTGTGGTGCCTGCCATGTGCAGGCTGCACACATGCTGCCCAACCGCCTCCTCAGGGGAGGGAGGAGAGGGAAGCTGGCACGTGGCTGGAGCACAGCTCCCTGGTGGACTCTGCAACCACGGAAAGGGATGGGAGCACAGGGGAGGGCGGGGGCTTGCACGTGTGTACCACTGCCACTTACCTGGAGGCCTGTGACTGAGGTGATGGTCGCTGCCTAAAAAACCTCCCGCTGCTGCCACGGAGCCATGCCCAGAGCTGTGCAGCTGGCTGTCAGGCAGCAGTGGCAGTGTGGTGGTGGCCGAGGGGCGCACAGCCATCCCCACCACCACCCCACGTTGCACCGCTGCTGCCGGCCACAAAGCTCCGAGCACGGCTCGGCGGCAGCAGCAGGAGGTTTTGTAGGCAGCAGCAGTTACCGCTGTCATGGGTGGCTATTGTCACTTACCTGTTGGGCTGCCTGTGCCAGCAGGCAAGACTGCCGCTGCCTACAAAACCACCTACTGCCGCCGCAGAGCCGTGCGGCCAGCGGCAGCAGCACAGTGCAGCGTGGGGTGGTAGTGGCCAGGCAGCACGCAGCCATACCCATTCCCCACTGCCCCCCCGCCGCCCCCAGCTGCACAGCTCTGGGCACGACTCTGTGGTGGCAGCAAGAGGTTTTGTAGGCAGCAGCTGTCACCACTGGCACAGGCGGCCCCACAGGTAAGTGGCAGCGGCCACCCGTGCCAGTGGTCACTGCCACTGACTACAAAACCTTCCACTACTGTCGTGCCTGGAGCTGTGCAGCCGGTGGCAGTGGCGCAGCATGGGGGTGGTGGTGGGGATTGCTGCATGCCACCTGGCCGCCACCACACTGCCACCCGGAGGCAGCCACCACATCGCAGCAGCAGGAGGTTTTGTAGGCAGCGTCCGTCAGCGCCATCACATGCCTCCAGGTAAGTGGCAGCAGCCGCCACGTGCGAGCTCCCTGCCCTGTGCCCCCATCCCTCACTGTGGATGCAGAGCCAGCCACAGAGCTGTGCTCCGGCCATATGCCAGCTTCCCTCTCCCCCTCCCCTGGGCAGGCGGCTAGTGTGCAGCCTGCACAAGGCACACACCACCACACTGTGCCCTGCATCGCTTTCCCACAAAGGCCCCCGCAGAGGGTCACCCTTGCCCTCAGCCCCTGGCCCTGCTCTCAGCTGTGGTATGCCGCCTGGGGCCAGCAGCACCCCGCCACTCCCTCAGCACCCAACCATCTTCCCCAGCCCTGCCCCACAGCCCCACTTACCTCCATGCTCCAGGGGTGAAAGGCAAGTCTGAGCCGGAGCCCAGCCTTGGCTGCTTCAGAGGCTGTGCCAGCCTGCAAGAGCTCTTTGCAAAAGCAGAGAATCCACAGATTTCACTGCTAAAAAGAGAAATCCGTGTTTTCTCTGATAAAAACAGGGAATCCATGATTTTCTCCATTTTTCCATGGGAAATGGAAAACCCAGATCCCTGTCAATGAGTTTGCCACCCATGCTCCATCACAATTTAAGTGCACAGAATTTTTGCAGGGTTTGTCAATCTTTACATTTCTGAGGTTCTTTTTCCGACACGACATCTGTCTTATTCTTTGTTTAGCCTGGAACTCCCAACTCATGCATCAATAGACACCTTTCCGACCCCCGTCCCCCACCAACCACTTCCATGGTATATCTTTCTTGTATTGAGAAAGAGATATTCAACAGGAAGCCAAGACAGTACATAGTCATTTGTATTCATCCAGATGCAGCAGCAGGACAAGTGTGCACATTCATTTAGTGCCAGCAAAACCACTGTTACAAAATAAACTTACTTCATCTCGAGTCACTCAGAATTCAAATCCCTGCCAGTTATAGTTAATCAGGAACTCTACAACCACAAATCACCACATTTCTAATACATCAGCAACAGAGTTAAGAAAATACAAACACCTACTATACAACAAAATATCCTTACTGGAAAGCAGTATTTAGTAGTTTTTAAAACACAAGCTCAGTCCCCTCCCAACCTTTCTCTGGCATTTCTTTTATATGAGATGAGACTAGCCTCAGTTGCTTGGAAAGGATGGTGCCTCCTTGGTGCCCCAGCTCCCCAATCCTTTACCTTTTCAGCATCCTGCTCAAACAGCCTGAGCTGAAAACATTGGTCCAATTTCACTTTCCGCACATGCCACATCTGATGCAGATGCTGTCGTGTCGAGTGCAGTCGGTCCAGCATGGTGGATACTTTGGGTAAAAGGTTTTGCAAGTCCGCATTCCCTGACCCAGAGTTCTTTTTCGGAAAACTCTCACTGCTCTGTATCCGCTGGAGCAGCTTTTGTCCTTCCACATCAAGGTCCTCAATAGGGGCCTTAATGACCTTCTTCTTTAGTTGTGAATGTTCTTCGATCATATTCCGAGCACCCTCCAAGTCCTGAGGCAATTCTTTTTTTGAGAGTATATCCTGCAGTTCCTCTAATCGTGACAGCATGTGGGTTGCATTGCTAATGTAGTCCTCAAAGGCAACTCTGATTTCAATCCATTCCTCATGGTTATATTCCAAGCAGCCATCAAATTCTGGAGTTAGCTGAGAAGGGTCAACTACTTTGGTAAGGCCTTCCAGAGATACCATATTAGTCTGCAGCAAAAAAAGGATGCATATTGTGGTGATATAATAACCAGTGGCATTAACTGGATGTGGGCAAAGAGGGGCACCCACCCCAAGCACCATGTTAGGAAGGCCGCCAGACTCACCCCCAACTCTCATGGAATCTGTCTCAGCAACATTTTCATGCTGGGAACTTCGAAATAGATTCATGCTGCTGCCATTTTAAGAGCAATGCCCACGACAGGCGGAGCAGTCCCCCGGCAGCAGCAGCTCTGGCGGGACCTGCCTCTGCTCTCAGGGCATTTTTACACATGTGAGCACCGCAAGAAAAGCACCCAGCGCTGAGACATTTGCAGTTGTATAAGTGGTGAAATGTGCATCAGCGCTGAGAAAATGGTGGTGAAATGCTTTGAACTAAAACACATTGAGATTTTGTTCAAAAACCCATTGCCACCATTTTCTGTGCACTGATGAGATTGTTGTCATTTACACAACTGTGCACGGTACAGCGCAGTTTGCCTCAGCTTGCGTACACAGAAGACTTGATTGAGTTTGCTCTGAAGCTATGGATCTGCGGCACGTCGTGAGCCAAAAAAAGTAAGTGTATAAATGTCCTTGGATTGTGTGCCCCCGAGTCCTGTACTCAGGACCCAATTCCCCTCACCCCACTCTCTGATCCCACTTCCCTCCAAAACCCATGCACAGGCAGCACCTATGCTATTTATAATAAGGCTTTTGGAAAATACTTCTCACTAACATCTTATTATATGTTTAACATTTTCTGATCTTGCCTTTAAAATTATGAAGTATTAAAACTACCAAAGTAGCACATGACTTTATTTACAAAGCATGTGTAACCAAATAAGCAGTAACTTCCTGGTTTATGGATATTTCCATTTCAGCAGGAAATCACACTCCTAAGAACACCAGCAATGTGTGGGGTGGGGAAGGGAAAGGGGAAAGGGGGGACGTGCCTCCCAAGACTGGCTGCCGCCCAAGCTCCACTGGCTGCTGTAGGTAGTCACCCCCAAACCTCCCCCACCACTGACACTGCAGGTGGTCCCTACTCGCCATAGCTGCCACTGCGGGCAATCCCCACGCACCGCCACCAATGGCTGCGGGCAGTTCCTGCTCACCGCCATGGTGCCCTGCCTCCCAGTCATTCAAGCCCAAGAAGCAAAGCATCTCTGTCAAGCATGCATACCACCTAGGAACCCCACTTTCTACTTCAGAGTTACCTTGTAAGTCCTAGTTTTACAAATGTCTCTGTTGTTTTCATTTATATCTCATTATGTTTAATTAGAAACAGATAAGACGTCTTTTGGCTTGGGTTTTTTTTTGGTTGAATTTTGACATGTATGTCTGAAGAGTGGAAGGACAAGCAAATCTTGGCTGGCAGCCTGCCTTCTTTTTTTGCATGTCGCATTTCGAAGGAATTAAACGCAACTACCATGGCATTTGTGGAGCTGGAGCTCTTCCCCTCACAGAAAGGTGCTCAGATTTTTTCCATAAGCATATTTATTTACACACACACCTCCTTTAGCAGATTAAACAGTTAACATTCCTCCCCATGTTGTAGCTTGATTCAACTTTCCACCCAATCAGCAGAATACATTTGTTTCAACAACTCATTAGCCAGTGGAACTACTATGACCAAAGAGAACAGAAAGAGAAACAGAGAAACATGTGGTACAATGGCACTTACCTCAAACTCAAACTTAGAGCTACCAAAGTTTGTCCTCTGTTTCTGCCAGAAATTGTCTGGCTTGATTATCAGTGCAACATGAATACAACAGGGGAAAGATTCCTGTAAAATCTTCAGCAGAGGCTTTATAGAGTCCCATTTAGATCCACGCATGTCAACAATCACTGTGAATCCTCGTTTACATACTTCTTCACTGAGAAGGTGAATTCATCTTCTTCTGCTTGATTAAATAAGCCCGGATATAGTCTAAACATTTATAAACTTCACGTACCATGTCCATCTAGTGGTATTCCATGATAACAGCAGCATAAAGCATTACTTTCAGTTAAAATTAATATTTCATTTCAAGACTGTCCATACTATAGAATTACAGTTTTCTTGGGAAGTATCAGGTCAATGACACTTATCTTTCACAGCTGAAAATCAGCATTCATCTTCCAATCCTACTTTTTTATTCTCCTTTACCATACCAATAGCATTGCACTTCAGCAGCAAATACAATACAAACTGTTCTTCTTTTAAAGAAAGTCCATCTCAGCAAGTTTTTTCTAGGAGTCAGAAAAGCTATGATATACTTTTGTTCTACAAATAAGTTTGGAAGCAGTTGAACAATTACTTAGGAAAGAGGGTGGTCAGTGTTGACCACAAAGTATGTTGTGAAGCGTCCTTTTTCCATTTAAGGATTCCTCACAGAGGAACCTCTCTATCAACCTCAAAGTTAAGTTGACTCCAAATTATTTTAAGGTTTTGTCTGGCTGATTGGGAAACCCTGATTTACTTGTTTCTGTGAAACGTGAAGGGTTTTTTTCCCCCTCCCCTGAAAAGAAAGGGCTTACTCAACACAGGCAATTTCTCTATCACACAATACCTATTCAGAACTTTCTGGCCTCAATTTTCAAGTGTCGGGTAACATTCCACATAGTAAGAATGAAAAACCTGTTACACTAAAACTCAGAACTAGAAAGAGTCTCTTGGACCACTGAGTTGATTTCTCTGCATTTACAGGATATTGTTAGCCAAAGGAGCCAACAAAATCATAACATTTAAAACATTCACCCATACCTACAAGGAGTTTTTATGATGTGCAAAGCCATAAAATAACTGTTTCAGCCAGGGCCAGACACAGGCATGGGTGAACCGGGAGGCCACCGTGGGCTCAAACAGAAAGGGGGCCAAAAAAGGGTAATTTTTTATTATTATCCTTATTATTTCTGGCAAAAGGGGGCCTGATACTAAAAAGTTTGCCCAGGGCTGCCAGGAGTCTAGGTACATTGCTGGTTTCAGCTCCAGTTATCTAGTTTCTTTAGAAACAATGATGAGACAGTGGCATTCAAGTGAAGAATCTGGAAACTACCAAGTTTCTTCTGTACACAGTATCAATTTAGCCTTCGATGGGCCTCTGGTTCGTGTATATCCACCTGCTAAAAGCAGATCTTCCAAAACAGCAAGAGAGAGAGGCTGCTGTAAACGTACAGGCAGTTAGATTATGAGGGTGGAAGAGACTATTCTGGTTGGGTGCATCTTTCTGCATACACAAACTAGCAAGTACATAAATTGTGTGCACAGCGTGATGCACCTGTCACCATACTATTTTAAGTCATGCTGCAGTTTTCAATGAAGATGCTGGACATTGACACAAAAACAGGATTCCTAATGATAATGAGGAACATTACCACAATCTAATAGGGATCTGAATTGGAAGTGCTTAATACAGTCAGTTTGGTGACACCAGATAGATAATCTCCATCCCAGAAATCTCTGGTATAAGTCATTTCAGGTATCAAGGATTTTTTAAAATCAACCAACACAAGCTAGGGTGGCGCGGAGAGAGCAGGGGAACAGCTATATTATGACAGAAAAATAGCTACACAACATCAGTATAAGAGAGCGGGAAGGTGACTTAGTGAGGTACTCTGCCCTCAGCGGAAGCTTTAAGAACAAATTTTTGAAGCACAGAAGAAAGGCAAGGAGCAAAGGAACAAAAGTTCTGGGAGTGTGGGAATGTTGTCTTAACCAGAGTGGATCATAACTGGACTCTCAATGGTTTTCCTTGAGAAGTTATTTTTAATTAAGAAACTATGATAAATCTAACATACCAGAAAAATCAGTAAAACTTTAGCAATAAGGATTCACAATAATAAAAATGTTAAGTGATTCAATAGTAAAAAAAAAAGTCATGTTGTAAAATCCTCTAGAACAAAACTTCTGTGATAAATTGGGTGCTCATCTATTAGAAGTGACGGACAAGGAGTAAGACCTCCATGTAACAGGTGATTAATGAATCGGAGTTGGAAGGCAGCAATTATCAAGCATGTATCCCCTCTCTAGCTCTGTTCAAGGCATATTCTCCACCTCCTTTGCTACAATTTAAACCTACTGCCTTATGTCCTGGTTTGTGTGGCAAGATGTATCAAATTTTCTCTACCATCTTTCTGACAGACTTTCCAAAATTTGGAAACGATTGCACCAACTTACATCACTGCTTTGTTAAACTAAAGAAAATTTGTTCTTTCAGCCTTTCCTTGCATCTTTTGCATTTTAACCCTTCAGTCTTCATCGCCAGTCACCTCAGATCTCCCTGCTCTTCTACATCCTTAAATGCAGCACCTCCCATTTGCCATTGGATTTTGTACTCATTCATTAACCAGTTCAATTTATCCAGACCCCTTGGATTTTCACCCTGTCCTCTGAAGGGTATACAGTTGTGACACCTGAAAATTATGTCTGTGAGATAAAGGTGCTTGCTGAAGGCTCTATGAAGATTAGACCAAGTGTTTTCTGTCATTTGTTCAGATATTAAGCTATATGTTGTTGCTAAGAGCCTAATTAAAGTCAAAGATTAATAAGGCCTTGTATGTAGTGAGGCCTAGTAAATTTAGCAAAGCCTTGTAGAAGTAAAAGTAGACTCTGTGGCGTAGTTAAAATTAACCTTATCAGAAGAATGCAAGGTTTGTATTGCTATTGGTCAGTTCTAAGGACAGTCTGCAGTAGGGAGAATCTAAATGGCTGTGAGTTATTAGCATAGCTCAGAAGTTATAAATTGGCTAGCACATCTGGAAATAATTTAGAAGGTAGATGCAGCTCTGTAAAAGAAACTACTGATTTGGAACTAGCTGCTGACCTGAATTTGTGGGCTAATGGATCTCGAGAACCCCAAGTACTGAATACCAAGGTCCTTCCCAGTACCCCTTGGACAGCGCTGATCAGGGATGCCTGACTTCACTGAGCTTTGCAGCAGAGAAACTTGTCATACATCAGGCATCAGAGGGGACTGCCGATAAGCTGCCAATGTGAATTATTATGGTCTGTCATTGCAGTATTACCATTTACGCGTAGTTGTGCGTTTGTTAAAGTCAATAAACTTTTCTTACCTTTCTACCCCCTGACCACACTCTCAATCCCGAACCCTCCGCAGGCAGCTGGGACATATGATCTCTTCCAGATTTGTTTCACCCTCAATTTTGATTAGTACTCTCCATTCCCTTGCTCAGATTATGAATGGGCTAAACAACACAAAACTTGGAACCCAACTTGAACCACCCTGTAAATTTGACACTGGTCCATTTACACTATCTTTGCATACTGTTATTGATCCAATTATGTGTCTACTGAATGTCAGTGCCCTCTACCTCATATTTCTCCAGTTTATTATGAGACTGTTATACAGGTTTTCAATGAAATCATTACTGAAGTCCAATACATTAAGTCCACTGGTCCGCCCTTTTCCAAAGTAGTTACATTTTCCAAAAAACTAAATGTCGGTTTCTTGGAAAATGAATGTCGGTTTAACAATAACTGTCCACACTGATTGTCTGTAATATCTTTGTTACTCCCAACACTAACACACTACTGGGAGTCCCACCAGGCCATCCATCCCCAGCAGGGTGAAGTTTTAGGTCATGCCCAGGACCAGAAGCCTCCAAACCATCCCCTTAAGTTCCTGCCGTTACCTCCAGAGTTGTTCCTGCTGCAGCTCAGCTAGGCAATGTTTCTGCTTGGCTGGCAGCAACAGACTGCAACCTTTATGTACTAGGTTCTCAAATGGCTGCCACCATTAGGCACCTGCTGGATGCCTGACCCAGCCCTTAAAGTGCCCAGCACCAACAGTGCCCTGCCACAGCAGCCTTGGAAACTCTTTAGCTCTTTTCAAAATCATAGATCCATAGGTGGATGGAGACCACTCCAGCAGCAACTAAGGTTTCAGCTTTAGTTAAAAAGAAAATGGGAAGGCGAGTCAGCCAAAGATTGGGCTCTGTCCCTGTTCTATGCAGCCATAACACTGGAAAAATTGTTCTATTTCATTCTGCCTTTCAAAAAACAAGGTGTGTGTTATATCCAGGGTGTGTTGTAGGCAAGAAAAATATGTTAACAGGTGAACAAAAGTCTATATTCAGTCTAATTTAGAAGTTTGCTGGTAATAACAAGTGACATGACAGTAACACAACAGTAAATACTGCCTTTAACCTACCCTATAAATGTACTATATAGAGCAGGGTTTTTCAACTTTTTTTGGTCAGGGTACCCCCAGTGGCCAGTCAAGAAGCAAGGAATCCCCTGGTAGCTGGTTGACGAGCATTTGGTGCGGCAGGGGTGGCAGTGCATGGCAGTGAAACTGGAAGTGCCACTGGCAAAACAAGAAGTGCCAGCAGCTTCTCCATCCTGCTGCCGTGTACCCCCTGGGGCCTTCCAAAGTACCTCCAGGGGTATACATACCCGCAGTTGGAAACTCCTGATATAAAAAACTATACTGTATTTGCATCTTACTGATGAGATGAATGCTTAATCTCAATTAATAAATGTGTTATTACTGGTAGTTTGATAGCCACTCTTATTTCTGTACTTATTTCTGTTTGTACATGTCCCTGCATGTAATATTCATGGAGGAATATGGATATGGTCAACTTTTTAAGCATTGAAACTTCTGGCTACCTCTTTACTTCTTAGTCATTGAGATCCTGAACATGTATGTCCATGATAGCTTGATATATTCCTTTCTTGAAGTAAGAACAGAACAGAATTTCACATCATCCCCTGCATATCTTAACTCATTAATCAAACTCAATCTCAGATTATAGTTTTTCACCATCTGTAGATTCACATAAATGTGTGTCAACAGCCTCTGGTGTTTTACATTGGTTTCATATTGGTATAAAAACATTTACATTTGAACACTTTTGTGTTAAAAATATTTGCTCACAAAGAAACAAAGCACAAGCTTAATTTTCTTTAAAAGTTTGCTAATAGTAAATGAACAC
>JAGPOW010000261.1:138127768-138149919 GCA_030014935.1 Caiman crocodilus
GTAGTTCTCTGGGTCCTCTTTCCTCCCCTTCTTAAAGATGGGAACCACATTGGCCACCTTCCAGTCCTCCAGCACTTGTCCAGAGCTCCAAGAGCGCTCGTATAACTGAGCCAAAGGTCCAGCAATTACCCCCACCAGCTCCCTCAACATCCTTGGGTGTAGGTCATTCGAACCCGCAGACTTAAAGACATCCAGCCCTTCCAGAAGCCCTTTCACCTAGCAGTGATTTCCAAGGGGGAATTCAAGCTTCTGGCGGGAGGGATGTCCCGGTCCCTCCTCAGGAAAACTGAGGCAAAGAACCCATTGAAGATTTCAGCTTTACCATTGGCTGCGAGCACCAGGTTGCCTGACGAGTCCCTCAGGGGACTGATGTTGCCCAGGGCTCTCTTTTTGCTACCCACATATTTGAAAAAAAGACTTCCTGTTGTCCTTGATCCTAGTTGCCAGGCGAAGCTCTGCTCCCACCTTGGCCTCCCTAATAGCCCTCCTGCACTCCCAAGCACAAGAGGAGTACTCCTCCTTGGAGACAGCTCCTCTCTTCCATAGGTTGTATGCCTCCTGCTTAGCCTTCAGGGTCCCCCGAATATCCCTATTAAGCCATGGGGGATTCCGGGCACTTTTCCCATCTTGCATCAGGCAGGAATGGTCACCCCTTGGGCTCGGAGGATTGTCTCCTTGAGGAACATCCACTTCCTGGACACCCATGTCCTCAACCCTACAGGCCCTCAGCGCCTTCTCACATTTCTCGCAAGAAAAATCTCTCCCCAATCTCTCAGTTCTAATCCTCAAAGAAAACTTACAAAACACTTCTCAGAGACAAGCCTATGAACTCCACTTCATCAACCTTCTGGATACAAAAAAAAATCATGGACTAAATATAGACATTGGATTTATGACACATTATTACCTGCCTGACATCTGACTCCCCAGGTACCTCTCCGCTATTAAACTGCTACATTCATGCCCCTTTTCTCTCCCCCACACCCAGCCTCTCTCTCACCCAGTGAATCCTAAATTTACATCTTCACTGACTGCCTGTCTTGCATGCATAACAGCATGCCTCCGGCTTCTTTACTATTCATTCCATTCAGGAAGAGCACACACCAACTGCAGAGGCTTCCGCAGCCTGACAAAGGGTTTTTAAACCCAAAATCTTGCTAAAAATTTTTTTCCCTAACTAATTAAATTGGTCTAATAAAAGATATCAGATTCACACAAAAAACCTTGTCTATCTATACACAAACGTCTATATGTGCGTTTTAATGCACACTGAAGTGTCGCAGAAACTGTGCTCTTTTGCTAATGCACATTAAAATAGGCTCATGCACATTTTTCTAGTACTTCATAATGTAGATATGAGTTCTAATGTGCATTACCTAAAGTGCATTAATGAATGTGTAGTCGCACACAATATGTATTATTTTAAGCTGTTACAATTAGCCGTCTGGCAGCCATAGGCAGCCAACTATGCTAAACCAGTAGGCGAGTGCAAAGTGGCCAGTATTCAATTTGGATTCTGCCAATTTTGGGGACAGTGATTCGGATCACTGTCCCAGATTGATTCAGCTGAATTGGATTCAAAAGATTCACCAGTGATTCAGCCATAGACTATAATGGGGAATCACTAAAATACTTGTACTTTGTCATTTTTTTTGCACAACTGGATGAAAACATGCCCTCAGATGGTAGCCCCTTCTGAGGGCACGAAGCCTGCCAAATTTCAAGGAGAGAGGAGCAGGGATTTCTGGGAAACTGCACCTCAAACTGTTGAAAGTAAAACTTGTATGACACGTGTGTGTTAACTGGATTTCTGGTTGTAGCTGTATTGATCTAAGGAACAGGCAGGCAAGGTTCTTTGAGTAGATGCGATATCTTTTGTTAGATAAACTGAATAGTTGGAGAGGTATAGCTTGGCAAGCTTTCTATTTTTAAAAACTTTAGTCAGGCTGAGGAAGCATCTGCAGTTGGTTTGTGTACTCTTCCTGGATGAAATGAATAATAAAGAAGCCAGGGACTGGGCTGATATGCAAGAAAGCTAATCAGTGATAATGTCAGTCACCAGGGGGTGAGAGACAGGCTGGGAAGTGGGGGGCAGGGGAAGGGGATGTGGCAGCCAGCTAAAAGTAGAGAGGTACCTGGGGAGACAGACGTCAGGCAGGTTATAGTGTGTCATAAATCCAATATCTATATTCAGTCCATGAGTTTTTATATCCAGTATATTTATGAAGTGAAGTCTATAGGGCCGTCTACAAAAGCTGTTTTGTAAATTCAAACAAGCACCATACCTCACTAACCTCATCACCAGAAGCAAACTTCCTACAGCCCAAAACACACCGAATGAATCTAGACCATGCCATGACAAGAAATGCAAAGCCTGCCAACATCTCCAGTACCCTGTGTGACAGCTGAAAATTATGTCTGTGCAATAAAGGTGCTTGCTGAAGGCTCGATGAAGATTAGACCAACTGTTTTTCTGTCATTTGTTATAGATATTAAGCTATATGTTGTTGCTAAGAGCCTAATTAAAACCAAAGATATAGTAAGGCCTTGTCAATTTAACAAAGCCTTGAAGTAGTAAGGCCCTGTGGTATAGTAAAAATTAACCTTATCAAAACAATCCAAGGCTTGTATTGCTATTGGTCAGTCTAAGGACAGTTTGAAGTAGGGAGAAGCTGGATGGCTGTAAGTTATCAGCATAGCTCAGAAGTTATAAATTGGTTGGCACATCCAGAAATCATTTAGAAGGAAGATGCAGATCTGTAAAAGAAGCTCCTGATTTAAGATTAGCTGCTGGCCTGGATTCGGTGGGGCTGTGGATCTCAAGGAGCCCAAGGACTGAATATCAGGGTCCTTCCCGGTACCCCTTGGACACTGCTGACTGAGGACACCTGACTTCGCTAAGCTTTGGGGAAAGAGAAACTTGTCATACATCAGGCATCAGAGGGGACTGCTGATAAGTTGCTGGCGCAAATTATTATTGTCTGTCCTTGTAGCCTTATACCTACGCGTAGCTGTGTTTTTGTTAAGTCAATAAACCTTTCTTACCTTTCTACCTCTGACCAAGCTCTCAATCCTGAACCTTCAGCCCACAACAGAACCATCACCATTCCTGGATCTTACACCTGCACCTCCAGAATTGTTATACATCTCATCCAGTGCACCAAATGCCTTGACGGAAAATACACAGGAAAGACCAAACAACAACCACATACGAGAATGAATGCACACTGGACATCTATTAAAGACAACAACACCCAATTACCAGTGGAGACACATTTCACACAAGGAAACCACTCTCTCCAATCACCCAGTCCTTATCCTCAAAGGGAATTTACAAAACTCCCTTTTGTAAACAAGCCTACAAACTTTACTTCATAAATCTACTAGATATAAAATATCATGGACTCAGCACAGACATTGGATTGATGACGCACTATAACTTTCCTGACATCTGACTCCCAAGGTACCTCTCCACATTTAACTGGCTGCTACACCCCTTTCCCCCATCCCCTGTCATCTCACTTTACATCTTCACTTACTGCCTGTCCTGCATGCGTACCAGCCCAGACTCTGGCTTCTTTACTATTAATTCCATCCAGGAAGAGTACAGACCAACTGCAAAGGCTTCCTCAGCCTCTAAGGATTTTTAAACCTGAAAGCTTGCCAAGATATATTTCTCCAACTATTCAGTTGGTCTAATAAAAGATATCAAATTGACCCAAAGAACCTTGTCTGCCTTGTGTCAGTTAAGGCAGAGCAGGATGAGTGCAACAGGGATGGTAGCTTGCAACAGAGGGTCTTGTTACCCAGGCAGGAGGCTGCCCTTTTAGGCCCCTGATGTCTAGGGGTGACATTCATTCTTCAGCTCTGTACCTCCCCTACACTGCAGCCCATGCCTCACAGATAGCATCGCAGGCAGCTAAGCTCACCTGGACCTTCACAACTCCACTGCAACCAGTAAGCCTCAGGCCTCTCAAAGATCTTATAATTCTGGGCTTTCCCCAGCCAGGATTGGGTGTGCGTGTGATGGCTAGAAATTTTCAGGCACTTCCTACCTGCCCTTCAACAGGGAAGTCCTTGGTCCTAGTATTTCCTGGGGCTGCCACCCCACCAGCAATCCCAGCAGGCCTCCCTACCCTGGCAGGGTGCAGTTTTAGGTCATGCCCAGGACTTGGGGCCTCCTCCTTCCCTGTATCCCCAGCCCATACCTTCAAGTTCATCCTGGCATGGGAGCTCACCACCGAGATCCTCTTCCACTGCTGGCTGGTAAAAAAAAAATCCTGCCTCCAGCTCTGAGAGCAGGGCATTTAAATAGTTATCAAAGCAAATAGGTAAAGAGTTAAGAGTGAAGAGGGTGGTACTCACTCCATCTGCAGGTGGAGCTTGGGGAGCGAGAGGTTCACCTTGAGGAATACTAGTTGCTCCACCAAACCAGAATCCAAGGAGGTTCAGTGGGGTGCCACAACATCCCCAGCAATGCTGAACACTCTCTCACTCAGCACACTGGTTGGTGGACAGGACAGGTGTTCCTGGGCAACTGTGGCCAGATCCTGCCACATCTGGCTGTGGGTTGCCCAATAGGCCAAGGGGTTGCAATCCAGCAGTTCCATGTCCTAGGTGAGATAAGTAGTCACCAAAGCCCCTACGCTACCTGCCCGAGGCTGGGGTCTGGTGCCTCTGGACCCGACCATTGGCTCACATGGCAGCGGCTGTCGTGGAGGAGACTGGCTATTGCTGGGAGTGTTGGCATGAGACAGTGGATCCCCCTCTTCCATGTGCCCCTGCCTCTGCCTTTCTGCTTCCCTGACCCTGTTCACCAGCACCTCAGTCCAGTGACCAAGGGTTTTGCTGCTGCAGATGCTTCCCTTCACTCTTAGGTTGCACATCCCTGCCAGCTCGTGGACTGTACTGGATCACAATGGATCCAGCCTTTTTTTGATGCTTTTCTTCAGCCGCTTCACCAGTGCCTGCACCTCTGGTGAAAGCGACTTGCCCCAGCCAGGAACATCGATACCCTAGAACTTCTCCATTTGATTCTCAAGCTCCTTCACTATGGGATCACCTGGCTAAGGAGGGCATCACCAGCGCTGAGGTTCTTGGTGCCCTCGAGGAAGGCTTGAGGACCACCAAGATCTGGGAGATGGTATCCCACTCCATTTTGTTAAGGAGGCCGTTGATCCCAAGCTCCCCAAGCAAGGCTATCTCATGGATGGCCTTCTGTTGCTCCACCAGCCTTTCAAACATCAGGTATGTGGAGTTCCATTGAGTCTCCACGTCCTGCATGATTTTGTGCTGTGGAATGCTCAGCTCTGCCTGTTCGTCCCACAGCATCTTGCCCCACTTGATGCTGCAGTGGAAGCAGCCTGTCACCTTCCTACATTTTGAAATGAGCTGGCTGGTAGTGACGGCACCATCACTGGCAGCCCTATCTCCCTCCAAGGCATCCCTGACTATGAGGTGGAACTTGTGTCACAAAGCAGATCTCAACAAAGTTGGCATCACGGACTGCCTTGATCCCACTATTGGTGACCATAAACCCACAGGTGAACTCGCCCTGCCCAAGCCACCCCTACACCATTCGGTTCATGACCATCATGATTTTCCTTGTCATGTGGAACTCATCCATCACCTCCGCTTGAAGGAGAGGCCAACAGCCTGACTGATCACACCAGTGCCCTGAGAAGGAGAAGCAGGTGTGATCTCCACCCTGGCTGCTCCAGATGTCCACAATGAAGCACATGGCTACCTGTGGACCTGCCTTGTGCAGCACTTCCCTGCAGTACTCCCTGCATGCTTCATACAGGGAGGGCACCACAGTCCTGCTAAAGGTGATGTATGTGGGCACTTGGTACGATGGGGCCATGAGCGCCATGAGCCATTTGAACCCTGGATGCTCAACGAAGGAGAAGGGCAGAGCAAGTATCAGGGCTGTGCGAAAGGGCACTGTTCCATTCTGACTCCAGTTTCAAGGTCTGGATGGAACAGTGTTTTGTACCAAATTTCATTTAGAGTCAAAACAGTGAGGCTGTTCTGAAGCTGTTTCGATGTTTCACCCAACCACTGGGCTGGGGAAAGGAACTCGGGTCAGCTGGGCTGAGTTCCCAACCCCACAATCAGACTGGGGCAACTCAGCCCAGATTGGCTGACTCCCCATCCCCCCACACTAGATCGCGCTGGAGTCAGCCTCTCCA
Source organism: Caiman crocodilus (assembly GCA_030014935.1). NCBI lineage: Eukaryota > Metazoa > Chordata > Crocodylia > Alligatoridae > Caiman > Caiman crocodilus. The sequence continues at coordinate 138,133,960 of JAGPOW010000261.1, forward strand.
CCCCTGGTGTGATCTAGCATGGGGTATGCAGAGTATGGGGAGGCAGCCCAGCTAAGCTGACTCCCCGTTCCCTGCCAGATCTTGCACCAGGAATGGGCAATCAGGCTAGCTGGACTGACTTCCCATCTCCAGCACTACGGTCAAAACGTTTAGACTACCCTTGTTTTGCTTCGAGGCTATTTTGACACCCTTTGTTTCACTTCAATTTTGCTGTTTCAACCTCAAAATGCGTTGAAAGTGTCGAAATGAAACAGCCAGCAAAATTTCGCACAGCCCTAAAGAGTATTTCCCCAATGCTCTGGGTGTCTTCACTTTCCCTTGCAATGCACCCCCCGCCCTTTGTCTGTGGCTTTTCCCCACCACTCCAGGGTAGCCTGCCTCTGCTTTCTGGGGATGAAGGCTTTGGAGCAAAGGGTGAGGGGGACTTCTTTTGGGGTATTCTCCCCCTGGTGCCAGGCTGAAGAGGAACAAAGGCAAGGGAGTGCTGCCTCCTGAGATGCAGCAGCATCGCCATTGTGGCGACATGTTTCACATCTTTGCCCTGGCTCATCAGCCTTCTGCCAGTACTGACAGGTAGCATACCTGGGATCATCTGCCAATTTAAAATGATCCCATAATACACTATCCCCCCTTACTTCTGGATTGAGAGAGCGGATCCTGTCTTATCCCCCTCCTCAGCAGGATGAGGCACAGTATCAGGGGAAGCTGAGCCACCTGCCTCCACAACCTCCTCAGACATGCCTTCCAGAAGAGACCTACTTGTAGGGGAACTTTGAAGGGTGTGGAGCACAAACTCAAATTCCCCCTCCTTTCCCAAATTTCCCTGGCTATGACAATGAGCTCCCCTGGTTCCAGATCCAGCTCCTCCTCTGGCACTGGGAGCCTCAGGCTGGGAATTGAAACTGGGATGGAGGAGACTATCATGCTGGTGCTGGCGGCTATTTCTGGTGTTAGTGGAGATGGTGCAGATGCAGGGACAGATGCTGCACCCACCTCCTTGCTCCCACTGGCAGCAGAAGACTCATTGCTGCCAGGAAAGTGGGTGCATCTATGTTTCAGGGGTGGGAGGTAGAATGTAGCTCTCCTCCTACCCTCTCTAGCCCCTTTCCCTCCTCTGCCAGAAGACCTGGCACCTGCCTTTCCAGCACGCTTCAGAATGCTTGCTGTGTCGGAAAATGTGTATGTGTGTGTTTGTAATATATCTTCTATCTGTAATATATTGGAAAGGTGCATCCAATCCTTTCCAAGAAGAAGGACTATCAAGGAACTGAGTAGGAAGCCAACCACTGCAGCCAGTACCTTTCACATGCTGTTGCTTCCAGACAGCTCACAAAAGGGAGAGAAAGGATTCACACGGATCCTTATATGCCATTTCTACATTCCTCCCCCAGAGCACTGTGATTGGAAGGGTACTGAGAGAAAGATCACAGTCACTGGCCAGATATATATGTAAATATGAGAGCAGTCTTTCCCCTTTTCCTCCCCCTCTCCCTCTTCTCAGTTTGTTTCCCCACGAGACCGCCTTTTCCAAATCACTAAATCTTTTCCAAATCAATTCAGAGCTTTTAATGGGTCTCCCGATTCGATTTGGATTTGATGATTGGGCCACCGAATCAGGCCGAATCTTCTCTGATTAGAATTGGCAACCGAAGCTTCACCCACCCCTATAAACCAGCCTTACAGCTGCTTCAACTTAAAGTAGAGGGAAAACAGCTAGATCAATAATAAGAGGCACAGAGCCATCCTTGCTCAGATGTAAGTACCATAATACTTCAAGGAACACTCTTCCAAATTTTCTTAATGAAAGTAGTCACTGGGCTAGCTGAGCATAGACAGACCACTGAGTAAAAGACATAAGCTTCAGGGTACAGTGGCAGAACAGTACAACTCCAGAGGCGTGAGTTCAAGCCCTACTCTGGAACTGTGCCAAAAGCTGTCCCCAGTCAACCAACCAATAAATAGGTCTCTCAGGCTGAGGAGTCCAAGGAACCCAAGACATTACATCAGCCATGTCACTCCCTTGTGGCATATTAACTGCAAAAACCAATGTTCCTTAACCACGCTGGTCCAGTGGGCTGGAGACTCAGGTATGTCCCGCGCTTTCTTTAGGAAGGTGAAGAAAGGCCTCAAGCAGGTGCTATGACTTCTGACTGTCTGATTCCCCAGCCCAAATGTAAATGAATTCGTAAACATCTGGGCTGATATGTAGCCCAAGTCCAAAGCAAAGCTCAAATACACAAATATTGACACTAGAGAGAGTAAAACCATTATCTGAGCTTAACTTGTGTCCAGCTGATGCACAGTAGTTCATATACCAAATCCCTACATAAGTTGAAAAATAGCTTACGTAGGCTTTGTTCAGAGTAGGATGAGGACATTATAAGCAGCAACTCTTGTTTTTATCTTGCTTTCTGCCTTAGCCTCTAACTGTACACCAGGTAGAACTTTCAGTTCTTCATGTGAAAGCTCAGCCAGACATCAGCCCTTACCTAGGTATACAAGCTAGGTATGAAATTAGTCTCCTAAGGTCCTCTTGCCGTATTCTATCATGGTTACTGCGAGCTGGAAAGGTTAGAATGGGGCCTCCACGCTTGTCTCTGCCACCTGAAAGAAAAAAGAACTGTTTTAAGTGCCATGAGTGAACAACAGTGCATTAGTCCTGCCCTGAGGAGTTTACCTTGGGACTCCCTTAAGAATGAATCTCATTCTGTAGCATACAAATGCACTTGCAGAAGATGAAACGCAATTTCCAATCTACTAAAAACAGGGCAACACAACTATGGGTTCACCGGCCCATTTTGAAATAGAAAACAACAATCACCAGGGTCAGGATTGTCAGCTTCATGCAACAGCTTTATTTATACCATTATAGGCCAATGACACATTTAATCCACTGACCAACTGGGTATACCTGTCAAGTTTGTATTTCTGTTCAAAGATGATGAACCAAATGAATTAATTCTTTATTTCAAATACTTAAGTTGGTACCAGAAGCTAGCAGCTCCATTTAAGAATTTAAATGAGCAATTTCACTGATTTTTTAATTAAATTATTTATTTGGGCAGGGAGGGTGGGGGGGGAGAGTTACGGTCCTAGTTTCTGAAGGAAAAAGACATTCATCACAAAACTGAAGCCTAGACCAAACCCAGAACTACAGTTAAATTTCTCCAGCTAGACAAAGCAGCAATACCTGCTTGAAGTGACATCGCTGCCTCTAAAAATGCACCAGCCTTAAAATTAAGCATATACAAAGCTTATAACTTATTTTACATACTGTATGTAACAGCTTCATTGCTTTAGCTCATAAAATACAGTGGCTAAGATCAGCAACCTAGCTATGCTTTACATTTCTTAGGCTGCTGCTAACAAAACCAAGACTTTTCATCTTGGGGCTTGAGTCTGGAGTGGGTGCACGTGTGCCTCCAGCACAAGTGTGCCCCCTGTACTCACTAGCAGCAGTGGCGGCAGAGGCAGCAGATCCTCTGAAGGTAAGCGGGGCAGAGAAGCCAGCACGGCTGTAGAGGATCCAGAAGGGGAACCCCACGGATCCCTCTTAGCTGAGCCGGCAGGGAGCCACGTGCAAACAGAGGCGTGCCAGCGTTCGCAGCAGGCAGGTGTAAGGAGTAAGTCAGGAGGGAGTCTCCAGCAAGGGACAGAGGAAGACTTGGAGCTCCATGGGCATGGTAAGGATGCGGCGAGCTCCTGCCAGGGACCCTGCCCCAGTGGTGACACCTGCCCTAGGCTCCTCTGATGTCTCCTCCCAGACAGAGCCCATGGTGGGGTCCGTGGCACCCAGCCACCCTGACTGTGGAGGCTGCCTGGCAGGAGCCCTGTGGTCAGGGGTGGGAGAGAGGTCTGGGGGCTCCCTCGCCTGTCCATCTTGTAACTGCCTACGGGCCCTGGAAGAGCAGGTGAGGGAGCTCTAGGCTGAGGTGAGCAGGCTGCGAGGGATCAGGGCTGCAGAGGATGAAATTGATGGTTATTTCCATTCTCTGCAGGGTCAGAAATCAACCGGAGAAGCTCCCCCAAGTAGGATGCACTGCAGAGGCATAGCAGAACGACGCCTGCCCAGACTAGCACAATGTCAGCTCCCCAGGAAAACTGGGGATCAGATATGAGGCCCTGGCAAGCCCTGGGGGAGGGGGCTGACGCAGATGCCTCCACAGGAGACGGAGCTACTCCAGGTAATGCGTGGACTGAGCAAGGACGGAATGCCAAGAAGAGGAGATGCAAAGTCCTCATCATTGGAGATTCCATCCCGAGGGGAACAGAGGGACCCATCTGTCACCCCAAATCCCATAGCATGTGAGGTCTGCTGCCTGCCTGGGGCCCAGATTCGGGATGTCACAGAGATGATCCCACACCTCATCCGACCCTCTAACCAGTACCCCATGGTCCTGATACAGATGGGAATGAATGATGTAACCAAGAGCAGTCCAGACTGCATCATGAAGGACTACAAAGCTCTGGGGGCCAAGCTCAAGGAGACAGGGGCACAGGTGGTATTCTCCTCTATATTCTGGTGAGTAGACGCGGACAGTGCCACAAGGCATGCATCAGCGAGGTCAACCAGTGGCTTCAGAGCTGGGCTTCAGGTTCTTTGACAATGACCTGCATTTTCTTGCAGGGGGCATGCTTGGGTGGGATGGGCTTCATCTTTCTCTAAAAAATAAACATGTCTTTTCTTCCAGGTTGCCTGACCTCATATGGCAGGCTTTAAACTAGTTTCACTGGGGGACGGGGCCACAGAGGCATAGGAGGACACTTCACTATCAAGCCAGGTGTCGACCACAGGAAGTACCCAGATAAGTGACAGGGGCCACAACAGACTTAGAAACAAGGGGGCTGCACAAACACCCACAGGATCTCTTAAATGCCTTTACACTAACGCTATAAGTATGGGGAATAAGCAAGAGGAGCTCACCCTTCTGATTGCTATCATAAATCCAGACATAGTAGGGCTCACAGAAACCTGGTGAGATTCTACCCATGATTGGGCAATAGATATTAAGGGCTACAGGCTGTACAGATGGGACAGAGTAGGGAGAAAAGGAGGAGGTGTAGTGCTCTACGTCAAGGAGCAATACACGTCCTGAATGAGCAAGGTTGGGTCAAAAGAGGGGCTGACTGAGGTGCTCTGGGTAAGAATACAAGGGGGTCATGGGAAAAGGGACTTAACAGTGGGTGTCTATTACAGACCGCCCAATCAGGGGGAAGAGCTGGACTGGGAATTTTTAGGACAGCTCGCGGAGGCTGTCAAGTCAAGAGATGTGGTAGTTATGGGTGACCTGAACTACCTAGACATCTGCTGGGAAGAGCAGTCAGTTAGGTATGACCACTCACGTAGATTGAGTCGAGACACAGGACCTTCACCTAACTCAGGAGGTGCATAGTCCCACCAGAGGAAATGCCCTGCTGGACCTGGTCCTTGGTAGAGGTGATGACCTGATGAGGGAATTGCAGGTTCTCGGCCACCTGAGCGATAGCGATCATTGCCTGCTGGAATTCGCTATCCAGCGCAGGGTATCAAGGGCTAGCAGTAAGGCAGAAATCCTTGACTTCAGGAGGGCCGACTTCAGTGAGTTAAGACTGGTACGAGAGGCATTGGAATCCTGAAGTTTCGGGGAGCTGGGAGTCCAAGACACGTGGTTGTTCCTCAAGTAGATGATCCTCTGAGCCCAAAGAGAGTCAGTCCCAATGCATACCAAGCGGGGTAAGAGTGCTAAAAAGCTCCCATGGATCAGCAAAGTCATTCAGGAATGCCTGAGGGCTAAAAAGGAGGCATACATCCAATGGAAGCAAGGGACTATTACCAAAGAGGATTGCTAGAGGCTATAGGGCGGCTGTTAGGAAGGCCAAGGCTGAGATAGAACTGGGGCTGGTGACCAGGATTAAGGATAACAAAAAGTCCTTTTTCAAATGCATAGGGAGCAAAAAGGCAGCACCGAGTAACGTAGGGCTCCTGCAGGACACACTTGGCAATCTGGTGATTGCTGAAAATGAAAAGCAAACCTCTTTAACAAATTCTTTGCCTACATTTTTCTGAGCAGGGACCAGGACATCTCCCCCCACCAGGAGCACAGAAGGACTCAGGGGAGGCACAGCCTGGCCCAACGTCAGGGATGACATAGTTAGGGAACTTCTGGAGGGGCTGGATGTGTTCAAATCAGCAGGCCTGGATGCTCTTCGTCCAAGGGTGCTGAGGGAATTGGTAGGGGTCATTGCAGGGCCCCTGGCACAGCTATATGAGCACTCATGGAGCTCTGGTAAGATGCCAGATAACTGGAAAAAAGCCAACATGGTCCCCATTTACAAGAAAGGGAGAAAGGAGGACCCAGCCAGCTATAGGCCCAGTCTTACCTCAGTCCTGGGGAAGACCTTTGAGAAAATAATTAAAGAGCACATCTGTGAGGGACCAGCAGAGGAGATCATGCTCAGGGAGAACCAACATGGGTTCATTAAGGGAAGATTCTGTCACACTAACCTATTTCCTTTTATGATCATGTCAAAGTCCTTGGATGAAGGCATGGGGGTGGATGTTGTCTTCCTGGACTTTAAGAAGGCCTTGGACACTGTCTCTCACCCCATTCACATAAAAAAAACTAGGTGACTGCGGCATTGATGCCTACACAGTCAGATGGGTGACTAACTGGCTGGACAGTTGCACACAGAGAATGGGGGTGGACGGTCATTTTCAACCTGGAGGGATGTGGGCAGCGGAGTTCCCCAGGGCTCAGTCCTCGAGTCCATACTGTTCAACATCTTTATCAATGACTTGGATGAGGGGATGGAAAGCACGTTGTCCAAGTTCGCTGATGACACCAAAATATGGGGTGAGTTGGGCATGCCAGAAGGGAGGGACAGAATCCAGCTAGATATGGACAGGTTACAGAGATGAGCAGATGAGAATAGGATGGAATTCAATGTGGACAAGTGCAGGGTACTGGATTTAGGGAGAAGGAACCAGCAACATACTTATAGGCTGGGGAACACCCTTCTTGTCAACAGAGAGGCAGAAAAGTATCTTGGAGTCATTGTTGACTCCAGGTTGAACATGAACCACCAATGCAAGGAAGCTGTCAGTAAGGCTAACCGCACCTTGTCATGCATCCACAGATGCATCACAAGGAGGTCCAGGGAGGTGCTCTATGCAGCATCGGTCAGGCCACAGTTGGAGTATTGCATCTAGTTTTGGGCACCACACTTCAAGAGAGATGCAGCTAACATTGAAAGGGTCCAGAGGGCGGCCACTCACATGATTGGGGGCAGCAAGGCAAGCCATAAGAGAGATTAGAGCAGGGGCAGGCAATTATTTCAAGTGGAGAGCTACTTTCTCAGTTTTGGCAAGCTATCAAGGGACACATGAAAGGCAGCCAGGGGCAGATAAGTATTAATTTTCTAAATCTTTTAGGCGCTCCACAGGCTGAATAGAATGGCTTCATGGGCTACATCTGGCCCGCAGGCTGCATTTTGCACCCCCCCCCCCCTCTGGACTAGAGGGCCTGAACCTATTCAGCCTCCACAAGAGAAGGCTGAGGGGGAATCTGGTGGCTGTCTACAAATTCACCAGGGGGGATCAGCTGGGAATAGGAGGTGCCCTGTTCCCCCCGAGCACCACACGGGATAACTAGGAATAACAGCCACAAGTTGATAGACAGCAGGTTCAGGCTGGACATCAGGAAGCATTACTTTAAAGTTAGGGCAGCTAGGACCTGGAACCAACTTCCAAGGGAAGCGGTGCTCACTCCTACCTTGGGGGTCTTTAAGAGGAGGCTGGATAAATACCTGACTGGGGTCACATGAACCTAGCATCTGTTCCTGCTGAAACCAAGGGCTTGGACCTGATGATCTGTTTAGGTCCCTTCCAACCCTAGCTACTATGATACTATGAATATTCTTCCACTAAAATCTAAATGATATTTACATTAATGTCTCTAAATTTGAGGATTCATTAGGTTGTTATCCTCATGTGGGGAAAAATAAAAGAAACATTAGGTTAAAACAAGAGTCCTCTCTTTACAACACATAGGTAGGCTACTGTATTTCTGCTTCTGAGTTTACCCATTTGTTAAGTGGTTTTATCCTGTAAACAAAATAGGCTAAATATTCTTGAAGGCTGGAATACAATTTTGTACTGGGTATTTTTCTTAATACTTTTCTATTTATAGCCTTACATCTTGACACAGAAATACACCAACAAGCTAAATGTCATATAACAATTCTCAACAGGTAATGCGCAAGCTACTTAAACAAACCTCCAAAACTACCTTGTAAATCAATGCTTTATTGCTTCCAGAATGCTTTCAGCAGCTTTTCACTATTGTTTGACAGTGATATTTTAAAGGTATGAAGACCTCATTTAATTAAACCAAATAAATACAAATAAATAATTGCTTGCAATGTAGCAGAAATCCCCCTTCGTAAATTTCCTTTCTGGATAGTGATATAACAGAAGCCCCTTCCTGCCTGCACACCCCCATCCTCCTCTCCATTTTGTGCATTTCTTTTTCCTTTTAAGTACTGGCAGAGACCTAGCACACTCACTGCATGGGTATGGCAAGGCTCAGAGCAAGCCAGGAAGCTGATGTGGCTTTCTGTAGGAGAAACCTACAAACTACATCTACATATTAATTAAGCTTAGTATCACTAAAGAAAACAAAAGAATTAAAATATCCACTTCAAAGACTGCAAATACATCCTGCTGCTAACCTAACTCACTCACTGTGTGCCCCCAGCAACCTTTGATCATCATTACCACACACTGCATTTTTATATATTTCTCACAGTGCATTTTTATATTTCATCTGTCTTATCTTTACCATGGCATTCTGTATTTTGTATTTTATAGTTGTAAACCCTTAAGGAATGTACTCCCTTGCTGAATGAAGTTACACCCTGGACCATTGTTAAAAACTGCATTAAACTGCAATTGTAAAGTGATAAAATCTGCTATTTCAGACTGGTCCCTGATTGAATGCAAGTATGTATGGTGATCAGTAGGTAATTTAATGACAATAGCCTAGCCAAAGGAACTTACCATTATAGAACTCTACAAGCCATTTAGGCTAATTAAGTCAGGGAACTGATTCCTGGGACTGAGCGCTCACCCTACTGACTATTCCTGCAACCCTTAACAACACCACTGTTAATTAATCAAAATCACAAACTGACTCCCAAAACCACAATACTGGGTAAGCAAGACCCCTGCGACTAACAACTGTCAAGCACTACTCAAGACTCATGTGGGACAGAGATCTCGAGGTTAGTCAGCCAAAATGATGCTGGGGGATCACACAAGTCTGTCAGAAAGGGATAAAAGGCAGTGAAGCATGACCTTCAGTGGCGTCCTCTCATCCAGCACCTAACCGACCAAGACAGAAGGACAAGAAGGCGACCTCCTTCAAGGTGATGTCTTCTCCAGAAGGAAGCTGACTACTGACAGTAGACTCCAGGGCCTTGGATAGGTAGATAGACACCAGTGCTCACAATCACTACAGCACTATACACTATATTATATGGGTACATGCAGCTACTATATATTAAACTACATGGGTTTAAATTACATGGGTTTGAGGGAAGGAGGGAGGGAGAGCACACTAAGGTGACCACTACCTCTCATAATTCAAAGTTTGCATTTATGATTTTATTGGTAACTTCATATCCCATCCAACAAACTAGAATTTATGATGATTCTCAGAGTTGGTCCTTTGTAGCCAACACCAGAGCTCAAGGGGGGGAAAAAAAAAGAGATAAAATAACAAAGTTCTTTCCTCCAGTAAAAGAAAGCAAAGCAACAAGATAATATGCAACTTCTGATGCACAAGAGTTAATTCAAAAAATCTCTTCTGGAAAAGTCCCTAGACTTAATTTTGGAACTATGATAGTCAATTCAGATTTAAGACACTATAAGTTTTGGCAAACATTAAGATCTCGGAGATGGTTTTGTGAAACATCAACAGATGAAAAGAACTCCCAAAGATCTGCCTATCAAATAAGGATAGCCTCTTCATAGGAAGAACAACAAGTATGGCAGATGATCAGCTTGGCTTAGCATAGAACTCCTTGGTGAGCTTAAGACACAAAAAGGAAGTTAAAAGAAGTGGAAGCTTGGAGAAATGACTAGGGAGAACACTGTTTGGGCATGTAGGGATGAAATCAGGAAGTACAAAGCGCAACTGGAGCTGCAACTAGCAAGGGATGTGAAAGGTAACAAGAAGCTCTCAGACTACTGCACTGGGCAGCAAAGTTTCCAGAGAAGGTGAGCAGCCCTCAGTGGCAAAAAAAAACAGGTTAGGGATTATATAGAAAAGGTGGACATGTACAAGGCCATAGAGTCAGGTGCAATGCATCCAAGGGTGTTGAGTTGGCTGATGTGCCTACAGAGCCACTGACCATTATCTTTGAAAATGTGTGATCAGGGGAGGTCCCAGACAATTGGAAAAGGTCAAATACAGTGCTCATCTTTAAGAAAGGGAAAAAGAGGGTTTTAGGGAACCGCAGACCAGTCAGCCTCAACTCAGTCACAGAAAAATCATGGACCAGGTCCTCAAGGATTTCATTTCTTCACTTTGAGAAGAAAGTGATCACAGGAACAGTCAGCATGGATTCACCAAGGGCAAATCATGCCTCACCAACCTGATTGCCTTCTATGATGAGATGACTTGCTGTGTGGATGTGGGGAAAGCAGTGGGAAGATGGGTTGCAAATTGAAAGAAGAATGTAGAAAGCAGAAAGTAGATGGGTCACAAATTAGCTGGAGTCGTCGTGGACGGGTTATTTTCAACCTGGAGGGATGTGGGCAGTGGGGTCCCCCAGGGCTTGGTCCTCAGGCCCGTACTGTTCAACATCTTCATCAGCGACTTGGACAAGGGTGTGAAAAGCACCTTGTTCAAGTTTGCAGGTGACACTAAGATGTGGGGAGAAGTGAGCACACTAGGAGAGGGATAGGCTACAACTAGATCTGGACAGGTTAGAGGTGGGCGGATGAGAATAGGATGGGTTTCAATATGGACAAGTGCAAGGTATTGTATCTGGGGAGGAAGAACCTGTATCATACCTACAAGCTGGGGAATGCCCTTCTCACCAGCACAGAGGCAGAAAAAGTCACTATTGATTCCAGGACGAACATGGGCCGCCAATGTGGGGACACAGTCAGAAAGGCTAACTGCACCTCGTCATGCACCCATAGATGCATCACGGGCAGATCCAAGGAGGTGATCCTCCCCCTCTATGCGACATTGGTCAGGCTGCAGCTGGAGTACTGCATCCAGTTCTGGGCACCGCACTTCAGAAGGGATGTGGATAGCATTGACAGGGTCCAGAGGAGGGCCACTCAAATGATCAGGGTGCAACACAGTAGGCCCTATGAGGAGAGGCTATGGGACCTGAACCTGTTCAGCCTCCACAAACTTGCCAATGGGGACCAGCAAGCAATGGGAGAGTCCCTGATCCCCATGCACTACCAGGAGTAACAAGGAATAACAGCCATAAGCTGACAGAGTAGATTCAGGCTAGATATCAGGAGGCACAATTTCACGGTCAGTGTGGCTAGGAGCTGGAACCAACTTCCAAGGGAGATGGTGCTCGCCCCTACCCTGGAGGTCTTCAAAAGGAGGCTAAACAATCACCTAGCCAGGGTTGTTTGGCTCCAGCATCCTTTCCTGCCCATGGCAAGGGGTCAGACTTGATGATCCGCTTAGCTCCCTTCTGACCCTACCAGCTATGAAACTATGGCATAATAACTTTAGCAAGGCTTTTGAAATAGTCTCCTACAGTATTCTTGCAAGCAAGCTAAAAAAGGGGTTAGATCAGGCTTGTCCAACATACGGCCTGCGAGCCACCATATGGCCTGCCAATCCATTTTATCTGGCCTGCGGCGGAGCACAGAGCTGCAGCAGTGGAGCACAGCAGCAGAGCGCAGGGCCGCCGTGGAGCGCGGAGCCAGGGCAGCAGCGAGGCAGGCAGGGCTGGCTCACGGGCCCGAGCCGGCAGAGGGGAGGGGAGCTGCTTACCCCCGCAGGGCCCGGCTCATCAGTGAGCCAGGTCCTGCTGCAGCTGCCCCGAGGACTGCACAGAGCAGCGCTGCCCCAGCCAAGCCTGTCTGGATGAGCTGAGGACAGGCTCTGCCCCTTGCCCCCGACACATGGCCCGGGGAGCTGCAGCATGGCACGTGCCCTGCCTGCATGTGTGGTGGATGGAGGCATGAGATAAGTTCCCACACAGAGCTGGGGGCGCCTTGGGGCCAGCCAGGGCAGATGGAGGTATGAGGTAGGCTCCTGTGCAGAGCTGGGAGCGCCTTGGGGCTGGGTTCAGGCTGTGTGTGTGTGTGTGCGCATGCGTGTGCTTCCCAGCACATCCCAATAGCTGCTTTGGCTCTATCTGCTGCAACACACACATCTGGAAGAACACACACACGCAGATGCACAAACACACACGCACACAGAGCCCCAACCCCCAGCTCCCAGATTCCCACCAATCTGGTACTTTTGCTTAAGTTTTCTCCAGTGGCTGGGACACTGAGACAGTCCCAGATTTTAAAGGCTGTCTCAGCCCATCCAAGATATATGGTCGCCCTACGTATAAACAGTCTAGATTATTTTTGTTGATTTTTATTTTTAAATACACTAATTCCTATTGAATTTCAGAAAAGTACCTTGGGTGGGCCCAGGGACAACATACGCAGGCATTTTCAGTTCTTTCTCTTTTCTTTTTCTTTAGGTACATTCCTACCTTTTAATGCCATCATCTCTTTTGGTTCAGATACTCAGAATTGCCGCTTCTCATGATAGTGGTTGAAAAATTTTGGCTGGAGCTGAAACCAGTGAGAAGCTACAGCCCTCTAACAGATTTTAGCAAGGGAAATCACTTTTGTTTATTGCTTTCCCATTTCTCCAGCTCCTGCACAAAGGAGCTGACTGGGACTGTTCAAGGAGACATGTCAAAGGTCACGTGATATCACTTCCTGATGCGATGTCACTTCCTGTGAGGTCTTTGAATATGACTTGCTGGGCCACTGGGTAATAAAAAGTTCATGATCTGCCCCCACATTCAAAAAGGTTGGACACCCCTGGGTTAGATGAATGAACTGTAAGGTAGATAGAAAGTTGGCTGGATCATCAGGCTCAATGGGTAGTGATCAATGGCTCGAGGTCTAGCTGGCAGCCGGTATCAAGTGGAGTCTCCCAGGAGTTGGTTCTGGGGCTGGTTATGATTAGATATTTGACAGATTTCATAGACATATAAATATCTTCATTAGCAATCTGGAAAATGTAATGGACTGCACCCTCAACAATTTCACAGATGACACCGAGCTTGAGTGGGGAGGGGGGAGAATAGGTGTAGGGTTATTGGAGGGTAGCACTAGGATTCAGAGTGACCTAGACAAATTTGAGGATTGGGCCACAAGAAATTTCATAACATTCAAGAAGGATAAGTGCAAAGTCTTGCATTTAGGATTGAACAATCCTATGCACAGCTACAGGCTTGGGACCAAGAAGCTATGTAGCAGGTCTGCAGAAAAGGACATGGCAGTCACAGTGGACAAAAAACTGAATAGAAGTCAACAGTGTGCTCTTGTTGTTGTTACAAGGCTAACAGCACAATGGGCTGCATTAGGAGCACTGCCAGCAGACTAAGGAAAGTAATTATACCCCTTTATTCTGCACTGATGAGGCCACATCTGGAGAGTTATGATCAGTTTTAGGCCCTGCACTATAGAAAGGATGTGGACAAGTTGGATAGAGTCCAGGAGAAGGCAACAAATATGGTTGGGGAATGGGACCCCCCACAATATACAAGAGTAAGACTTCATTTTAAGCTATTGTGCAATCACCTCTATATACACTACACAAATGCATGTAATTCAGGACAAAAATATTTTTTGAAACCAAATTAATGAATGTTGCAGATGTTTGCTTTCTAGAATATAATTTGGTATTTTTCTGGTTCCTAGATGACAAAATCTCTTGCTGAAAGGCGTACTTCCGTGGGCAAGGGGAGGCACTTTGAGTTGCAAAGGTCAGGGGCAAGGGGTGTGACTTCTAGTCACAAGATGGCAATCAGGATGAGGCATCTGGCAAGGGGCAGAGCTATCTACAAGGCCCTCAACAGCTTGCCAAAACTCAGTAAGTGGCTTCCATCTGAAGTAATTGCCCGTCCCCAAGCTAGACTATTCTCAGTGGTGGCATACATCAGAACAAGGAGCAATGGTCTCAAGTTGCTGCAAGGGAATTTTGTGTTGGATATTAGGAAAATCTCTCTCACTAGATTCTCTCTCACTAGCACTGGAACGGGCTATCTAGGAAGGTGGTGGACTCTCCATTTTTGGAGGTTTTTAAGGCCCAACTTGACAAAACCCTGGCTGGGATGATCTAGTTGGAGATGGTCCTGATTTGAGCCGGGGGTTGTGAATTACATGACTTCCTGAGGTCCCTTCCAGCCCTAATTTTCTATTATTCTATTCCCCATCTTTTTTACTTTTACTTCTCCTTGTTAAGGACTACAGGGAAAATCTGTTGTCAGAAGGCTCTGGCTACCACTACTAAGCCAGTGAGCACACCACCAACCTAGAGCTCCACTATTCCTGCTGTGCTGCCAAATACAGTCTAGAAAGGCACCAGGCAAAAGCCAAGTGAGTATAGTAAAATGTATTCAGCAACCTACCAACCTCACAGAGAAGTCTTACTCCACGTGCCAGAATGAAAGTAACTCAGGTGGTGGAGTGGAAGGTTTTCCTAGTGTAAAAGGGCTTTTTTGCCAACAATTTTTTATAGGACGTATTAATGTTTTTATAGGATATATTAATTTTTAGGAGCCAGCTGTACTCAATATCATATCCATTACCTTCATTTTCCATAGTGATGGTACTCCTATAATTAGATATGTTCGGACTCTACCCTGTTAAATGACTGCCACAGCAGTATGAAAGAAGCAAACACCTAAGGAACAGTAGAAACTTAATTCAAATGGTCTTCAATATGAGAAGGACAGGACAAGCCAAGCCTCTTTGTGAATGAGTTTGACAGAAGGGGCAAACTCAAGTCAAGGCTCAGAAAACTTCTAAGGAAAGCACGAATCTCTCCTCTAAAAATGCAGCATCTAATTCAAGCGTAATTTTCAGCTGAGAGCTATATAATTGCAACTGAATTCCCATGACAAAAAGTGTCTCGGACACCAGGGTAGGAATCCATGCTTTTTTTTCCCCTTGCATTGTCCACCTCTTGTGTGGAAGCCTAAACTGTACTTTTCCTTAATAAGTGACTGAGCATACCCATATCTCTGCATGCAAGGCTGCTGGACCTATTAAAGTTGCCTAACACCTTCTACAAGGCATTGTTTTAAATTCTTATAAGTCTTTCACAAACTTTACTTGGCTCTAATTTTATGTCCTAAGTTTCTGCTAAGACTATACTTCCTTGAAATAATTCAAGTCAAAAAATTAGTTCAGTTGTTTTAAGAAAGAAACAGGGGGAGGGGCATTGCTCATGATTAAACCTGATTTTGCCCATGATAAAGATCTGATATCATCTGAGCAACATTTACATTCAAGGCTTTGGAGCATGATCTTAAAATCTGGTGTGGGGTGGCCTTTGCACCTAGATTGTTTTTTTCCCTGGCCTAGAAGGCCACATGTTTGTTCCCATTATAAACCTTTGGTACACTTAAGAACACATGTGCTTAAGCTCCTCGTGTTTATTAATTGCAGTGCTCTTTCATTCTATGATTACATGCTATTCCTTTCACTGGGCCGTGTACAGAATGGAGCTGTTCCAGGGATTAACCCCATTTCCAGTAGTGAAGGAACCTCTTGTAGGCCTCACCTGTTTTGAAGGTGTCTAATGCAGTGTTTCTCAACCACTGGGCTGTGTCCCACTGGTGGAACTCAAAGGTCATGTAGGTGGGACTTCAACTCATTGCCCAATTGAAAAAAATCAGTTGTTTACACTTCAAATAAATGAATCA
>JAGPOW010000261.1:138151626-138169027 GCA_030014935.1 Caiman crocodilus
TGTGGGTGTGGGAGAGGAAGAGCAAAGCAAAGTATGGGTGGAAGAGCGAGCACCGAAGAGCAGAGCAAGGCAATACAGACAGGTCAAGGAAGGCCTACCGAGACCTACTCTACTTGAGGGACCTGTCCAGGCCCCACTCAACTCTCACCCTCTGGACAAACTTCTCCAAATGGTAGGCCATCTGTTGCGTGCCCAGATCCTGCTGCATGAGCTTGGCTGCCACCCCAGCAGCCTTGACAAACACTTTGGCTTCTG
Source organism: Caiman crocodilus (assembly GCA_030014935.1). Classification (NCBI taxonomy): domain Eukaryota; kingdom Metazoa; phylum Chordata; order Crocodylia; family Alligatoridae; genus Caiman; species Caiman crocodilus. The sequence goes on from JAGPOW010000261.1 coordinate 138,151,882, forward strand.
CACACCAACAAGTGATGTGTCCCGCTACGTTCTTCTGCCCATTAGTTAGCTTCAACAAGGACAGGAGTCCTCCATAGTCATGGAGCCCCCCACCCCCAGTCCCTCCTCAGCTTCGGGTGGACGTTGCTTGTGAAAGAGCGGCAAGGCCGCACCCCCGGCAGGAGATCGCCTGCAACCGCAGCATCCACACCCTCTATGTCCAGGCACATCAGCCGCTTCTCATCGTCTGAATCAAGGACCAGCTCCGTGAAGGCATTCCCTGTCTTCTTGGAGGGGGAGAGGCCATCCCGCTCACGATGTCTCTTGCAAGACTCAGAGCTGGACCTCCATCCCGCTAACTTCACCATCTGATCCGCTCAGTTGGGGCGTAACCAAAGGGATAGCAGGCTTTCCTGCCACCCCTGGGGCCAGACCCCCAGAAGAGAGGCATTCGCCACTATCCCAGCTGCTGCCCAACTCCAGAGGCTGGGGGACAGGCGAGGGGAGGGGGAACCTCTGAAGCTCCCTCCACTCCCGCTAAGTCTGCCCCTTTGATGGCTACATCCAACGGGACGGGTGGTATGGCAGCCAGAGTGCGGTCAAGCTCTTTGGTGAGGGGTCCCTTGGCACTGGCCGAGGAAGGTCCTGACAGGGATGGGGGGGTCCTGAGATGCCCCCTTTATCTTCCTCTCTTTGTCCTTCTTCTTTTTTGGTGGTGGTGGTGGGCAGCTCCTTTTGTGCCAGGGATGGGCCAGACCGCTCCTGGCCCGCCCCAACAGGGCCAGCCGCCTCAGGCAGCACCACACTAGTGGGTGGTTGGAAGGAAGCCCGAGCCCCATCATCCGGTGAGGCTGCAGCGCTGCCAACCCCAGCTACCCCAGCCACTTCGGCCGGGGCAAGCAGGGGGAAAAGGGAGGCGTCTGCCCCTCCACCCGGTGGGGCTCTCGCACTGAGGGCAGGGAGCACTACTGATGGGGGAGGTGGCGGTGGGGCCTGGATAGTAGCACCAGCCCCTCCACTAGATGATGGTTTCACACCAGAGACCCCAGTGCCCTGAGATGGAATAGGGGTGGAAGGAGGTTGGGCGGAAGAGCTCCCGGCCTCACTGGGCCGGGCGTGTGCCCCAGAAGTTGACGCGCTGTCTGTCAGCGCCGACACAGGCGGCGATGGTCTGGCCACCTTACCCTGAGGGCACTGAGCTGCCAGGTGGGAAGAGCAACTGCACTTAAAACACATGATCTCTCCCACAGACAACTAGATGATGAACCTCCGACCCTCGAGTGCGAGGCTCAGGGAGCGAGGTAGAGACTGGGGGCCCTCCTTGAGGAAGACCTACCTCCGAAAAGACAGGACATGCTTCAGCTGAGGGTCCCTGCTTCCCATCGGCAGTTGGTGAAAAGGACTTGTAGGAACTCCATAGGCTTCGAGTCCCTTGGCCAGCTCCTGGTTAGAAACGTGTGATGGGACGTTGGAGATCACCACCCTCACTGCCTGAGTCTCTAGGGGCGTGACAGGGTAGTGGATGCCCGCAATGTCTAGGCCCTCCGCACACACCCTGTCAACCAAGGCGGGCGTGCTCAAGTAAATCATCGGGACCATGTTCGCATGACCCACATAGCGGATGGTATGCCGTCCCAGGAGCGCAGCTAGAGCCTCCACGCAAACCTCGAGCCCCACGTGGAGAGGGGCATGAACCCTCAGGCCATGAAGGAAGGAAGGAAGGGAAGGGACAGGGAGGAGGGGTTACAGTGGCAATGCCCCCATACTGCCTGGCCCCAACAAGAGCCAGCAGGGAGGGGGAGGTGGTGAGGCGGGAGAGAGGGAAGCAGGGAAGGGAGGTAGCAGGGAAGCCCTGCTGCAAGGCAGAGGCAGGTGGGGTGAAGGAGCCCCTGTGCCAGAGGCTGGAGGAGACAGCGGCGAGACTCTTTACATGGCCAGCCCCAGAGGGTGAGCAGGGGAGTGAGGAGGGGGGGCCGTGTAAACACCCCCTTGAAATCTGTCATTCTTGATGGGCAATTAGCTTGTTTTAATATAAAAATAAATAAGGCTCCCATTCTGATGGGTTTTACTCACTTGTACAATTTTCATCACAACTTTCATATTAGAATTCACTCAAATTCCATATTTGAAGCAACGGAGGGCCACACAGCATAGACGACTGGGAACAGATTTTTGTTCCAGTAGATTTTTGTTCTACTATACTTACAAGCAGTATTACTGTGGGCACAGAAATGCCTCCTCCCTCACCCCCATTATGCCAACATATTAATTATGGAGCTTAAATCCACTTTCTCCACACCTGCCCTCTCATCTACTTGGTTTACCTAAGCTACATCAATTACATCATCTTGTGGACACATGCAAAGGAATCTCTAAAGAAATTCCATTGGGACTTTAATAATTTCCACCCCTCCATCAAACTGACTTCTGAATACTCCATCCACTTAATTTATTTCTTGGACACCAATCTGAAACCCTTCAATGGCCACATGGGCACCACACTATATCAGAAGTGAACTGATCACCACAGCCAGTTCCACGCTACAAGCTTCCAGCCTAAGAATACAACTTGATCCATCGTTTATAGCAGAGGTGGCCAGTATTTGAAGTGGAGGGCCACTTAAGGAGCTTTGATGAATTGTCATAGGCCAATCAGCACCTCCCACCCTGGCCCACAACAGCTCACCAAACCTCCCTAAAATGGCTCCTCCCACACTCGGCCAGGCAGATAGGATGGGACCTGCAGGCAGGTGAAGAGAAACAGCGACCAGGAGTAGGACAGGCAGACAGGGCTGAGACGGCACCAGGCTGGGGCCTAGGGTAGAGCTGCAATATGCTCCCCATATGTCCCTGCAATGGGTGCTAGTTCCATGGGCAGGGGTGTGCAGTAAGTGGATCGCAGCTCTGCCCCAGGCCCCAGCCATGCAGTGTTACCACGCAACCATCTGGAGGATCCATGGAGACCCGTAAAGGCAAGGCACACTCAGTTGGATGGATGAGATGTGGCTACGAGCAGGCAAGAAGAATATCCAGGAGTGGGATGGCGGCAGAACCAAGACTGGGACGGGGCCTGGGACAGAGTTGCATCCACTCCCTGTACACCTCTGCCCTCAGAACCAGCACCCATTGCAGGGATGTGTGGACAGGGGATTGTGGCTCTGCCTGTGCCTGGGCCCTGGCCCTCCACTGTGACCACTATGCAATCCTGATCCTAGCCCTGGCCTTGGCCCCATCTGCCTGTTCATCCCACTCCCCACAGTCCCATCCCATTCCATCCTATCCACCCAGCTAACTGCACACTGCCCACATAGGTCTTAGGCCAGTCTCCCTAGAGACCCTGTTTACCTGCTCTGTCCAGCACCCCGAGCAGTGGATGGACCAGGGTACCTGGACAGCAGGGCTGGGTACAGCAAGTCCCGCTGCCACACCACTTTAGCTGCATTGCACCCTGGAACCAGCCACAGGTGTCATGTATGCATAGGCTGGGTAGGGCTGAAGGTCCTGCCAAGGGAAAGATAAAATCCCTTGGTGGGCCAGATGTGGCCCACAAGCTATATTTTGCCTACCTCTGGTCTATAGCAAAGTTCTATGTAAAAACTGTATCTGTTCTGATCCCATCAACTGAGATGCACACCTCCATTTTCTACACTTACAGTAGAAGTGTACAGTAGAGCCAAACCCTACTCTAGCCTTTATTTTTGTTTTTTTGTTGTCAAACCTTACTCCAGCCTCTGACAATACCAACCCCATGACAAAGACAATACAATCCCCCTGGTAATCACTTACAGTCCCCAAATCCAACAGCTTCAGTGCCTCATTAATGACCTCCAAAAATCATCTCAAGCTAGCCTTAGGGCACCTTCAGCCTCCAAACCTGAAATTATTATGCAGGTAGAAGGGCAATGGTGAAAACCTTAAGACTGTCTGCTAGTCTATAACCAGTATGGTTGCAGAAATCTAAGCAATTCCATTTATAGTGGCTCTGAACTTTTTCCTACAACAGGCCATTCATTATGCCAACTGCTACCTGAGGAAGTAAAATAATAGGAAACAAATTTGCCAGGGATCAGAGGAACATAGGTATGTTAACAGCTGCCTACTCTATAAACATTACACTTTAGAAACATTTCTCAGCTTGGAGATCCATAGTCTTGAATACATGGATGAAAGGAGAAGGAATACTGAGAATGGAAGCAGTCATGGGCATTTTCAGGTAACGGTTTTAATACCTCAGTAACTTTGAGGGTTAGCTGTCTATAACATTTTTCTTCTCTGTGCCTAATACTATACTTGAAACTATAAAATTAAGTGGCACTAACAACTTATCAGTTCTGCAAAATACACATTAAGAAGAACTTTTTAAATTATATGTTTGTACCTACTGCCATTATTTTAAGGCCCTTGCATTTCTAGTACTTACCCTGCCTCCCAGGAATCTCTGGCTTGGTCTCAAAAGTTTTAGTTAGTACATGTTAAATCTCTAAATTTTGGGATCTGGAGATACAGCAGTTTCTTAGACCACTCATGAACCTGCTCTTTGAATGTGTTAAACAAAAACTAAAGTAGGATGGGCTTAGTTTCATTCAGGTTGTTCCCCTTAACGTAGCACATCTATATCCTGCTGTTTTGAACTCCAGTTGTCAGTTTGCTATATTAAACCATTAAAATTTAAAGATAACGTACTAACACCAGATATTTGAGACTAAGTCAAAGTTCTAGAATACAGGTTAATGTAGTTAACTGAAAGGCCTTAGTATTAGGTCTGTGTGAAGCTTCAGGTGCTGATCCGATTCAGGGAAGATCCAGCCCCATTTGGAGGCCAAATCAAATCAAATTGGGAGACCAATAAAAAGGTCCAAATCAATCTGAAGCTCTTCAAATCAATTCGGAAAAGATTCGGAGATTTGGGTAGTCCCCACTTCCCGCCACAAGGAGCTGGACCCAAACTCCGTGCCGGTAAGTAGAGGGCAGAGGTGGGGGGCTGGAGGAGCAGGCGAGGGGACCATGGGGGACCCCCACCAGGCTCCATCCCCTACTTGCTCCCCCTGTCCCCATGAGTGCCCACTCGAACCCCTCTTGCTCTCCCAGCCACCACAATGCCTGCCCTGCCTGATTCCAGCATCCTGGTACTTAAAAAACAAAAAAACAAACAAAAAAACCAAAAAGCTCCGCACTCCCCAGCTCTTGCAACGGCAGTCGGGGCTTCTGGGGGCTCATGGCAAAGCCCTCCCATGCAGCTTGCAGCAGTGGGAGAATGGGGATTGCGCACCCTCCCCCCCGCAAAGCCTAGCAGAAGCTGGCAAGTGTGGGGGTTTTTTGTTTTTAAAAGAACTAAGAGCTGGGGCCGAGCGGGGCAAACATCGATGTGGTGGGGAGGGTGGGTGGGAGATGGGGCCTGTTTGGTTTGGAGATTCGGCCGATTTGTTGGCTGCCAAATCTCTGAATCATATTTCAACCGAATTGATTCGGGATTGTGATCTGAATCACTGAATTGAATCACCGTCCCCTGAATAGGCTGAATTCGAAGCCATTTCGCATAGGCCTACTTAGCATACATTAAATCTATGCGATATTAAAGTTAGAACATATTCTGCACAGTAATCTTTACTACAATCTCTAATGTGTTCAGCCTGCTGAATGTTGGTCTCAGCTTTGGGACTCTCTGGGGTTGTAGGCACCTGTCTTTCAACTTGAACCTGGAGGAACTCAACAAGTGAAAGATCCAGGCTCCTTCCTCCTGACATGTGTTGCTTTCCTTGTTCCACATGGAGGCTTGGTAAAGCAGAGAGGCCCCTGGCTGATGTCATGAGTTGGTAAGGACTGAAAACTCTTGTATGATCTCTGTGGAGCAGTCTGAGGATAGCCAAACAAGTGTTACTTAATACAATCTGGAGATAACCTGTGCAAGAAAAGCTGTTTCTTTGCTACGATACAAGCATACTTATCACATGCTTTACTGCTTGAACACATGGTTGTGTTTTTAGTACATTTAACACATGCCAAGTATAATGTGCAACATGGCCCAGATATACCATGTCTAAAGATGTACTAAAGGACATAAAAAGCAATCAAATCTATAAGCCGTACAGTTTTCTGCAATAAGCCAACAACTCAAAACAATTTGCAATTTGTTTACTGGGCTCTTTGTAGGTACTAGTACTGGCAGACTCCTTGCAATTTAACTTTTACACTGTACTTTATTCTGTTACTGAGGGTACTGAAAAGTGATCAAACTTCAGCAAGTTATGAAGTAGGGACATGCCACAGAACTAGTGATGTACCATAACTACACATGTACCTGCTCTTCAGCTGTATTAAGAAAAACTAAAGTGGGATGGCTCAGCCAGCTTCATTCAGGCTATTATCCTTTACACACTAAGTCTATGTCCTGCTTCTTTTACCTCCAGTTACCTGGTGGGGGGTTTTTTATATTAAATTATTACAATTTAAAATAACATATACTAACATCAGATATTTGAAACAGAAGTTACATAACAGAAATGTTAGTAGCCCTGTTTCAGTAAGATGTCAATTGCCTTGATTCAGCTTTCAAAGAACAAGCACACATAGGTACTCCCTAACTCTATTAACTTCTGTCATGTAACCATTTGTCCAAATACGTGAGATTATCCCTTTATATGGACTAACACTAATTTTGATGTACTTAGGAAATGAAGTGAACACTGTATGAGCAACTCACTTTTCTCTAGTTTCAGAAGAAACAAATCTAATCACCATATTTCTCTGCAAATCTCTCCTTTAATCTTAATGGAGAAATGGTCACTGGTGACCCCTGATAACAAAAATGAGGTTAGTTAAAGCTCTCACACTGCAAATTAAACATCTTGTCCCTCTCTTTTGAGGTTCCATCTATCACTGTATCATCTCTGTCATGTCATCAGATGAGAACAGACTAAAGTTCTGAGCTCTTCCAAATTTTTCCAGCTGAACCACTCTAACCTCTGCTGTACATTATCATCAAGATACCCAGAGGTATGCTATGGAAATGGCATCAATTTGGCAGAGCGCCTGCCTGACTTCTCAACTTTTTTAAGCTGTATGACTGAGAAAGGCTTCTCAATCATGCTTCTAGCCAAGTACCAGAGTAACTCACTGATAAAAGCTTATTCTACTTGCACCATGATGTATAAATATGTGGCATGTGACCATCAAAACAGGTCCCCACCCTTACATGCTTGCTATTTAGGCTTAAGAATTATTTTTAATTCAACGTCAGCAGAAGGGACTTGAGGACTGAAGATGCCTAACAGGACATTAAGCTTTTTACCCACTAGAGCTAAAAGGCTTTAGTCCTGGGGAAAAAAAGAGTTCCCTCTCCTGTTTGTGGAGGACCAAACCTGCAATGCTGAAGTTAGTGGAGAATGAATCTCTGCCCAGGCAAATAAACGGACACCTCATTTTTCATAAGTACCCAAACTGGGGGGGGAAGGGGGGGCAGGGAGTGGGCTGGAGGAAATGGGTGGGAAACAGATAGGATGGCAGAATAAGGCCATCCTTGTTTCAAAGAACTCCCCCAAAATGCCAAGAACAGAAAATGAGACATGGTTTGGAGTGCAGTCCTAAACTCCCTGAAGTTCACTCAAATTGTTTGCTCTATCTTGGCAAGCTTTAGGGTTCAGAAATCCAAGACCTGGGGGTAACCAAGGTTTAAAAATAATTTGTTCAATGCTCCACAGTGTGCATCCAGTAAGGAGTTCTTGCAATCTTAGATTTAGCGTTTCATTACCTGTTTCTGCTTCCTACACAAGATGCAAGTACTGTGATCTACACTCTTAACTAGCAAAAAACCAGAGCCACTGATGCAAGCACACAGTGTCAGTAAGCCGCATCATAATTTGAGGGATCATTCTAGATACTGAATATTTACAGATTGTTTTAGTTCTGTAGTTTTACTGATACTATTAACCTAAGAAAGTGGTGAGGCCAAGGCTATGTTGCGAGCCCCTGTTTATGGGCTGCTGATTAACTTTAAGAGCATTTAGCTCATAATTCAGTTCACAGGAGTAAGCAGATGAAAAAAGCCCATTTACCAATCTTTTAAAGGATACTCAGTAGCACGCAGAATAATTATTGTGGTGTTCCTAAATCTAAACTATAGTTGTAGCCCATCCCTGCAGCTTATAGACTAATGTACACTGAATGCAAGTTGTAAGCAGGAGACAATACAGAATCAAATATTTCTTTACAATGCAAAGATCGGGTCTCCATTAACACAATAAGACTTAGTATCATTTCTGCACCAGGCAGTGCCGCAGGGTTAATGGTCCAACACAAAACTCAGGAATAAAAACTTGTACCATTTGTCCAATTTTTCAGGAAGACAACACACAAAACTAATGAAACAACAAAGACAAGATGAAGGAAAAATTACGTACTAAGCAACAGGAAAGAGCCAAGAATTTGTTGAACAAAAAACATTAAAGGGATACAATATTCTCTTAATGGCATGAGGTTCAGGTTTTTCCCCTCAACATCAAATCTATCCTTATTCTAGAGAGGATGGGACATCCAGTTATTTATCTGTTAGACAGGTCTTGTCTGATTTCTTGTACAATTGGTGAAAGGTATTTGATTTATCATGGTCATACAACTTAAGCGATAAAATATCCATTGAAAAAGGAAACAACTTTACCTGACAGGTATGCAACTTTTTCCTTTAAGATTGGCAATACTTCCATAGCCTTCATTTCATCATTTTTGCGAAACCCTGGAATAAATGTATGTAACAAGCATGTTAATCAAGGGCTGAAGAGCAATGCATGAAGACTTGCAAATGCCTTTTAAATTAATCAATAAAATGTTTTTTGTACTCAACAATGTAGTTTCTAGCCTACAACTCGAACAGCATCAGAAGAAATGGCATCATTTCAACATACAACTCTAATAGTATCATTTGTTAAATGTCCTAAGAAATGGCATACACTTATCTTAATTTCTATCCAAACATTTCACCCCTATTAATATACAATGCCACCTCTTGAAAAACCTGCATGGGACTAGCTCTCCTATCAGATTAGTTAAATAAGCCCTGAAACAGAGTAAAGCTTTTCAAAAGCAGATAAAATTAATACAATAATTCTTACTGTAAAATGGTAATCCTAAACCTTGCTTTCATTTTTTTTCCTAGCAGATACAGATCTAGTTACACAAAACCGCCTTCAAGGGAGAAACCAGGCAGTTTCAGTCACCTACACACTACTTTCCACAGCACTTTGTAAAGCAGTTCAGAGCATTAGCAAAATGTGCCTAGAAATAAAGGCTTTTCTTTATCAGACTTCATGATATCTTTCCATATTATACTTCACCTGTAGAACATGAACAAGCTCTTTGGCAAAAAAAGAATATCCATTTATTTCCACCTTTTAATGCCAGGCATTAAAAAGCAGGTTTTTAACTGATCAAAAAGACTAGCAAATTCCAACCATGCCATATGTGATCACTTTGTTAGTTGCCTTTTGAGTAACAACATTTTACCGCTTCCTTCTCATTCACTGAGACCATTCATTGTTGCAAACCTAACCAAAAAAAAAAAAATCACTCACGCACATGCACACGTGAACATGCTTCCACTTAGGAGGTAAACACGTGAACATGCTTCCACTTAGGAGGTAATTACATTACTTAAGTTACCACCAATCTTAAATTACAGGACTAAAAACGATACAGCTTTAACAGAGAGAATGATCACTGGGTTGTGAAACATTCTTTATTCTCTGCTGCACGATGAAATGTTTTGACAAGCTGGAGCATTCGCTGAGCCTGGTAGCACTATATTTCCTACTTTATGTCCCAAGTTAAAAGCCTACTAAAATTGCATTTAGGTCAAACAAATTTTTTTTAAAAATTGCATTTAACATAAAAAATGATCTTCTTCAGGTGAAATCAAATTAGAAGTTAAATGCCAAACCAGTGTAAAAAACCCCTCACTCTTTAGTAGTCCACTTGCAAAAGAGACCAGAAACTCTCCAGATAGCCCCTTTTCAAAAGTTAAGCCACTGTGTATTCCACAATTCATACAAGTTCATTCTCTTTATTTATTTATTTATTTATTTTATTAGGTAGGTCTCATGCCTTTAAACTTCTCAGCCGGCATAACGTTTTCTCCCAAACAGCAAAGTCCCTCAAATAACAGTTCCTGAACATATACAAGGTAGAACTCCCTTCATGGGAAAAAGTCACATTTTAAGGCCCCTGATCTGTTCCTGGAAAATCCCTTAGTACTGCTAAGCACCTGTAGGTTCCTTCCAGTCCTGATTCTATGAAATAATGCCATGCCAGTAAATTTGTGCGCGCAATAATTCTTCTTGTATCACTCTTACATCATGCTTTCATTTTGCAGTCTGCCCAGAAATAGTGCTCAAGAGTCCACTGTGTTGCCAGATGCATCTCTGTTAGGTATCTTCTCCCCCTCTTTTCCCCTTTCTGACAGGCAACCCCATTAGGCAATACCCTGCAGCTGCAAAATAAGCTTTCTGTTGCACATTGTTAAGACAAAGGAGCTGGTATTTCATACGTTTAAAATTTGGTATTTGAAAACGCCCTGTATTTTTTGTTTTTATTTCAAAAACAAATGCTCCATTTTTAGACCACTTTCACCATGCGGGTGACATGTCACTCTGACGACCTCATTGAAAGTATAGTGAAGAGGCCTTCAGAAAGAAATATTCAGTCATATATGAGTGGTGTACCCTCACTGCTGAGCACAAACTTAATACCAAACCCACTTCTCTCTGCCACGCAACATAATCCCAAGTGAAGTCATGTTTTGTGGGACTTCTCGTTTGTTTTCATACTGCCTCTGTCCTGACCACTTGCTGTTTGTCACATATATTAGATTCACTACACTCCTGACTCCTCCTCGTTTGGACTTCGTGCCCCCTCAGGAGCAGCCATTACCTTCCAGGATGGTATTATTGTTTCTCCAATTCTCAGGAAAAGCTTTGGGCTGTACTTTCCTACCACTTTCCCCTTCTCTACCTGAGCAGGCCTTACATTTTATATGCAGTTCTGTTACACAGCAGCTATGGTCAGTGGCATGCAGAGATTAGACGGCTTTAACAAGAGGCTTATTTTATCATTTGCCTGCACTGTTCCCACTGGATACTAAAATAATCTGAGCAGCACACTGTCTCTGAGGCTGTCACTGCCACACAATTATTTTGCAGTCAAACAGGACCCATGTTTTCCACATGCATGCTTGTCCTCCCTAAAAACTCGGACTTCTCTAGAACCTGGGGTAGATAGCTTTACAATTGTTATAAACAAAACTGGGAAACCCATCTGTGGCTCTGCCTGTCTAGTCTCTCCAGGAACAGCCCTAACAATTCCTCCTCCCTGTCTCTGCAGGGTGCCTAATGATTTGCCATCCTTTGATCTCCAGGTTCCCAAGCGCTACACTGGGATGACATGGGTTCCTAGAACACGCAGCCCAGACAGCTTTTCAAGTGACTGTAGGCAGGTACTGTCAGTCCGGGAAGGTAGGAACGTGGTCTGTGCTGTGTAGAATCTTCCAGCCTTCCCCGTGCTTGTGCTGCGTTGAAGCCCAGGTAAGGCTGGGCAGGGTACACTTGTATGCCTCCCAGTTCCTAAGTGCTGCAGTGCAATTCAGGCAGGGAACAAGTCAAAAGCAGAACGTGCCTCCTAAGGGCTTCAATCACTGGGCTTTTCTGGTCCAAAGCTCACAGGGAGTATGTTTTGTTCCCAGCTTGGCTGAGAACAATATACACTCTCCCTTCCTCCCTCTTGGGATCAGGAGGGAAAAGCAGCAAAGCACGCTGGCTGCCTGTACAGAAGTTGTCTCCCCAGAGAGGTATCTTCCAAAGATCCACTTCACTCAGACTGTTAACAAGTTATTTTTCTCCCAGAGTAGCCCCTTTTTCTCTGGGAGAAAAAATACGAACTTCTGTACTGTACACTCGTGGTTTCTCCTGGAAGAGCAGGAACTCTCCCTGGAGAAACTGAACATCTGTCCAAGCCCCTAGTTGTCTGCCTCGAGTCTCAATTTGAGTAGATACTCAAGGATCATCTACCTTATTAAATCTGCCCCTCAGCAACAGAATCCAACTGGAACCAGAGAAAATACCAGGTTTTACTGATATTTTTAACCTGAATGAGCAATCTACATGTCCTAGGTACTGAACTGAAAATTAGGTAATCAGTTAATATACAGGTTCAGCATTTGTTAAACTAGCTACTGTATATTTTTTCATTATGAAATAAAACAGTTTAATATGCATATGATTTGTATGAAAAAAATCCAGTACAATGAAAAGAAAATATGAATGGTGGAACAATACCAATTTAGTCCACTTCTTTTATTAACCTGTTGCATTCCACTCTGTTCCTGTAAGTTAAAACCTACTCAAACCAATCCTGACCACTCAAGTTTGCTCATCTCCGAATAGCTTCTTATAGTCTATTCATCATCACTTAGTGAACACATAACCATACTATACCATACTGCCTGTGCTTCATAATATTTAAGAAGTGAAATATAATGGCAATTCAGATTTCATTGCCATAAAATTGTGGGGGGAAGGGTGATGAGTGGGAGAAACAGAAAAAAACCACCAAAATTCTGGGATAAATACTTCCAATATAAAAGCACATACAAAAAATCATCTATGTTAGGAATGGGGAATCGAAGTTCTATTCAGTCTCATTAGGGAAATGAGCTGACAACACGCAGAGGCACACTAAGCAAAGATCATCTGAGAAGGATACTGCACTTATTTAAAAAGAAAAAAAGAAGAGGAATTACATACCAAACATAAGCAACTACACCATCTGTGTATCCTGATGAATTTACTGCCAGTAACACATTTTTGGCTGCACGTTCACAATTAAGGCAGCTAACTACAGAAACCACTGAATATTCTAATATTATAAAAGCCTAAGTCTGTCTGTCTGTCTGTCTGTCATGCTTTATTCACACTCTGATTGGCTGACAGAAACCACCAATCAGAGTGCTCCAAGCAAGGGGGAGCACGGCCATGATTCCAAGCGGCAACCAGGACTAGACGGGGTGGGGAAGCCAAGGCCAGCTGTGCCTCGGCTCCCCCACCCCGCTCCCTGCAAGAGGCAGTACATGGCAGCATGGGGTGTTAGATGGCAGCACTCCATCCCAGCCCCCTCCCCCCACCGGCGTACTTGATGGGCAATTGGCTAGTTTAAAATATCAAAAGTTTTTCAAGCTGCTACTATGTATAGAAGAATCACTCCACAGCCCAACTATGCTACAACAAGTGATATCGGAAGAAGCATACTAAGAACAGGTGATGACTAGAGACTGGGTTCTGCTGCTTCTGCTTCCCGAATGAAAAGGAAGCGGAACATTCTTTCAGGAAAGTGCTCTGGAAGATGCAGAAAGGGAGCAGAATGTTTTGATTCTTATTTTTTAAAAACCTAAACTTAGTTCATCTGTGGCAGTCCAGGGTCTAACACTGAAACAAGTCTGGTGTTCCGCCCATGTCCAGCAGCTTGTATAAAATTCCTCAAAAGGAACAAACCATCTGACATGCTCTTGAAGTTTGACTTGTCTGTAAAAGTAGAGAAACCAAATACCACCCCTACTCCCTCAAACACTCAGATTAAAACCCCTATTGCTCAAGCAGTCTATAGAGCTCAAGAATTTTCTGCTGGGATAAGGTCACCTCAAACTACCAACTCTCGTGACAGACGCAAATGGAGCACCAAACGTGATCATTGCACTGATTACTACAAAAGTTCCAAAAAGAGCCTTGAATATGAAAAGCCCGTTACGGACTTACCTGCTGAAAACGTAAGGAAAAAACCCAATGAAAAAACATCTTTTGAAAAAAGAAAAAAAAAAAAAATCACTCATATCCTGATCCTACATATCAAAGCTACTGTCCAAAGCAAAAGTGAAGACCAATTTTTCTTTAACCAAGAAACATAGCTGAAAATAGAAATACTTCAGGGTGTAAACTGAAAAGAATGTCATAGAACCTCCGTTAGACAAACAGGTGAGAACATAAAAGACAGACTTTTCAACTTTAAATTTTTCTTAAAGCTGGTAAAATCTCCAAAAATACATCTGACCTAAGGACAAAAATTACACACAAAATGATAGAAGTGATCAGAAGCTGATTCAAATCTGTAACACAACAGAAGTTCAGTGCACATAAACTGTTTTTAAAATGGCTGAAACTGGTTTACAATAACTCTGATTTAGGTTAAAACTGGTTTACAATAACTCTGATTTAGGTTAAATCAACTGAACTTTTGAAATTCTATCCTAGATCTCTGCCAAATTCAAGTTAACTCAGTCCCCTAGCATCCTAGAATGCTTTGTACCTCTCCTGCAACCCCACTGCCCCTTGCAAGGTAGGTGGCCTAGCCTTGGCCCAAGCGGTCTGCTCCAGCTCCAGTGCCTCCTGGCTTCTGGCCTGGGCCATTGCAGGTATGTGGCTGCATTTCCAGAATCAGAAGTGAATTTCTGTTCACTTGCTCATCAGTACTATCTACGCAGCTTAGACTAACCTACAAAGATTGAATCAATTCAGCCTCGGGCTTCTTGACTACCTGTACTTAGTCATGATGACAACAATTTTTAAAAAAGGAAAAAGAGAACTGAGATAATTTTTCATGAGACACTTCAATAAGGAAGTAAATATATTAAATTACTAAGAACATCATAAAACTGTCATACTCAAGCTGCAGTAAAAAAACTGGCAAAAACTGTATTAGCGGTTCCAGCAACACATACATGAGTAACAAATGTTTTTAGGCCTCAGAGTTATCCAATCATCATAGCAGTCCAATATGACAATATTAGATTTTATTTCAGTTTGCTCCAATAAACTGTCCATTAGAAGTTCATGTAAAGTTAAAAAATAAATCAATATTCAAAACAAAACCATTTCAGCATTGTTTCCTTTTAAAAACCATTATTTCCATTAACACTGATATTTTAGTTCAATCAGTTAAACTTGTAGCCAAAACCAGTGAATATCTTGTGGTGGCTTAAACTGAAAATAGACATTTGGGGCTATGGCAGCTAAAAAGCCGAGTATGGTGGCAAAAGAGGGATTTCATCTGGGGAAGATACGCTAGCTCTCTACAAAAGCCCAGCCAGCAGAAACCCTATTCCACTGGCATAGCTGCTTCCAGGTAACTAAACTAGCTACATTACTTACTCCCCCTTCTACCCAATGTAGCTATGCTGCCAAAATATCCTAGCGTGCACTAAGTCTTAGGCATATGATCAATTCCACTGACTTTTAAAGGGGTTTCTAAAGTGACGATCTTGATTAAGCTTCTTGCTAAATTAAAGCTTTGTAAATTGAAGCTTTTTCTGAAAGGCTAACCATTCTCTAGTCCTTTAAAGACTTCTTTGCATGCTATTCCGCCAAGATCAGGAATAATGAAAGGAAACAACAGCACAGATTATACTGGAGGGAGGGGTTATTGGAAGAGCGTAGGTGTCCTGATATTTTCATTTCCATGTGTGCGGTAATGAAAAACATACAAACATAGGCATCCCTTAGAAAATTTTTTTTAAAAATATGCTCCTACGAAACATTTGTGATTGTGAAGGTTTAGTAAAGCTACATTATTTAAAAAGTCATTGAATACACTCAAGAGAAGTGCCATAAATATCTGCAACAAATCTCAACACAGCTCAGCCACCTCTGAGCCAGCAGTCTTTATCACCCGTTAATGGAGGTGATGTCATCCTTTCCAACCCAGCCAATCTGCAGTTCCTGCTGCCGTCTCTTTCACTGCAGTGAAAATACCACAGTATTTACAGGATTTCCAGAATGACGAGGTGACACTGTACTGGAGCTAACAAAAGGTTTGAGTCCCAGATGTAATCCTCTGTTACCTACACAGAAACCTTGAACTGAAGGATGGATTTGTATGGCAAAAAGGGTATTTGAATGAGGTCAGGATTATGATTAGGAAGTTTAAACAGCATGAGGCAATAACATTTGCATCACTTTAGCATAGTATGGACTTAAAACATATAATAAACAGTCTACAGCAATTTTTCACTACTTTATCAGCTTAATACAGCCATGTGCATCTGAATTTCACCTTAAGTAAAATTCCTCAAAGAAAAACAAATTTGGATGGCTTTATTTCCACCTTTTCTCACTTTTATAAAAACAATTGAAATTTGTGGGATTTTGCTGCCAAAATTGTAGATTTATTTACCAGTAAATCATCACTTATTTGTAGCATTACATTAGGGGTGTGCGAAGAGGGCCCTATTCAATTTGGATTCGGCCCAAATCAATTCATTGATTCGGATCACTGTCCCCGATTTGATTCAGCTGAATCTGAAGATTCGATGCTGCTTTGGACAATCAGTGATTCAGACAGACACAGCTTTAAAAGTTTTTTCTTTATACCTTGAGGTACCAGCGCAGCTCGTGAATACTGCAATGCTGGCGTGGATGGAGCGCTCCACAGGAGTGTGGGGGCCCCCCATGTACTTGGCAGCCGACCCGGAACTGGGCTGGAAGTAGTTCCGGTCCACTTCCGGGTCTGCTGGAGAGCATGCTGGGGGGCTGCCCCCCCCGCCTCAGCAATCGGCCGCAGGCAACCGCAGGTGCCCCGAGACCCAGGAGGCACCAGTCGCTGAGCCAGGAGGGTACACGGGGCCCCTCAGCGAACTCTCCGGCAGACCCGGAAGTGCTTCTGGTTCACTTCTGGCGGAGCCTCCCCATGCGCCTGCTACCTAGAGGTATGTAGAGAAAACTTTTTAAACTGTGCCTATGTCTGAATCGTCTAACTTTTCTGAATCAATTCAGATGGTTCCAATTCGATTCAGAGAGATTAAAGGGTCATCTGATTCAGTTTGGATTCAGAGATTCTGCCACTGAATCAGGCCAAATCGAATCAGGGACCAACGCTTCGCACAGTCCTACTTTACATTGATTCAGTATGACCCCTTGTACTGTATTTGATAAGGGGCATGCAGTCTGAGTATCTGGATGGCTATCAAGGTCTTCATGCAGCGGGAACCCCTTATTATTATTACTCTTTTGTGGCCCCCTAAAACCACACTAGGCAATTTTTGTTTTGTCTGAAATATAACAGCTAAAAGAACAAAACCAAACAACTAACCAAAGGTAGAAACTAAAAAATAACTGAAAAGGGCTTGATGATCCAAGTACCA
>JAGPOW010000261.1:138169127-138197713 GCA_030014935.1 Caiman crocodilus
ACACTCCCTAAACTACATCATCTCAACTGACATACTGCAAAACGGACAGGGAACCTGAAGTTTCAAAGCAATCACTGAAATACCTACAACTTTGTCATCTTTTGGCACATTTGGATGAAAACAGCAGGGATAGTAGCCCCTCCAGCGGGCATGAAGCCTGCCAGGTTTCAAGGAGATAGGTGCAGAGGTTTCTGGGAAACTGCACTTCAAACTGTTCCAAACAAAACTTGTGTTGTGTTTGTATTAAGGCAGAGCAGGGTGAAAATAGCAAGGATGGCAGCCTGTAACAGGGGGGCCCTTCCTGGTGCCAGTTAGATCTGTCCACTCACCTGTTTCTGGAACAACCGCCTTCCCCTCTTTCTCCTGCCATGCCCTGATGGAAAACCAATTTAGATGTTACCCAGGCAGGAGGATGCCCATTTAGTTATCTAGAGGTGACATCCATTCTGCAGCTCCATACCTCCCCTACACTGCAGCCCAGGCCTCTCAGATTGCATCCTTCACCTGCTCCAGCTGTGGTCCCATCTTTGTGAAATCTGGCTCCCCCTTAGGTTCTGGGCCCACCTTCCGGCCAGGCAGAATCCCGAGCCTCCTGTTCTGGGCTTTCCTCAAGGTGGGCCCCTGGCCCTTTGACCCCTGGCTGAGGGTACCTCCAATATATTTTATTAGACCAACGGAATAGCTTTTGGGTTTAAAAACCAAAAAACCTTCCTTTGTCAGGCTGAGGAAGCATCTGCAGTTGGTGTGTGTACTCTTCCTGGATGGAATGAATACTAAAAAAGCCAGAGGCAAGAAAGCCAGGCAATGAAAATGTAAACTGAGGTGTCAGGGGATAAGATACAGGCTGGGGTGGGGAGAAAAGGGGATTCAGCAGGTAAAAGTGGAAAGGTACCGGGGGAGTCAGATGTCAGGCAGGTTATAGTGTGTTACAAATCCAGTGTCTGTCTATATTGAGTCCATGAGTTTCTGTATCTAGGAGGTTGATGAAGTAACCGGACTCCATTTCCCTGCATCCCCCTGCCCTCATGGCTGGGACTGGTCTCCATGAAAACACCAGATACAGCAGTGCTGTGATAGTGCAAGACTGGGGTTGCCATGGAGACTGGACCCCGCCACACTGCCAAGGTATGTGGTAGGGCAGCAGGCTGCTCTGGAGCTGCTGGGATCTTGTAGCAAGGGCAGCTTGGTTGGGGGCCAGGGCAGACCCATGCTCTGGACAAGGGAACGCAGGCAGTGCTCAGGGTTCACAGCTATGCTCTGGCCTTGGACCAAGCTGTCCCTGCTGCAAGATCCCAGGTCCGGAACAGCCCCCTACCCAGCCCTACCGCACACCCTGCCAGTGTGGCTGGGGCTGTTCTCCATGGTGACCCCAATCTTGCGCTATCACAGCACAGGTGTGGCTGAAGTCTTCATGGAGACTGGTTCCAGCCATGTGGGAAAGGGTTGCTGGGAAATGGAAGCTGGCTGCTGGCACAGAGCCCTTGAAACAATTTAAAATCACAAGTCTCTTAAATTTCTTTTATTTTTTCTAATTATAGTTTTTTTTTTTAACCAAGATAAGCAGCAGAGGGTTGAAAGACTGTAATACTTTGCGATGGGGTGAGTAGATGAGCCTGACAAGAGCGGATTCAGATAAAAAATGCAATTGCATCAGTGCTCGCGCAGTGACCTAAAAATTGGGGGTGTCTTTTTAGAGGCTGTTGAGGAAAAGAAATCCATCATGCCTGATTGTGATGCATCAGGTGAAATTCAGGGGTGTTTCTTCATTAAAATACTTGTCTTATGGTTACAGTTAAATATGTATATTAAAAACTACATACAGCCGACAAAAAAGTATAATAGGAATATATTTGACCAGCCGCCGATAAAGAAATGCTAAAGTTGCCTATAGTAGACGCTCTGCTTTTTGAAAAATACTTAAGTGATCTTAGTCATTGCATATAAAGTATGGCACATTATGTTGGTCAGTTTTGGGAAAGAGGAAAAAAAAAATCTAGTTTTTTTTTTTTTATGGCCTTCATGACCTTTTAAACACAGCTTAATGATTGGATACTTCTTCTCTAAGCTTCAGGGTAACAAAAAGATGGGATAAGAATGGTTTCAAAAGGCTTGTTAATTCCAGTTGCAAAGTACCTCTAACTGAGATTTAAGGAAGGGAAACTTGCATTTGTGGATACCTTTTGAAAAGACAAAACTGGGGGAAATTAGGCTCTCTCGCTAGTACATGTTTTTAAATACATCTTCTAGGATTTACTATTCAGCAGGTTTCATAAAATTCTATATAGCAATAAGATTTTTTGGCACACTCTTCAAGCTCATGGTTTTGGAACTTAGTTTGGAGATAAACCTACAGCATAAAGAAGGATGAAGAAACAAATTTGTTATTTTCTTACAAATGAAATGGCCTGAAAATTCTCATATATTTCTAGTGATTTTTTAGCTTTCCTAGATTCATTTTCCATTTAGAGTTGAGTACATCTAACAGCTGGATACCTATTTTGGTTTTTGACCAGGTCCAATCAATTATGCTGGATATAGCTATGAAGAAAATATAGCTATGGATATAGCTAAAATGAAGACATAGCTATCTTCATTTTTAACAGTAGCATAAATGGCCGGCATTTTAGCCTTGAGGCTGGGAACACAAGTAAGCACTGAGATGCAATCACATTGCTCTGGAAATTTTTTTCCCATATCAGAGATAAGACACATTGCAGTGAAAGATCTTGCCTTGTAATTGCCCTAAGCTGTACTGGTTTTGTATGTAGCTGAAATTTGTCTTTAGGGAAGTTGTAGATTTCTTTTTTCCAAACACTGCATTAACTGGAAGTATGAAGTAAACCAGCTGATTAAACGGTACTCAAAAAAATTAGTCATGGAGTACAACATGGCCTTGGATGTTGGCTTTGCGTACTGGCTTACTGTATCAAAACCCCACTGAGGTGCAGCACAATAAAATGCAGCAGCAGAGTGGGAGAAGACCTTAAAATAAGGTGCTCAGCAGAGGAAAAGATAAGGAAGAAGATTAAGAGCCTCATAAGTCAATGAATGAGTGAAGTAGTGAATACTTAAATGAGTTATTGAGATTCATGAAGGAAAACCCGTAATTTGGGTTACAGTGAGTTCAATACTAATGGAACCATCAGACTGGTCTTAAGAGCATCCGAGAAATAAACATTTGGGCCTCTGCTGTCTCTTTTAGCTTTTAAACAAGCACCTGGAATTTAAGTATTGTTTCAGAAAGAAGCAGGGGCTGCATTACTCAGTTGTACTGGTGACACTGAAATTACTCGACTCTTGAAAAATTAGAAGTGGGTGGACATGAACTGCAGCTGTCCAGGTCTAGTGGTCTGTGAATCATTGGATGCCTGGAATCTACGTTAGCAATTCTCCTAGTTTTCCTTTTTGAGTAAAAGAAAAATAGGAGGAAAGGAAGTCGCACAACATGTGTCACTATATTGCACTTGGGAGAATTTGCCTTAAGTGTGCGTTTCACCTGAAAACTGAATTAAGTGGACTCCTCAGAGAGAAATCACCTTTAGAAATAAATTTCTTTTTTTAGTTACCTTGCTCAAAAGCAAAGTTCTGAGAGATCTTCAGTGTTCATCTGCCACTGCAGATGTCTTCTTTGCTGCTGTTCTTTAGAACCTAGAAATACCTGGTGCTTGAAACTTTTTGGAAAGGCCTTAAAAATGCTGGCTTCCTAATGACCGGATCTCTCCAAGGTGGCTGATTATTGTCACTACAGGCACTCCTCAACTTAAGACATTCCAAGTTACAACTAACTGCACTTGTGATGTTTATAAACTGACACCCCGTTTTGACTTTGATGTCAGTTTCGACTTTATGACGCTTGATTTAACACCACGCCATGCTAGTGAACAAGTTCACTGCGTCACCCAACTCCCTGGAGAACCTCTGTCCAAACTTCCTTGGACGGTTTCTTTAAGAAAGCAGACAAGACTCCAGAAAAACCTGCATCCAAGACTCCTGAGAAGACTCTAGTCAAGACCCTGCAAAAAGTGCAACCAAGAGCCCTAGAAAGAATCCAGCATAGTCACCTCAAAAGTCCTTCCAAATCAGCACGATTGTTATTTACAATATAAATACATTAATGTAGTGATATTACTTATGTGTAATTGATTGAGTACAAAATTCTGGGTTATCTTTGGTGAAACTAGGATATTGGGCCTTGATTCAGGAACCAATCCCCCATTCATAAAACATTGTTCCAATGGTGGGTTCCAAGTTACAATGTTTCTACTTAAGACATGGTTTTCAGGAACCAATTGTGTCGTAAGATTGCCTATAATGACATAGGGAGAACCAAACAAGTTATCTTCCTATTCCAGGACACAGTTGTACCCAAATAGCATCTGTGGATTTCTGGTGCATCATAGAGAACTTTAAAAGGTAAAGAATCAAATCAGAGGCCCATAAAAAGCTCTGAATCGATTTGAAGCATCCAAATTGATTTGGAAGAGATTCAGAAAAAAATTCAGCAATTCAGAAAAGGTAGTCTTGTGGGGAAACAGAAACTGAGAAGCGGAGGGAGGGGAGGAGTAGAAAGACTGCTTTCATATTGGTATCTGTAGCTGGTTAGTGACTGTGACCTTTCCCTGAGTTCCCTTCCAATAACACTGCTCTGGGGGAGGGAGATAGAAACAGCATATAAGGCTCTGTGTGAAGCCTTTCTGTCCCTTTTGTGAGCTGACTGTCTGGAAGCAACAGCATGTGAAAGGTACTGGCTGCAGTAGCTGGCTTCCTAGTCAGCCTCTTCACTCTTTTGCTAGTCTCTCTTCTTGGAAAGGACTGAATACACTCTTCCAATATATTACAAATAGAAGGCATAGTAAGCAGACAGAAAACATAGTAAGCAGATAGAAGCAGCAATTATATGGCCCGGGGGCTGCTGGGAAATTGAGTCTACTGCCAACCCACAGGCAGGACTTTGCCCACCCCAGTCTAGTGAGACATAGTGGGGGAAGAATTTAGAGGGAACACACAATGGATACAGGGCACAATATTAACTGCGTAGTGCACTGAGGTGGTTGTCTTATACATATTTAGTTTCAAGCTTGAGACAGTCAACTGTATCTCATTTCTTAAGGTGTCACACTGTTAAAAGTCACTTATTTCTTTAAGTCCAAGAAAAAACATGATAGGCAAGAGAATGATTTCTTGCAATATCTTAAGTGCTCAGGAATCATTTTACACTTTCAACTATTGGCAGTAGCACAGAAACCATATAAAACAGAGGACAGGAAATAACTGAGTACGAAAATACACAGGCATGTAGTAAGGTGAAAGATGTTCACCTTTCAGCCAGAAGTTGCATCATTACCAAAACTTAAAGAAAAAAATGTGACTGTTTTAAAAGTATGGCCGATACCCATCTATGAAAATACTTTAAACAGCATTTATATTATGCTTAGCATTCATCATCCTGTTAGCATTAAAGCTTAAAATTAAGTAAATGAGACCTATTTTGTATCTGCAGTTGGGGGCTGGATTTTTAACCCCTGTCAGTCTACTGTCACCTTCCATCTGTTGCTGCATCTAAAATTCTTAGGTGACTTACTTCTAGGCAGGAAAGTCATATTACTTCATTAATAGTCTAATATTCCAATTTACTGCATCATTTCTGGAACAAACAGACCTTAATATTTTTATTCAAGTGAAAACATCACCAAATTGCTCTTATTTCAAACTACATGTTTCTTGCTGGCTGGTACAGCAGACATTTGAAGCTTAAAATGGAAGCAATGACTGTTATAAGCTCTCATTTCTGTTGGTCTTTATTTTTTTCCTGGAGCTTACCTGGTTTAGCACATACTCGCCCCAATGATGACTATGGGTAAACAACAAAAAATAGAACTACTTTGTTTAACAACTTAACAATGTGCTCTAGGAGGTTCTGCTTTACAACATCCTGAACATCAGTTCTGATGTCTCATGTTCATTAGCACCACAAAGGTTAAAAGCTGGGAGAAAATGTATATTATTGCTTGTGTATGTCATCCAAAAAAGCTTGCAAAAGGACTGGAGCTACCTCACGTAATGGCATATTTTGCAATCAGCTGTTATGTAAGAACTGAATGCAACTATAACAGCTGAAAAAATTCCTACAAGAGGATTTCTTAAAAACTGCTTGTTAATGCAGTATGCAAACTACTTAGGAAACCAAGCACACCAATAGGCTGCTTATGCAAGAGTAGAATATTAGGGTGACATGTTGTTAACAAAAAGAACAAATGATCACATGAGTCTTAAAAAATGGTTTCTCCCATTTGGCATTAGTTAGAGCAGGTGTTCCAGGAAAAGAAGGAGGAAAAAAATGCTTCCAGTCTTTTTTATTTTTTTTCCTTTACAAGCTTCAACTTTGGTACTGTTCCTGCTGGTCACATACATTTCATAGACATTTGGGGCTGGAAGGGACCTCATGAGATCATCGGGTCCAGCCCCCTCCGCCACAGGTAGAAAGTCAGCTGTGTTCAAGTGACCCCAGCAAGCAATAAATCCAGCTGTCTTTTGAAGGAGTCCAGAGCAGGTGCTTGTACCATCTCTGGGGGGGTAGTCTGTTCCAGACCTTGGACACATATACGGTAAAGAATTTTTTGCTTGTATCCAGTCTAAATAGGCTTCCCTGGAGGCCAAAATTGTTTTATTTGTGATCTGGCTAACTGGAGCCAGCTGGGTCCCTCTACCACCAGACTGGCTCTGGCACCAGGCACTGCATCTGCCCATGAGCAGGAGTAACCTTCATGTCCAGAGTCCATGCCCTCCCTTAGCATGCCCAGTACTACCCAGCGCAGGAGCACCTGCCCTTGGCATATCTGGTCTCTAATGATAGCAGCCTTGAAATGGCTACCATGTGGTGGTGGGTCTGGGACTCACAATCAGCTGTTTGTCAGTCCCAGACCCCAAACCATACCAGTCTTGAAGCTGTATTACAAGCTGTGGAGCAACCTGACAATAGCTCAATTGTGTTACTCCATATAATCTGGAGATACTCCTCCCATGAAAGGTCATAACTTTGCTACGATACGATTGCAGATACGATTGCACTTAGCAAGAGTTTTACCGTTTGAATGTATGTATGGCTGCTAGTGTTTTAAATGCAGTTAACACAACCTAAGTGTAATGTGCAATATGACCATTTGTCAAAAACATCCCTTTACCCTGGCCCGACTACTTTCAGTGATCCTTTACTAGATAGAACTTAAGTCATCTTAAGTCATGAAAGATGTGACACTGATTCAAAGTTCCATACTAGCTGAGTGTACAAGGCCAAGAAAGAAATGACACACAAAAAGAAGATACTCAGCATAACCAGTAAAGGTAAGTGAACCCTTTCAAAATGACATGTTGGGGAAAGATAGTCGTAATGTGCTGCTAGTCTCACTTGCACCCCTGCTACAGTCCCCACTTTGCATAAATCCGTTAGCGGCATTTAAAAAGCACAAGTAAATTACACCACAAAAACATTTTTGAATAGGAGGATGTTCTTCGTGACAGATTTGTTTGTGCAACGAGTCTGAATACACAACAGTGTTCCAAAGTGAATAGAAATCGGCATCTACAGGGTAAATAGAAACCTATGCAGTTTGCTTCTGATGAGAAAGCAGTTGCTAATAGCAACCTTCCCCGTCCCAGTCCTAAAAGGAAGCTTAAGACAAGATCCAGTGTTTGAAGAGATATCTGCAAAGCTTTCGCGCCGGGGGGGGGGGGGGGAGTGTAAATGCTATTTTAGGCTAGTCTAGCCAGATATTCACATACTGTACATAACCAGCATAGATGCAGAATAAAGATGAAGGTAATAAGCCAAAAAAAGGAATCAAGCCACAGCAGCAGTACAGCAGCATTAGTCACAGTGCAAGCGCAGGGTGTGCTGAGGCAGAGCCGCACAGTTCTACCCATGTGCAAGCCAGCGACAGCATGCCTACCACTTGATCAGCAGCCCATGCAGCAGAACACATTACATCATCATCTTTGTGCAGAGCTGCAGCTATTACAGAGCCAGAGAGGAACAGTTAGACACAGAACACAGCCTGCTTTTTTGTCTCCTTGTGAACACCGCCCCCCTTTCCGAACAAGTCACAAAGCCAGGAAATCCACAGAACTGTCACCAGTCATAGCCATGTTCCCCTCTTTTACAACACTTCCAGGGCTATGAGGACAGAGCAATTAGAAAAGGCTGTGTTGTTTCTTTAACAGCATCATTTGACAAACAAAGAACATGATTCCCTTGCCTTTGCCCACTAAGCGAGACTGATGCCTACTGTATCCATCTGCAACTACCAGGGCATCTCAGACTGGTGCAGATTTGCAATTATAAAACAACTGTGTGCTCCACTTCAATGGATAAGCAATACATGGAAGGAAAACAAATAAAAAACAACTGTGTCTAGACTAAGCAGCAGCTTCATATGCTCTTTGAAAAATTCCATCTGCAGAAGACAAGTAGTACCCCTCATCCAGACAAATTCATAATTCACACTTCCAATTTTGTAATCTTCCAGATCTATGTTACATCACAGTGTAAATACTAAAATGTGCTGCACTAGTAACAGAGATTTGCATTTCATTGTTGACAACAATACAAATGCACATAAATCCTAGCTGAAAAGAACCACTAAATTACTCTTTTGAGACCATACTAACAAAACCATTTAACCTTCACTATATTTATGTCCTACAACTAACTCTTGGGTCTGTCGCATCCAGATTGTTATACATCATCACATACATGCACCTCTGCAAGCTAGGCTTTGAAAAAGAAATTATGAATCCTGCCAATACTGCTGTCTGCTCTCTATAATCCCACTGATTGTACTATTCTGTGTCAGATAGTAATTTCTGAACTGAGACCTATGTATACGTAACAAGCATTCATATCTTCCCCTCACTTCGCTGTACTGAAGATAGACTGCATTTTTCTTCTAGGCCAGGTTTGTTAGGTTGGCTGTGACCTACAAAGCCAAAAAAAGGACTAGAATACTGTCTAAGAGACTCTACTTGGAGATGCTGTCAGATGCACTCGGCAAAGGTGTGCAACCTCCCTTTATTCACCCCCAGAGTGACAAGAGTCATCAGGTAATTACAGATTTGGATATACCTTACTAGACCTGCACCCCCAAACCCATGATCTCATTCTAACGCCCTGTTTTTCTAGGCATTATTCAATGGCACTTATGAAGGGACAGAAAAACTCTTAAGTGAAAAGAGATAGGGTACTATTTACACATTTGCTGAAAGCTGGATTCCATTCAGTTTGACAGAGGGGGTCATGATCCATTCATTAAGTGATTTCATTTCTGAGTAAAGAACAACAGTATCACTACAGTGAAAGACTGCATTTTGCGTCTCAAGCTTCTCTTGACCAGGAGTGTAGCAGCCTAACTGCTGCTGAATTTGGGAGGTTTAGTTGCTGCTAGTGACTCAGATGAACAGCAGAGGGAAGTGGAGGGTGCATGGAGCCTGCATAAACCTCACAAGTAGCAAAGCCATGCCAGTACAATGGCTTTGGCAGCCATGGGGATTAACACTTCTGCTGTCATTTACAAATCAACCAGCCCACAGACTATATCTGACCTGTAGGGCCAAACAAGTTTGACACCTTTGCTCTAAACCAAGACTGGAAGGACATATTGCCTATTCTGAACAAATGGGGTGACAATGTTTACAACGGGATTACAAAAAAAGTGGATTGAAATTTTTCCCCCCCACCACTTTGCAAAATACTAATATTTAATGTTACTGCCTGAATGATGATGCAAGCAACCACTGACATACGGCCTATATCTTTATTTCACCTCCCCTCTTTTTTTTTCCTACCGAACCCAAAAAAAGCACAGTCTATACATAGATACTGTCTGTACAGAGGTCCCCTTTTGTTGGGTTGAAAGAAAGAACCAAACTACTCAAATAACAATGTTTCTCCAATACCCCCTGAGAAGTGCTAATCCTTTATAGGATCCAAAGATTTATTTATGACATTTTTTATC
Source organism: Caiman crocodilus (assembly GCA_030014935.1). Lineage (NCBI taxonomy): Eukaryota > Metazoa > Chordata > Crocodylia > Alligatoridae > Caiman > Caiman crocodilus. Next base: position 138,179,135 of record JAGPOW010000261.1, read on the forward strand.
CTCACTGGGAGTTGCAGATTGTGCCTTAAAATGCATTAGCTTTTTGCTTTCTTTGGCACAGGTGGAATGCTGAGAAACCAGAACCTCACATGTTGGAAAGACTTCTGAACAAGGTGTTTTGCTATTCAGTATCCAATTAATTGGGACAAAATAGGTGCTGCAAGGGTTATTGACAGGCTGGCCAAAAAAAATCACAATAGACAAATATATAGTAATAGAACAGTTTTTTCCCCCCCACTATTTTTCTAGAGAAGCCTGCAGAAACATTTGTCAGTGGCTGGGCCATCCTAATAGCTTTTGCTCTGACTTCTTAAACTATCATGTACATGTTCAAGAGCATCACTACCTCCTAGCGCTAAGGGAAAAAAAACCTTAAGTAAGGCCATAGTTTGCATCGTTACCTTTGGATCATTAGTAGGGGTCTGCCAAATTTAAGGCAGCTGCCAGCTGACTGCATGGGAGTGCAGCAAGCTCTCCTATGCCTCTGACTGGTCAAGGGGCTCCAGTGGCCCCGCCTCTCATCACGTATTGGCCCCAGGGCTGCCCATCCTCCCCACCACTCACCACTGATTGGCTGCAAAGGCTGTCCAACATGCAGCCCTAGCCCTCAACTGACTGGTGGAGTGAGGGGCAGGGCTGCACGGTAGATAGCTCGTGCAGCCCATCAGCAGTGAGGGGTAGGGAGCAGCAGCCATCATGCTGTGCTGGCAGCCCCCCTTGCCCACAGCAGCCACAAGAACTGGTGACTGCTCTGGGGGATCCAGCATGTTCATTTTCAGTAATTTTTTTTTTCTAGGGAGTCTGCCAAAAGTACAGGCCCCACATTTTTTCATGAGGCCTGCCCAAAATCATGGTTTCCACACTAGGCACTGACTTCTATTTTTGCTGCAGGGAGGGCTAAGACAATAGGCACGTAGAAAGTTTTTACACATTTTGGATAGCAACCCTTTTCCCCCCCGAGAGGGGTCAGGGCCCTTGGGCCCCCACATACTCAATTCCCCTGGTTGCCATGAAAATTGCAAAATCATGGTTTTGGTAGGTCTCTACCCTTTAGATACACTCTCTCACGATCACAGTTTCAAATACCTGTCCTAAGTATTTCAGAATCTGATTTACTACGAAGCCAACCATTTCTCAAGTTTAAAGGACTACTTATGGGAACATAAAACGGTCATTTACACCAGAACCTATGGACTTACAGTATTTCACAGTTTTCTACTTAATCAGTGGTCTACTGGGTGTCTATACCACCTCTCCTGACCAAAGTGAAGCAACAAAATACTGCTGCTCACAATGACTTGGTTCCAGTTCTGAAATTTCAGCAAAACAAATTCAATTATATTCCTGATCTCTATTCCAAGATAGGACTGCCTGGACTGACGTGACATCCATCCATCAAACACTTCCTAATTTCCTAAGCATTGTTTTTGTACTAAATTAAGGACTCTCAGGACACACTGAAACTCTCAACTAATATTGCTTGCGTTTAACATAGTCCCTAACGCACCTAAGTTTAAACCCACCATAAAGGCATGGACAGAACAAAGTGATAGTTAAAAGTGTTAGGCTGACAGGATCTCTAGACAAGGTTGACAGCCAGGTAGTTTTAATATAATCTTATTAATGCTAACTTTTATATAAAAGACAGAGCTAAAACAGCACACATTTTATCTACAATCCATCAGCGTGGTGAGGCCACAGTTGGAATGCTGCATCCAGTTCTGGGCTCTGAACTTTAGAAACAATGAGGAGAAGTTTGAGAGAATCCAGAGGAGGGCCATGCGCATGATTAGAGGTCACAAGAACAGGCCTTATGAGGAGAGGTGGAGAGGCCTGGGACTCTTCAGCCTGGAGAAGCAAAGGCTCAGGGGGCACTTGGTGGCATCCTACAAATACATAAGGTACTTACATGTATCAGGAACTGGGAGAACCTATGTTCACCAGGGCACCCAAAGGGAAGATGACCAAGTCTAATGGTCACAAACTTCTCGAACACCATTTTAGGCTGAACATAAGGAAAAACTTCTTTACTGTCCGAGTCATGGATTCATAGATGGTAGAGTCGGAAGGGACTACAATGGATCATTGTGTCCGACCCCCTGCCCCGGCAGGAAAGAGGACCAAGGTCAGATGACCCCAGCCAGGTGACTATCTAGCCTCTTCATCAAGATTTCCAAGCTAGGTAATACCATCACCTATCTTGGAAGCTCATTCCAGATCCTGGCCACCATTACTGTGAAAAATTTCTTCCTAATATCCAACCTAAATCCACTCTCAACTACTTTATACCCGTTATTCCTAGTCACTCCCTGGGGCACCTTAGTAAACAGCACGTCCCCTATTCCCCATTGACCTCCCCTAATAAATTTAAAGGTGGCCACAAGATCCCCCCTCAGCCATCTCTTCTGAAGTCTGAAGAGAATCAGCTTGCTCAACCTGCCCCCATAGGGTCTGTCACGGAGGCCACTAATCATGTGAGTGGCCCTCCTCTGGACCCTCTCCAGATTCTTCATGTCCCTCTTGAAGTGTGGTGCCCAAAACTGGGCACAGTATTCCAACTGCAGCCTGACCACTGCTGCATAGAGGGGGAGCATTACCTCCTTTGATCTATTAGTCATACACCTGCTAATGCACGACAAGATGCGATTGGTTTTGTTGATGGCCTCATTACACTTCTGGCTTATGTTCATCTTGGAGTCAATGAGTCCAAGATCCCTCTCTGTCTCCAAGCTGCTGAGAAGGACACTCCCCAACTTCTAGGTGTGCTGGGGATTCCTCCTGGAGTCCCCAGGGCCTGGAATAGAGTCCCCCCAGAAGAGGTGCAAGCACCTACTCTGGACACTTAAGAAACACTTGGATGCCTATTTTGCTGGGATCACGTGACCCCAGATGACTTCCTGCCCCTTGGGCAGGGGGCTGGAACTGTGATCTTGCAAAGTCCCTTCCAGCCCTAATGTCTATAAAATCAATGAAAACTGGGTATGAAGAGGTATAAGCATTCAAAATTTATCAACCCAGGCTAGGCTATTCAGATGGTGGACAATACAAAATCCTTTATGTAGTAAGCTTGCAGGACTCATCTCCTCTTCCCTCTATCAAGCCACATCCTCCCCTTCTAAAGATTAGAAGTGTGGCCTTAACATGAAAGCACTGTGTTTAGTATCCCCCTGGAAGTATTAATTAGCAATGAGCTTCAACAAGATTGGATATCCCTACTATTTTAACAAGCACTTAATTCCTTCTCAAGTTTTGGAAAGCTTTTGCTCTAAAAGAATTTCCACAGCCAAGCGTTAAAAAGGCCTTACATTACCTAGAGAGCTAATGTTCCCCAATAATTGTTCGTATATAGTCCACAAAGAATCTTTTGGGGGTCTCTTTTCCAGAAGGGGAAACATGAGTTAACACCATTAAGTTTTCAAAAGCAGCACCTGGATCAAGTTTGTTGTGTGGTTTTTTTGTATTGCTAAAGCTTAAGTTCTAAAAACCTAGCACTAACAGAAATAATTCTGAAGTCGTCTTGTTTTTCTTAGCTGTAGAATCCTTTGGATTTTTGCCTTAAAATACAAGTATTGTCCAGCTGCAGAAGAACCCCTAAACACAACGAAACTTTACCAAACGTGGAACTAGAATATTTCCAATATACAAGCTGAACATTATAATCTTTCATTGGTTTTGAAGGAACCTCAGCTGAATAGCAAAAAAACAAAACAAAACAGTTTCTAGACCAGAGAACAATCTAAGAATAGGTTACAAACATAGGAAGGAGAACAACTAACAGGCCTATGCTAGCAATACTAAGAACTTTTAAATTTCTTAGGCTATTTAAAAGAAACAGAAAAGGGATGGAAGGTGGTGAACTTGGTCTTCGAGTCTGCTGAAACCAAGATAACCACACTTCTTCATGGAAGATTAATAGTCAATTTATTCAACAGACCTAACTCCATGGGAAGCTAAAAGTACAGATTCAAATTTTCATTTACCAGAACAAGGATTATATCAATTGTTAACACGTGCGCACACTATCGGTTTTTGTCTCTTGGAAAACAGAGGGGAGAAAAAAACCCTAGAAATAGCTTTAAATAATTCACATTTCAAACTTGTATTAAAAGCTCAACTAGAGAACCTTTTACAGTGAACATCCATACTCTTTAACATTAATTGACAAATATCCAACTCCCAAGAAATTGGTATGGTCTTTTACCCATTTAAAGACAAAAAACCCCAGAGGAACTTCTATTCAGGTTTAAAAAATTATCTTTACCACTAATAAGCCTATACAATGTTGTTCCTCAAGGTTTGCTTAGGTTACGTATCATGATTTTGCTGTATTACTTAAATAAGTATGAGAGAAAATAGGACAGGGAGGTAGGCACCTTAGAGACAAATTGGTTGAGTTTTCACAGGCATGAGCTTTCAGACAGCCTTGTTAATCCCTATTGATTCATTCAACCCACTTTTTACCTCTTTCAGCAATACCCGCTCCTCCCATCCCTTTTCTTTGTATTTAAATTCCTTTCTACTAATAATCCTTTTTTTCTATTAATCCATTCATAGTATATGTTAAAGTAGGCTGCTGCCTATAAAAACGCATCTATGAAAAACAAATAAAATTAGAGTGAAATGCAGGATTCTTTCAAAAACACTTTCCTAAGTTTTTCTTATTAAGTCTATGCCAGCAGGTTGCAGGGGTGGACGAATGAGAACAGGATGGGTTTCAACAATGACAAGTGCAAGATATTGCACCTGGGGAGGAAGAACCAGCAGCACACCTACAGGCTGGGGAACTCCCTTCTTCTGTCAGCACAGAGGCAGGAAAGGATCTTGGAGTCATTATTGATTCCAAGATGAACATGGGCCTCCAATGTGATGATGCGGTCAGGAAAGCTAACCGCACCTCCTCATGCATGCACAAATGCATCTCAGGCAGGTCCAAGGAGGTGATCCTCCCCGTCTATGCAGCGCTGGTCAGGCCACAGTTGGAGTACTGCATCCAGTTCTGGGCTCCGCACTTCAGAAGGGATGTGGCTAGCATTGAAAAAGGTCCAGAGGAGGGCCACTCGCATGGTTAGGGGGCAGCAAGGCAGGCTCTATGAGGGGAGGTTATAGGACCTGAACCTGTTCAGCCTCCACAAGAGACAGCTGAGAGGGAATCTGGTGGCTGTCTATAAACTGGCCAACGGGGACCAGCAGGCAATGGGAGAGTCCCTGTTCCCCCAAGCACTACCAGGAGTAACAAGGAATAACAGCCATAAGTTGACTGAGAGTAGATTCAGGCTGGATATCAGGAGGCACAACTTCACAGTCAGGATGGCTAGGATCTGGAACCAACTTCCAAGGGATTGACCCCTGCATCCTTCCCTGCCCATGGCAGGGGGCTGGACTTGATGATCTGCTCAGGTCCCTTCCAACCCTACCAACTATGAAACTGTCAACTTAAATAAAAATGGGATATTTTGGTAACCATTCTTTATTCTTTCAATCTAAAAAATTCTATTAAATGTTACCTCTTTCCTTTTAAAGCAGGGAGCTGAAAGGTATTGATATTTATCATCTTTTTTCTTAAGATCTTCCACAATATTTCACTCAAACATTCAATGAGATGGAAGAGAAACATATGTCCCCCTCCCATTATGAGATCACTTGCTGGCATTTTGCAGTGTTCTTGCAGTTGATTTGATTATTGCAATTTTAGAGCATGTCAATTTTAGTTTTCACTAGTTATTCCTAGCAGAACTTAGTTTCAGACCAAGGAGTCATTTCTGATATCACTTAAATTAGTAGGAAAGCCCCAGACAACCAAAATGGGTGCCAAACTATATTTACAGACTGAACAAGGCCGTTGACCAAATTAAGTCACAATAAAAATAAACGTTAGCTTTCACAAAATTTCCAGACATGGACGTTTCATCTTCAAAGCTCCCTAAACAAATTTAATGTGACCAGACAAGCCATCAGAGATAACAGTTAAAAATTAATGGGGGGGGGGGACAAAACAAATGCCAAGGGCCTTCATTCATAATACCAATAACGAAGAAACAAAAAAGTAGCTAAAAAATGCCCACATAAAGATCACATCAGTATTAAAAGAATTTGAAGAAGACCACAGTATTTGCTGGGGTGACAGGACAAAATCATTTGAAGATGTAAAAGCAGAAGCCCCTAAGTCTCGCTAACCAGCTATTAATATAAGTGTTCCAGCTGTGCCCTGCATGAAATTTTGAAACAAAAGCAGGACATATTTATTTGTTGCCGCTCTATTCTTCCTTTCTTCTGGGAGTAGAGAATTCATGTCATCATCTTCATTATACTTTTCCTTGCTCTGCTTAGCCTATGCCTCAGAAAAACTTTATTTACTCCTATAGCTACCTCCTGTCTTGACAACATAACACAGACATTGCTTTCTTCCTTCCTGATCAAGGCTTGGCATATCATCCACCACATTCCTAAAAGTAAACGTTTAAAATTACAAACGTACGCCTCTGATCACCATTTAACTAACTATCCACTTGTTCCTACTTTTGTCAATTTAGACATGTATTATCTATGTTCCTCCTGAAGAAAAAAATCCAAGCATGTTATAAACCAGGCTTGTCCAACATGTGGCCCGCCAAGGCATTTTCTGTGGCCTGTGGTGCTGCAACGGGGAGTGAAAGTAAACACATTTACTTTCGTTCCCACCCCTTGTCCCTCCCCAAGCCCCTCAGCAGCTTCCTAATGGCTGCTGAAGGGCTGGGGAAGGGACAAGGTTTCCACATGCACCACGTCAGCACAGGGCGCGTAGGACGAGGAGGAGCCATGTGCCACTCGGGACAGGATGAGCGCAGCCGGAATGGCAAGGGAACAGCTGCACCTTCCCCCTACCTGCACGGGTCAGTCCCGAGCGGCACACGGCTCCACTGCCGTTTCTGCTGGCTGGTGCCAACCGGGCTGGGTCTGTCCCATCTGGAGCAGCACGCAGCTGAAGCTGGATTCCCACATGCTGCTGGGGACGGGAGGAGCCCAGCTGGGTTTGCACCGGCCATCAAAAGTGGCATTGGAGCCATGTGCTGCTCAGGACCGACTGGTGCAGGCAGGGGGAAAATGCAGCTGAGCCCCTGCCGCTCCAGCCAGGCTCGTCCCATCCCAAGCGGCACATGGCTCCGCTGCCGCTGCTACTGGCCGGTGAACAGCCAGCAGCAACACCCGTCCCACCAGAACCAGCCCGGCCTGCACCAGGCACCGAGACAGAGCTCCGTGACTGAGGGAGCCAGGGCTGACACCAGCAACTGGGCCCGGCAAAGCGAGGCGGATCGGCGGTGGGTGGAAGTGGGGACAAGTACAGACGGGTCCTTCCCCAGGAGAAGCAGTGCTTAGCCTATTTTTCTGTGCTTGGGAGCCAAGTAGGGCCCGGAGCCATGCAAGGCAGCGTGGCCGGGCCGGGGGAGCGGGGGTCCCACAGGAGGGAGGGGATGGGAGAACCTAGGTGCAGCCTGCACCCGGCGCCATGCACAGCTCCACACCCGGCGCCGTGCATAGCTCATCCGCAGAAAAGTGCTGAGCCGCAGCCTCCCCCCGCCGGCACCGGGCACCGACATGAAGCTCCGCGACCACAGGAGCTGGGACCGTGACTGGCACTGCCCGCAGGACCCGGCAGGACAAGGTGAAGCAGCAGTGGGTGAAAGCAGGTCCTTCCGCAGAAGTGGTGCTTATCCCGCTGTTCTGCGCTTGGGAGCCGAGCAGGGCCGGAGCCATGCAGGGCAGTGCTTCCCACTGCTCAGCTCTTCTGTGAACGTCCCACACTTCTTGAATACAATGTGGTATGGGTTCATACGCCTTTGAAGCTTCTTGTCACCACCAAGATTGTATTTGACATTTACCATAAAACTTGTGCACCTCTTCAGACGGAATATATATCCCTCAAAAGTGTTTGGTATTATTCATACACTGGCCAATTTATAAGACATCCTTTAATAATTTGAATTGCAACAGGCAAACTTACCTTTCTGAGTTTACCAAAGCTACCCAAACAGCACTGCACAATTGCTGAACCAAATTTAGTTTTGATTTTAACCATATTTTAAACACAGAGGTTCTAAGATCAGGGAAGCCTCGACCCATTGTTTTAGGGGAAAACAAAAACCTGCAAGTTAATTAATGCAGCTTCTTACACATCCTGCTATGCTGGTGCTGGAAATAGCACCTCAATCCAAACAGCATTTTCTTTATAGCCTTAAAAACCCCTTGTCAGTTGGCTTGCTAAAAAACACACACGTTACCTTTCAATAAATGCCATTTAGCTACACAAATGGAATTTATAACTCAAAACTTATATGAGTTGCGGTCCCTTGTTTAAAAAATTAGGACAATCTTCCAATCCAAGCTGGACAAAAGTGTTCTGGTCTGGGATCCACAGACAAATTCAATTTTTTGTAGCTAAAAATCAACCATTTGTATCGCATCCTGATGATATCCATATATGTTTAAACTTTTGACAACTTAACCAAACAACACAAAGCAAACAAACACATTTTTGTTATGCTAATAAAACAGTCACTTAAGTGAGGAAGAGCTGTTGATGGTAACAAGGCCTTGTGCTCTATCAGTCACCTTTGCTACTGGATTGAATTTTACCCTATAGCTTCTATTAAAAAAAGCACACACACAGAACTCTTTGGAGTAAAATCATATTTACAATACTAACATGTACAGTGGCAATGTACACATTTGGGGGATATTATTTCTATATACATATTAGATAACAAGAATTATTAGAGAATAATTCTTCTCTTTCTTGTTATATTTTATTCTTTCAAAGGCCCATTTTGGTAATTCAAATGGGAACCTGTACAACTCTTTTTTTTTTTTGGTCCTGAAGGCTGAACTGGCCGACCAACATGCGTCTGGCTCTGCCCCTCCTGCCTGCTCTTGCACCCAGATGAGCTCCATCAACCTCTGCTCTGCTTTGCTCTCTGACTTCCCACATTCATGTGTTGACTCATTCCTCTCCTCTGCCGTCTTTTGTATAACTCCCATCTGCAAGCTTCAACACACATCTGACACTGACCTTTCAGCTCCTCCACACATTGCTGCAGTCTTACAGGCTGCAGAACAATGGGTGCTAGGCCTGTGAGAAATTTTGCTGCCCATTTTGTTTCGACACTGTTTTGACCCATTCTGACCTCGAAACAGGCAGCATTTAAACATCGTAGAAACAAAACAGGACAGGTCAAAACATTTCAAAAAATTCGAAACATTTTGAGTTTCGACCACAAAGCTGGGGCTTGCTTTCAGTGCCCTGCCTGCAGGGCACGAGAAAGTAAAGTAAGGAGAGGGAGGGGGAGGAGCGGGGTGGAAGAGTGCTCTATTGACTGTGTAGGTGGCCAGAGACTGCCACCCTTCCCTGAGGTCCCTTCCAACCTCAGTGCACTGGGAGAGGGATGGAAAAACTGCATAAAAGCCATAACTTTTTGAACTGCCCTGTTTTATGCTTTGAGGTCACTTACTGAGCTGTCTGTTCTAGCAGCTCACCATCAGACCACTATGGCTAGGAGCACTGATTTTCTAAAGGATTCTCTGCTTGCTACCCTAGCTGCGGGGATTTCAGTATATTTTTTTCTTCTAGGCGCTTTTAGCAGGGAATGGGAACAGGGTCTCTCCCATTCTCTGCTGGTCCCTCCAGGTAAGTTCATAGATGGCTATCAGGTCCCCTTTCAGCCTTCTCTTGCGAAGGCTGAACAGATTCAGGTCCCGTAGCCTCTCCTCGTAAAGCCTGCCCTGCTGCCCCCTGACCATGCGAGTGGCCCTCCTCTGGACCCTTTCCATGTTGTTCACATCCCTCCTGAAGTGTGGCACCCAAAACTGGACGCAGTGCTCCAGCTGAGGCCTGACCAAGCTCGCAGAGAGGGGGAGGATCACCTCCTTGGAACTGGTCATGATGGATCTGTGGATGCATGACAAGGTGCAGTTAACCTTACTGACCACATCCTCACATTGGCAGCCCATGTTCATTTTGGAATCGATAATGACACCCAGATCTCTCCACCATGTTTTCGAGAAGGGAGTTCCCCAGCCTGCAGGTATGCTGCTGGTTCTTCCTGTCTAAGTGCAACACCATGCACTTGTCAGTATTGAATCCCATCCTATTCTCATTCGCCCACCCCTATAACCTGTCCAGGTCCAGCTGCATCCTCTCCCTCCCTTCTAGCATGCCCACCTCGCCCCATATCTAAGTGTCATCAGCGAATTTGAACAGGGTGCCTTTCACCCCCTCGTCCAAGTCGCTAATAAAGAAATTGAACAGTGCGGGTCTGAGAACTGGGCCCTGGGGGACTCCACTGCCCATCTCCCTCCAGGTCGAGTGGATAGTATAGAGGGAGAGTTTTGAACTGATTAGACCCTTTTCATTGCCACTTCCTGCAACTTCACTGGCGTCAAAGGTCACGTGGCATCAGTTCCTGATTTGATACCACTTCCTGTGAGGTCTTTAAATATGGCTCGCTGGCTCCACTGGGTGATAAAAAAGTTCATGATTCGGCCCCACATTCAAAAAGGTTGGAAACCCCGGTTATAAACACAAAACATGATGAACTGCATTGACAACCATATTATCCTCTGAATTTCAATGCATATAGACCTATTTGTTTATTTTCTGTTGTATAAAAAGTAGATCAGGAGGTAGTTCCCATTTTTTCTTGTCATAATACAGTTCAGTAAAGTATTATTGTGATTTTACATTGGCAGACATGGCTGCACAGAGAATATTTAAGATGTTACTTGAGTGACTTACCACACAGAAGCATCACTAAACCATTTTCTTGTTCCACATTTTGTTTAGAAAAATTTCAACTACAAATAACTCTTGGAGCAAAAAGAACTCGGGACTTCAGAACTTTCTCTCAGCTCCTTTGTCAGACTTCCCCTTCCCCCTTACAGTAAAAAGGACTAATCACAGTATAAAAAACAGGAGGATAATCGTACACCATGAAAGGAAAATCCAGGTGTCCCAGGGGGACACAAGAGGCCCCGGAGGCCCCTCCCATGACAGGACCCAAAGCAGGGCTGACCTGCCCAAAGAAAGAAATTAAAAGCCCTGAAGAGAAGGCACGCTTACCATGTACAGGAGAAGCAGAGTCGTGCTGAGAAGGGCCACTGGCGCGGTTCATCACCTGCTTTTATTGCCAGCTGGGAACAGCATCGGCAGATGATGTCATTAAAAACTGACACCTGGCTGATTTAAAGGCCAGGAGTGGGGAAATGGAAGTGGGGGCAGCAACGCTGGAGCCAGAAGGCGAAGCTGCTTCCTGGGCTGCACCTTGGCAGGGGACCAGACAGGGACCCACAGAAGGGGTCCCAGCTCCATTAAAAGAATTATCCACCCGGCTCGGCAGGGCAGCTGGGCCAAGGAGGACAGTGTCAAGGACTCCTGGGGACCACAGATGCCGGATCTTCGAGTGGGGTGGGATAAGGCCCGCACCCCAAGTATTCTTTTATTCTCTTTTCTTTTAATGTGTTATTTTTGGATGTTGCACAGAGCCCTGACCAGGGAAGGAATCCCCAAGCAACCCCGGGTCAAGAGGGAGAATTGAGGCAGCACAGTGGACCGCGATGCCTCAGGAAAGAAGACACAGAGACAAGGGACAGTCTCACGCCATGTAGTCATCCAGGGTAAAGGGGCATCGAGGGACGGGCAAGGAAAAGAGAGCAGGCAAGCACAAAGGGACAGGTTGGCAACCCATCATCTGGCGGTCCCGAGAGCTGGCGTATGGCTGGGACGTAGGGGAGGCGGACCCCAAGAATGTCCGCAAAGGGCAGCACCCCGTCTGTGAGAATCTGCAAGGGGGAGCCCCACCACTGAAGAAAAGAAGATCAAGTCATGGCAGGCAGGTGTCAGGGCCTCCCTCGGGGTGAACGCGACCCAACGCACAGGTCCCGGGGGCACACCCGACAGCGGGAACTGGGTGTGCACTCTACGATTGCTGGAGAGTGCCTATACGAGACCAGGCCAGTGCACCAGGTTTCAAACATTTGATTTCCAACAACACCAGCTTCCCACTAACTTAAATATGCTTCCCATGACAGCTGCCTTTCCACCTTATGAGATAAAGGGAAATTTATACTCACAAAAAGTCTATAATTCCTGTACATACAGAATCCAAATCTGTGGCCCATCTTCCAAATCATATGCATCCATATACACTGGCAGTCTGTACAATTTGCCAGAATGTCAGCCTGCTTAACAGTTGCTCTGTTTGGATTTACTATCAAATAGGCTTTGACAGCAATTGCTGTTTAATCCCCTGTAATACCCAAATGCAAAATGGTCTCAACTAGGAGGACTATGAAGAAGGGGGAAAAAAGTAGAAGTCCAGAGTCATGCACTAAAAAAGCCTTCTGGGACACAACATATCTAAAAAGGCAGTTTCCTGAAAAAGCAATGTTCCTCTTTTATAATGAAATCACCATAATCTAAATTCCCTTCTTAACTGTATGTGGGGAAAATTAAAGATTTGTGTCAGTAAGTATATTTGTAAAGAATACCTCCAAAGATAACTGTGCTCACAAAAATGTGTTATGGCAGGGGTAATGATGGGACAGTTTTGACCTCATACTTAGTGTCATCCACATGATTTTGTTCCAAAACAAAGCCCAAGCAGCAAAGTGCATTAAGCACAGAGCATCTCCCTCAGGCTAGATATGAAGTGGATCAGCTGTGCCGAGATAGGTCAGGGTCAGCTGACTGGAGGCTGCAGCCACAGGACTGAACTGGAGTGTTATGGCTTTTGTTGCTTCCAGAAGTGTGCCCCTGTGGTCACTGCGGCACATCTCTGGAAGGAAGGGAAATTGTAGGGTCCCTGCTTATAGAGATGAGCCTCCAGGAATCTCTGGGCTGAATCTATGGAAAGCCAATTTTTCCCATTTCAAGGGATGCAACCCCTGGAGATCACCAGGAGCACATCTCTGAAAGCATGGAAGCTAAGCAGGTAATCCCCCTCCCAGGCCTGATCCTGAGCAGGAATTCCCAGGGAGTGCAAGACCAGACAACCCACACTCTCCCACCATAAAGTAAACAGACATTCACCGCAATCAAGCTGCACTCTAAATTACTACCTTTAGCCATGGCTCCATTGTGGCACCATGAAGAGTACAGATGCCTACTTGCTGTCGCTTTGTGCTACCATTAAGACAACGTAAGACAACATCTGTTTCTGCCCTAAGTGGCTATTCTGCTCCCACTAATACAGCACACTCTTAATAGCATTCCACCGTGCTGTAGATAAGTTCCCCAAATTTTACTGTTTCAGGTCAGCTCCCAAAACGTTGAGAATTACCTGCCACATTCAAAAAGGAGGCATTTGGGTCTAGGGGCAAAACCAAGGCACGAAACAAACTCTGTACTCTTCTCTCATTTTCCTACTAAACACTTGCAGCAAAGCATCTAGCCGAGTTTAAATAAGCAGCAAGTTTTTCACATAAAGATTTCCCAATGGATTCTCTCTAGATGCTTCCTTTTTCTCAACCTTCCCCTTCCCATACCTCCTTCACAGGGAGTTCACATATTTCCTAAACCACCAGAAACTCAAAATCCTCAGGCAAAATACTCCAGTATTGACTAAAACAAATCAAACAACAAGGGTTAAAGAAATAGTTCTCTTTACAGCAGGGGGTCTCAATCATTTTAGATGCAAGGCACTCCTCTTTAGGCTCATGACATCCCTCAGAAAATGCCAACTTTTAGTTTTCACTCATTTTTTGACTATGGAAAAATAATAGAGCAATTTTTCTGTTACAAGGCACTCAGAAAGATCACAGCAGGTCAGAGCACCTTTTACACTATGGATTCCTAATTGAAATCTCCGCATTTATTTTGTGAATCATGTTTGCACTCTGAACAATGCTAACCATCATATGGCATCCCACAGCACCCTGATTGAGAATTACTGCTCTATAATCATGTCTGTACATGCCTAGGAAGAGGCAGCCACATATCCAAGTACTAATATTCTCCAGTAGCCCTATAACATCATCTTAAGTCTTGAGGTGTTTCTTTGGGTAGGATTATTTACTACCAAGATTATCTACTAAGATACCTGGTAGCAGAAGACTCTAGTTTAAATAAAGGAACACTATACTTATTAAACAGATCCAATAGATCAGGGCAGGCAATTATTTTGGGCAGAGGGCTGCTTACTGACTTTTGGCAAGTCATTGAGGGCACATGGCAGGCAGCCAGGGGCAGATAAATATTAATTTTTTACATTTTTAGAGGCCCCACAGGCCGGAGAGAATAGTCTGGGGGGGCTGCATCTGGCCCATGACCACATTTTGCCCACCCTTGGGCAAGAGGGTAAAAGCTTGCTTGCCTAGAAGTGCAGGGCCAGCTGATGGGGATGACTGGCTGGTCCTGGAGTAAGTTAAAAGCTCCCAGAGATGATGCTGACGAAGAGGGAAGCTAAGAGGAAATGCATTACTAAAGCACTGAGCTGAAGCCCTAGCCCTAGATAGGAGAGGTGGTGGCAGAGGGAAGGGGGTATAGGGCGGAAAGCTTTTATTTTTTCTTTTTAGTTTGATGTAGGAAATGAGGAAGGCTGGCTCCTAGGCCTGGCTGAAGGAGTAACAGCCCACTATACTGTGCCTGTTTAATTCTGTCTCAATGCAAAAAATCTAAAACAATTACTGGAATCTGAACAAAGAGAAAATTAAAATATTAAGCCTTCCAAATACTACAGATGTATATTTTTGTAGGCTGAAGGGGGAGAGGACAGGGAAATGTGGCAACTTCTCCATGGTAACTCTTTCCAGTGAGAGTATGTTATTATGGATAAAAGGAAATGCGATCACAGAGGAAAAAACTATTTAATCAATGAATTCCACTCCACACAGCAGCAACTGCTTTGTGAGAAGTTTGCCAAGCAGACCAACAGCTTAGTACATAACAGGATGCCCACATTACCCCTCGGCAGTGCAGTCCTGGAGAGCTCAGCCTGGAAACAGGAGGCACCGCAGCCCCACAGAGCTGAGCCTGGCGGCAGGAGAGGGCCACTGGCTAGGGCTGTGCTTGGAATCAGGAGAAACAGTGGTGGAGTTGGTCCAAGTGCAGCCCCATCACTGGGCTGAGCTCCACGGGGCTGGCGGAGCCACTTGGAGCACGGCCCTAGCTTTGGATGCAGCCCTGGCAAGCATAGCCCAGCAGCTGGAGCTCTGAAGCCCCATGGAGCTGAGTCTGGCAGCAGGAGGCAGCGGAGAGCCAGTGGCGGAGCTGCTCCGAGCGCAGCCCTGACCCGGGCTGGCAGAGGCACTCAGAGTGCAGCCCAGTGGTGGGAGGCAGGGGAGAGCCAGGGTTCTGCTCTGAGCAGTTCTGCCAGCCCAACAGCGGGAGGCAGTGGGAGAGCCAGTGACAGAGCCACTCCAAGTGCAGCCCTGGCTAGTGGCTCTTCCCCACCTCCCACCACCAGACTCAGCTCTGTGGGGATGTGGAGCCTCCAACCACTAGGCTGTGCTTGCCAGGGCTGCGCTCTCAGCAGCTCTGCCAGCACTACGCAGCTCAGTGCAGAGCCAGGAGAGGCAGGGGCGGAGCTGCTCCAAGCGCAGCCCTGACAAGCACAGCTCAGTGGCAGGAGGTGGGGGAGGCCAACTGGCCAAGGCTGTGCTTGGAGCCAGGGCTACGCTCAGAGCGGCTCCGCTGCCAGGCTGAGCTCCGTGAGGCTGGCAGAGCTGCTCAGAGTGCAGCCCCGGATCTCCCCTGCCTCCCGCCACCAGGCTGCTTTGAAACGCAAAACATTTCGAGTGCCCTCATTTTGTTTTAAAGCCTTTTGTTTCATTTTGATTTTGCTGTTTCAAGCTGGAAGCTGTTTTTGACACGTTTTGAAATGAAACACCCATTGCAATTTTGCACAGCCCTAATTCTTACCTATGAATATCTAATAAGTATTATCAAATACTGACTTTGTGCCCAGCCTCTAATCAAAGAGTCAGCAAATTTTAAATCTTAGATTTTACAGTTCCAAGCCAAATATGCACTTTATATTCTTTCATTTGTAAATGTGTGCAGAGCCACTCCCGTTCACATCAAGCCTACAATTGTTGACTTCAATTCAGCAACTGCCTCACACAAATTTCTAGTGCCTCCCACCATCCGGAAATTGAAGGAATCAACTGCAAACAGATGACTGGCCCACAGTTTCTTTGCGATGGAACTTTAGTTCTTCTGTCCACAAAGAACTTTTTTAAACAGAAAAATACATGTTTTTAAAGAAATAATTGTATCCTAATTTCTCTCTCCCAAGGGGAAACAGAACACTGCCCTGCTGATAGGGGAATCTGATCATTTCTTTCTTTAATCTTCATTAAATAAAAACATGTCTGTCTCTAAGATCTTTTTTTCAAAATTTAAATAATGTAAGCTGCATAACATTTGATACTGCTTTTGCTTTTATGATAAGGGTTACAAGTCTAACTGAAAGGTTGCAACTGGTATTGGATTTACTGTAACATCCTTGTTACTTTTACCTATTGTCAATATACCTTTTTGCATCTGACTGAACTACCACACAGATGTTGGTAAAATATTCCCACATAACAGCAGCCCGCACAATATCCCCACACAATAACAACAGCCTCCCGAGGCTGTTTCTTGGAGATTTCGTCACTGCGGCCAGTGCACACCAGCTGTGAACTACGTACCAGCACTGGCCCTGGTTGGAGATAAAGCAAACATTATCTGTCTAGCAAGTATGAAGAATGCATACTTAAGCCCCATCATTAAAAAAAATAAATAAATAAGGATTGTATTTGTGGGAGTCCAGCAGGAAAAATAATGCAGCAGGGAAACCATCATGGATTCATAGCAGGTAGATCATGCCTGACTAATCTTGTTTCTTTTTATGACCAGATCACAAAGCGCTTAGATGCAGGAGTAGAGATGGATGTTGTTTACCTGGATTTTAGGAAGGCCTTTGATACAGTATGTCATCCCATTCTCATAAATAAATTAAGAGGCTGTGACTTAGATGATTACACTATCTGGTGGGTGGCAAATTGGCTTGGGGGTCACACCCAGAGAGTGGTGGTATATGGGTCGGTATCGACCTGGAAGGATGTGGGCAGTGGGGTCCCACAGAATTCGGTCCTTGGACCTGTACTCTTCAATGTCTTCATCAGTGACTTGGATGGGCGCATGAAATGTACTCTGTCCAAGTTTGCAGATGATACTAAATTGTGGGGTGAAGTGCATAATCCTCCCACCAGAGGGTAGAGAATGCTTGCAGGTGAACTTAGACAGGTCGGTGAAGTGGGCAGAACACAACAGGATGCAGTTCAACAAGGACAAATGCAGAGTGCTGCACCTAGGGCGTAAAAATGTCCAGCACACCTACTGGCTAGGGAATAACCCTCTCACCAGCACAGAAATGGAAAGGGATCTCAGAGTCACAGTATACTCCAAGATGAACATGAGTCATTAGTGTAATGAAACCAAAGCTAATCGCACTTTAACATGCATTAGCAGATGCATGATGAATAGATCCAAAGAGGTGGAACTTCCCCTCTATGCGGCACTAGTCAGACCACAGTCGGAGTATTGCATCCAGTTTTGGGCACTGTACTTTAAGAAGGATGTGGATAACTTCAAGAGGGTCCAGAGAGTCACTCATTTGGTTAAGGGTTTACCAGTTAAGCCCTATGAGGAGAGACTAAGGGAACTGAATCTCTTCAGCCTCCTCAAGAGAAGGCTGAGAGGTGATCTTGTGGCTGCCTACAAATTCATGGTGGGGGTAGCAAGGAATCAGAGATGCTCTTTTTACCAGGGCACCCCTTGGGGTAACTAGAAACAATGGTCACGAACTGAAAGAGCGCAGATTTAGGCTGGACATCAGGAAGAACTTCTTCTTAGTAAGAGTGGCCAGAATTTGGAATGGGCTTCCAAAGGAAGTGGTGCTCTCCTCTACCCTGGAAGCCTTTAAGAGAAGGCTGGATAGGCACTATTTCCTTCCCAGGGCAAGGGGTTGGACTTGATGATCTCTTGAGGTCCCTCCGACCCTAGCATCTATGAATCTATAACTACCTTTACCTTTACCTCATTCCTGAAGTATTCAGACTTAAAATAAATAAATAATAAATAAAAAGCACTTAACTGGGTACTTAGACATAAAAAATAAAATAAAATAAAATAAAATGCTCTTAAAACTCCATGCACCCCTGCACCACGCCTAGCACATGCCCAGAAGAGGCACTGTGTTAGTTGGACCCAGCTCACTCAACATCTGTGTAGCTTGAGCACTTTAGCACACCGTTTTTAGTGCTTTTATCTAATAGCTGATTGAATCAGCTATTACATAAAAGCACCAAAACGCCCTGCTGAAGCACCTGATCTATACAGATGCTGCAGAGCCGAGTCCAACTAATGCACGGCTTCTTCTGTTAAAGTGTGGGGGGGGGGTTGTTGCTTTTTTTTCTTTTTTTTTTTTAATTCAATTCCACGTCTGTCAGCAACCTAAGAGGTTAAGGCATAAGGCCTATCTTGCTGCCCACATATCATTCTAGTGGCCCTCCTCTGGACCCTCTCGAGGCCGTCCACATCCCTCTTGAAGTGCGGCGCCCAGAACT
>JAGPOW010000261.1:138197813-138243188 GCA_030014935.1 Caiman crocodilus
ACTACTTCACAGTTAGGGTGGCTAGGACGTGGAACCGGCTTCCTGGGGAAGTTGTTCTTGCTCCTACCTTGGGCATCTTCAAGAGTAGATTGGATAGGTCCTGTGACCCTGGCACTCGTTCCTGCCATTGGCAGGGGGGTCAGACTAGATGGCCTGCTCTAGGCCCCTTCTGACCCTAGGCACCATGAAACTAAGAGGTTAGTGAACTCATAACAGGAATTGGGACCCTGCTTCTGACTCCAGAAGACACCTCTTCTATTTCAGGATCATTCCAGTGGGTTGCCTACACTCTTCTTTCAACAGAGCTGCTTGACACCCATTGTGTTAATTATTTATTAAACAAGTAGCATTTTCAAACCGCTAGAAAGTAAAATCAATAATATAAAATGTTTAAACTATATTTTTAAATTGTGTTTTATTTATATAAAACTAACTACGTAGTTCTTGTCATCCTTCTAACTAACCAAAAGATGTACTGAATTTAGTACAAGGGAAAAAAGAGATAGTTGCTATCTACTTATATGAGGCTTTTCACTTGATTTAAAAATCATGAGTTACATCAATTAACCCTGTGCACTGTCAGCAAAACTGGAACATGCCAGTTTATCAGAGGCATTACTAAGTACTGGCATTACTAAGCATTTTTTTGGCTGGAGTGTCGAAAAATACACTACGTCTACCTTGGAAAGTGTCACAGTGCCAGCATGCCAGAAAAACAAAATGAGGTGGGGGGGGTGTACATGGCAGAACGCGCTGCATATTAGTATATTTAATAATCATAAATGTTGCCTCTGTTGTTGCATGTTCCTTGGGAAGGAACAAGATTTGGATTCCTTTTTGTTGTGCAGCTGCATTCTCCCCACTGTTTCCCTACCTGCCCGCATGCTGCAGTGAGAGACAGAGAAAAGAGAGAAATAAGAGAAAAAGAAGAGAGAGAAAGAGGGGAAGAAGGAGAAAAAAGGAGAGCGAGGAAAAAAAAAAAAAAGGAGAGCAGAGAGCGAACCACACATATGTAAGCACACAGAACCATGTGTGAACAAACACAGAGAACCAGAACAAACCCAGAACAGACGCATGCACACATCCATCCAGAACCAGACACGAGAGCACACACAGAACCAGATGCATGGGCGCACGGAGCCAGGCTGCTGCGCCACCGGACAAAGTGTGACCCAACAATGCCCAACAAAGCCCCTTTGCTTCCCGGGGAGCCAGCCTCCGGGCTGCAGCATAGCCGGCCGAGGCCCCATCCTGCCTATCAACCCAACTACCCACCCACCCTGCACAGTTAAGGCCCTAAGCTGGCAGGACCATTCAGGACATCTAAACTATTATCCCCAGAGAAGCTGAGAGAGAGCACACGATGGTGCATCCCCACCAGTCCCTCCACCCTGGTGCCAAGGCAGCGGGCATAGGGGGGCATCAAGGAATGTTTTCTCCCCAAGGAGAGCAAATGAGACTGGCTCTGGACTGACAGTGCTGCATATGTGTAACAGTCCACTGGGTCCAGGGCACCGCTCTGGGGTCAGGCCAGTGAGCCAGGGGAGGGGAGAGCTGAGCTGGAGCCAGGAAAGTCTGTCCTTGCACCCTGAAGGGACTGAGGCAGTAAGCCAGAGCCTCCTCAAGGGCTCCTGGGGCATGAACCCGCCCCCCAAGACCCTGACCACAGGGAACAAATCCCACCCTAATTTTAAGCTGCAATGCACAGAGGCACAGGGGCCATGCAGGATGGCAGTGGCAGAGCTAGGGCACCTGATCTGCGGTCCCAATAAGAGACTGGAACAGCCCCAGGCAGCTCTGTCCCGCAAGCATCAGCCACGTGGCTCTGTCCAGCATCTCAAAGCTCAGGTCCCGAGGAGGGAAGCTTGTTCCTTCCAAAGATGATGTCCAGAGGCCAGATCACCTCAGATCCAGCTCCCAGCACCCCTTGGTTCTCTGGAGGAGCCAGATCTGGATCTCTGGAGTGCCCAAGCTGCTCAAAACCATGAAACCATGCCCCTGCCGTAGGTTCACAGCTGTGAGCCCAGAGGCTCTGGGACTGGAACTGACCAAATAAGCTGTGGAATAAGGTTCCTGGGCTCTGGGCAGCTGTAGCTGGAAGGCTGCAAATAGCTGCGCCAGGCTCCGGAGCCCAGTCATCAGCCCTGTACAGGCGCGTGGATGCATGCCTTGGAGCAGACAGTGGAGGAGTGACCCGAGGCAGCACAACCTCGGTCTCTTCCGCACTCCTGGCAGAGACAGCCCTCCTGCTGTCTGCTCCAAGGTCATGCTGGTGACAACTGCACATGTGAGCTGATGCCAGAGCTGTGGAGCCCAGCACAGCTGTTTGCAGCCTGCTCGCTCCTTGCTGCAGCTGTCCAGAGCCCAGGCTGGCTACAAACAGCTGCACTAGGCTCCAGGTCCCAGTGGGCGGTGGAGGAGAGATGGGGGTTGCACTGCCTCAGGCCTCTCCCCCACCATCTGCTCCAAGGTATGCGTGCATGCGTCAGTACAAAGCCGATGCCTGGACACCAAAGCCTGGCACAGCTGTTTGTAGCCTCCCAGTATTTTTTTTTTTTTTGCAACATGGGCAGAAACAGGAATATGGCTCCATCTCAGCTAGACTCCCTATGTAACAGAGTCAAAATACCTAAAATAGCATTTATTAAAGAAAACAGACCATCAATATCGTAGGCCTGTAATCTGACCTCTAGGGGAGATTAAGGCCCCTGCCAGATGTGCAGGTAAACACACAAGGGCATCTGAGATGTAATCCACACAACTGTGCTTCCTGCCATGTTACATGTGCATGGCAGGACGCATGATTGTTGGATCAAACATCAGATCCTATTCCATTTTACTGTTAGTGCAGAAGGAGCCTGGGACAGTCATGATCCTTTACCAGCATGTCGCAGGATCTCACAGCTGGGAGAGACCTCACACCAGACACTTCTGGACTGTTAGCTCTGTCTCAGGGAAGCATGGTGTGCCTCTACAGCTCCGAGTCTGGATCAGCTGATGGGGCTGCTAGCTGTGGGAACTCATGGTAATCCTTCATTTTTGGGAGCTGCAGCAGCCAACAGATCTCCCAGCCACACGTAAATCGTATCTTAAGTGTAACATGTGTCAGAGGCCTAAGGGACAAGGACACACGGTCTTACCTACCTACAACTTTATTCTTGAAAAAATTAAGCCTTTCATTGTCCAGCACTAAGCCATGTAAAGGACCACTATATTTTCATTAAATGACCTAAGACCATGGTAAACTTAATGTTACTGTGCAAAGATGCAACAACCTAGTTATGTTTTGGGACATAGTTGTATGGTGTTTCTTCAAGCACTTTATTTTTTCAGCCAAGTGAACAAGTTATTTTTAGTCCTATTTTGAAAAATATTTACAGAAAGCTAACAAACATATAGCAAGTGTCATTGTCAGAACTGGATAAAGCATTAAAAGCATGAAGCACTGAGTGCTATGTAAATTTAGCTGCGTCTCTAACCATTTAGACTTCAGTCAACCACCATCTAATACATAATACAGAGTCTCCGAGTAAAGATATTTCCATATACCATAGCACAAACTTACTTGGAGCAGGCAAAGTACAGGAGATTAGCACATTAAGTTATGTACATGAAAAACTAAAAGCCACAAAAAATTATCATTGTTTCAAGTAATTTAACCCTTCCTTCCAGTTTGGAATGAGCGGAGCTATTATAAGCCACCAGCTGACTCCTGGAATTTTAGCAGTGGAGCCGAGACTTCTGCCGACTGCACAAAGCTACAAAGTCTGTCACTGTACCAGAAGAGCAACTCAATGCTTTCTTCCATTTTCTAAACTCATTTCTCCTCTGGGATATTGTCCTCAAAGACGATACTGTGCTGTCAGAGCAATTAACACCTTTTAATTTCTGTCCACTGCAGCTATATGGTAGTTGTAAAGATTATATTTAGTACAGCCAAATAATTTAACAACCAGGCTTCCTCACAGATCTTTTACCATTTTTCATTAATAGTAACTCCTTACCCAAACATTTCCAAGTATTACAACGTCACTGTATTCACTTCATAACTGTGTTGCATTTAACAGATTTTGTTTTGTTAGTCTAGTTAAAACTACCACAGTATTTTTAGAGGTTTAACAATGCTATTCAATCTTGTCTCCATTTTAAAGGCTTTCTTTAATGTCAGTCACTTGGATTTTTGGAGGACATGCATAATAATCAGCACCCTAAGGGAATACCAAAATCACTGTTTTAATTTAGAGCACTGATCTGACTTAATAGAAGCATTAAAACCAAGCAAAGAATTTAGAGTAAACTAACTTTCCCCACACTACAGAATTCAGAAGTACCCTGTCTAATTTATACTTCATTACATCTGTAAGTAAAGTAAGGAATGCTTTTAACATGGCTCAGACTGCAAAGCACTTTCAGTTGAGTTAAAATTCACAAGTCTGCTCACATGCGGTAAGAAAAATATTATACTTTTCAGATGGTGAAATTATCAGTAGAAGCCCAATGAGTATGTCAGTGTTAGGGTGTGACGTACTTTTAAGCATCATGATTCTTACCTTGCCCTCAAACCATGCCTTTCTTAAACATCGTGAATCCCAAAACTATTTTACATTTTACTTCCTGAATACTCCATTACCCACTGAACATTTCAGTGTTTCAGTATTATTTCGTCTTTTCAGAGCATAAAGTGTACATCTAGAAAAATGGGACTAGATAAACCAAAATAAGTGGTTCAGGAAAAAATGGGCCTTGTTATATTTCATGCTGTGCACCACACAAACATTGATCAGTATTAATACTACCTTGGATTTTGGAGCAGTTGCACCCCTAGTCAAGAATCCTTCTCTGCACAGCTGGAACTTGCCACTAGAGGCCTGGGGAGCCAGGACAGGCTTCGATCCCTGCTTTACCCGTGGGGGGTGTTAAAGATCCTGTGATACTGGAAGGTTTCAGCTTCAACAGCACATCTGTGAGGAGTAGCCACACCTCAGCAGAATGGAAGCTGGGTAGTGTAGATCAGAGATAATCCTGCCATAGAGGGGCATAATTGAGCCACATAACAAGTGATTAATGCCACTTTAAGGTGTTAATGTGCAGATAATCCAGGGTTTAAGAGCTCCAGGAGTTGCCCAAAATTACAATACAGGAATGCCCAACTGTAGCTATACAACAAACCTTAAATAACATGACAAAATGATGCCATCTTAAGTCTTCTGCAAAGTTCCAGAAGTTTACTCTCTGCAATTCTCAGCCACTTCAATTTCTGCTCAAAATATCTGGCAAAGTTTAACCTATCATGTTACTCTATGTTGATGACCAGGGATCAGTTTTCCGTTCCCCACAGAAAAAAAATCATGGATGTTCCCTTTTGACAAAGAAAAACACGGATTTTTCATTTTAACAGAGAAACAAGTGGATTTTCTACTTCTACTTTTGCAAAAAGCTCTCTGCAGGCTGACAGAGTTCCAGCTTCCAAGAGGCTGGAGGGAGCAGAAGGAAGGTGGTTAGGCAGGGGGCACATGGCTGCCAGGCAGCCTGGAGAGCAACTCCCTACAGGTAAATTTGCATGGTGGAGGGCTTGAGACCCCATAGGAAGAGGGGAGGGAGGAAGTTGCGCAGGGCTGGGGCTGCTGCCCATCTGGGGCAGTGAATGGGGCTCGAGGCCCAGGGCTAGAATGTGTGACCACAAGTCCCATGCGGGGAGCAGGATGGAGCCATGGGTGGCTTGTCCAAGAGGTAGTAGAGGGCTGGTTTCCCACTGCTATGTGCACTCCCAGGGGGGTATGGGGAGGCACATGCTCGCCAGATGTGTATGCAAGGCAGGGTTGAGCTGCCCACTGCAGGCAGGTCCTCCATGTCCCAGTGGGTGGGACCCAGCATGGCAGGGCAAAGCAGGGTCAAGCAGTGAAGCTCCTTGCTTCTACAAGTCCCACACTGCTCTGGCAAGGTACACCCCGCCTGCCCAGCAGCAGCTGGGGGTGACTGTATGGGGTTGTGCCTCTCACTGCTGTCAGGTGCGCAGAGGGCACCTTGCCAGGGAAGTGCACAGCTCCCTGTGGCAGCACTGAGCTTCCCCATCCAGCCCTGCTCTGACCTGTCATGTTGGGTCCTGCCTGTTGGGCTGCAAAGGCCCCAGGGGGAAGGCAGCCAGATGGGAAAAAGTGAGCCAGCAGTGAGCAGCCCGTGCCTCCTTCCCCAAAAGGCTCCACTCCAGCCATGCGACCTGCAAGGGAGCCAGGCTTCACACTCTGCTCCACTGCAGCAGCCCCCACCTCACACCAGCAGCACCCAGGGCTTGGACGCTGCCGAAGAAGGCTGCGGACCCAGGTCCATGACCCAGAGCTATTGCAGCTGGAGAAGTTATGCTGGACCTCTTTGAACTAACAATCTATGAAAACTTCAAGAAGTTTAATCTTTCCATGTTGACTCAATTACAAATCTCTTCACTTAAATAATCTCTCAATCAGCTAGGCCAGGGATGGGCAATTATTTTGGGCAGAGGGCTGCTTACTGAGTTTTGGCAAGCCATCAAGGGTACATGACAGGCAGCCAGGGGCAGATAAGTATTAATTTTTTTAATTTTTTAGGGGTCCCACAGACTGGACAGAATGACCTGGCAGGCCGCATTCAACCTACAGGCCACATTTTGCCCACCCCTGAACTAGGCTGATTGATACAAGGTCTTCTGTCTGTAACAAGTGATATTATTAGCTATATTCAATGCCATTGATAGGAAAGGATGTTAAGCCATTTAAACTACACCAGCCATGGGCTGTTTTGTTAACACTGGCTTTACCCCCTACAACCCAAAGAAAAATGTTTTTCAAATCCAGTTCTTCCAGGCGACAGGGGGGGAGGGCGGACAGAAGGTTGTTTGTTTTTAAGGTAGACTGGAAGACAAGAATTATAGTGTTCCCAATATACTCCAATCACCTGACTGACTCATCTGATCCTAATCTTGGGTTCAATAATTTTACCTCATGTTCAAAAGACAATGGAATATTTGTGAAATGAAGTGAGGCTCAAGAGAGGCTGTACTAAAGTAATGCTATATGGACAAAGGTCAGTAAGTGTCCTCAGCTAAGAACCTTTAAGAACTACCACCCCACTCCAGAATTGTGCCACTGAGGGGGGCACTTAGAAGCCAGATATATAATGTTTTCTCTTTCACTAATCAGCAAACCATCAAGACACTTTTACACCCCTGCCAGATGTAAAGGTGAAGGCAGGAGAAGATCTGATTCACAATCTACAAAACTGCATTTCCTGCCGTGCCACGCCACATACGGCAGTGTAACTGCAGAATCATGATCCTGCGCTCCCTCTGCACCACAGCAGCAAGCTGGGAGCCTGGATCAGCTGACAGGACTCTGGTGCATGGTGCACGATTGAGGCTGGGAGCCTAATCAACTGCAGGCGCCCAGTCTCAGGGGCCCATGACATACTCCTACAGCTGGGAGTCCCATAGGCTAATGGAGTTCAAGCCACTGGAGTGGATGCTGTGATCCCATGGCTGGGAGCCGCAGCATCTGGCCACACATTCAATTAATGGCATCATAGGAACTAGCCACAAAGTTGTTACACATTTTGTGGAATAACTGTGGTTTATTCCTTGGTTTATGACACTATTAACACATGACCAGGACACAACTTAAGACATGATTAACTGGTCAATCATATCTTAAATGTAATGTGTGGCAGGAACCTTCAAAACTATGCTTGTTACATTAACTCATCTGTCACCCTGCAATTGAACAACTGTTATACCTGATAAACCTTCAATTCATTTTCCCCCCCAAAACTTGAGCTAATGTAGAACACGTGGGACTATGTAAGTAGTCAGGGCTCTCAACATATTACACCAACAACCTATTTAGTGGCTTCTAAAGCACATTGGGAATTAGATTCATCTTAACCCTATATTTGTAACCAGTGATCCATCTACCCAAGTAACCTGCTGATAGATGTATAATGCGCCATTTTAATGCACATGTGCACCACTGACCACCATTATATGACCACCTATCTGATCTGAAAATACAAAGACTCAGCTTTTTACACCATCTTCTATTCTTCTTATCTTCCTTGTCACTAGGTAACCTTCCCATTTTCTCACCGCATTATCCTGGTAAGAGCAGTCAAAGCTTGGTTCTTAAATAGATAATTTGTCATCTCCAGGCATCTGAAGGGGATCCTCTCACAAAGGAGGAAATCAACATGAGCAGCTCTCTATAAACACTTCAGCAAGTCCAAGTACAATCCATTACTTTTGTACAAACAGACTGTTCCTTGACCTAATTGTATTAGGCATTCCACCTTCATTCATCCTGTGTGACCTGTGCTTTTCATCTCAGAAACAGAAAATGGTTTATCTGTTGCTGACTGTTTTGAAGATTGATAAATCAATCTACTTCCTAAACTTAAGCCTGCATACATTTTCCACTTTCAGCACTTAAAAAATGTGGTATGCCAACTTTGCCTACCCAATCATTTCTTTCCTTTAATTTCTTTTGTTCTTCAACCAATGGAAACTACCTTAATTAAAAGCTAATAGCTCCCAACACCATAATCCAAAAAACTGAACATTTTACAAAAAAACTACTAGAATCCCAGAGCAGCTTCAAGACCTTTGAAAGAAGTATGCAGAGATGCTATTCTACCAACCTTTGCTGCGTAAGAGCTTTTGCACCATGCCAAGAGACCAACAACACAAGCCCCTTCTTCCTTGAGAGATCTTGGGTAACATCAAAATCATTACCCATTAAAATGACTGCATACATGGTATTTTATCCCAAAGATTTCATTATGCCCAAGTCATGAATGAATACCTAGCTACAGGATGTCCCGCTAATTTTCATTAGGTT
Organism: Caiman crocodilus; assembly: GCA_030014935.1. Taxonomy (NCBI): domain Eukaryota; kingdom Metazoa; phylum Chordata; order Crocodylia; family Alligatoridae; genus Caiman; species Caiman crocodilus. Next base: position 138,206,672 of record JAGPOW010000261.1, read on the forward strand.
CCTCTCAATACATATTTCAGGTACAGGGAAAAAAAGGTAGAATAAGGAAGAGAGCTAATCAGGTTTTACACTTGAATAATAACAGATGAGAGAGTCAAGTTATTTTGAAATATTTGAACAGTTCGCTCATTAGCTATTTGCATAGTTACAAAGGTTAACCATAAGTAAAGACCTTTCTGCTCTGTGGAAAGGATGCCTTACACGGTCTATTTGATTAGTATACAAAAAAAAAAAAAGAGTATTTTTCTTGTTCCTTTTCATCCCTCACTACTCTAACCAGTTCTAACTTTAAGGAGCAGACATTTTTTCTCTCTCTTTCTTCACTCAGTCTTAACGACTTGAATCTCCATCTACCTAATGTTTCCTATTTCCAATATTTTTACTATTAGCTATTAAGCCAGCTTGTCATGCCATTACTGCTTAGTGGTAGACTAATCTTATCCATCAGGATCTCAATTTTTCTTTTCATACTTGTACCACTGACGGTAACAAAACAATTGCTCAGAATACTGAAATTAAGCCGATACACTCATGTCTCTAAATCTGCAAATACCCCAGTTCCACTTTGGAAAAGCTCCGGAATCTCAGAACTTGGTATCAACTGTAGCACTAATATTACCTGCCGCACGGTTAGGTAAATAAAAGGTTCATCTGAGTTTCTGCAGCATGAACATTAAGATCTTGAAGACTAAAACAAAGCTGCAAGCTCAAACTGCTACATACCCCAAATAATCCGACTGAATTCACAACTGTCAATGAGCTGAGTTTTCAATATTGGAGAAATCTTGTTTTAAAGAAATAGTACCACGGACATAAGGTCTATTTTCTCTCTCTCTCCACCCAATTTTTCTTCTTATGGCTGTCGTAAAATTGTAAAAAAAGAAATAAGAACACACTAGGCATAGAGGGTATTTTTACACACGCAAGTGCTGCAGCAGTAGGCACCTTGAAAAACTCCTAGCACAGTGATGCACACAGCTGGATAAGTGGTGAAATGTGCATCAGTGCTGAGAAACTGGCGGCAGCACACTTTTGAACTAAAACACATCGGAGGTGCTTTTGCTCAAAAGCGCACTGCTGCTATTTTCTGTGAGCTGATGTGCATTTCGCCAGTTATACGGCATGCAGCACACTGCAGTTCGCCTCAGCTCGCAGGAGATATCCAGCGCATTGCAGGACAAAAAAGTACATGTATAAATGCCCAGAGGCACTAGTCTCACTCCTTCCACACTACTGTCTGGAAAGTACTAGAAACAAGCGAGTTAGGCCTATTGCTTTGCACTTAAAACACTTCAAGTCCTAGACATTTCTGACTAACCAACTTAGGGTTTTGATCAAGTATCCCATTAATTTCCATCTGTGCCTATTTTCAATTTGCATGCACAACATGCAGCTGCACCACGGGTTCCAAAAAAATTTTGTTGCACATAATTACAGGACTGAAATACTATGAGGCTTCCTTTTTTTTTTTTTTTTTTTTTTTTAAAAGGCTTCCAGTAACTGATTAATTTCAGTTATTTATACCTCCACAAGAGAAAGTGAATTTAATATATAAAAGTACATGTTAGTTTTTTATTTAGGTTTTCTTTTTAATTTGTTGTTCCTGGTCACTTAGTTAACAGCTGGAGATGAAGCAGTTTGTTTAAAAAAGGACTTTGGGGGAACTTCTGGGTTGAATATGAAAGCTGTGGAGAGCACAGTAACATGCCTGGGCTGTACTAAGGCCTGCCAGTATGTTTACTCATAATAATAACCTTTCAGTCAGTGTGCACTCTGTACGAAAGAGCCTATTTTTGATAGGAAGATTATTCGAAATGAGGAGCATTAAGCCACTTCTACACTAAGGATGATGATGATCAAATACTGGCTCTCAGATTAACTCTTTCAGGCCATCAGCTACTATATTAAATATGTTAACTAGTATCTCAAGATATCACTAATATTTGCTGCCATCACCTTGCAAGCATCTGTTTGTAAGAAAGGCTGTTAGTGGGTGGGTGGGTGGGTGGGTGTGTGTGTGTGTGTGTGTGTGTGTGTGTGTCCTGGACATCACATGTATTTGCACAACAAGGGAGGGAGTGGGGCAAGGGCAGGGGTAAGGGGCACTGCCCAGCCATGGTAGCAAATGGGACCACAGAACTGGGATGGAGCTGCGGGCAACTCATCCAGAGGATCATCATTCCAGTGCTTAAAAATGGCAATGTGGGCACTTGAACTAAAGCTCATCAAATGAACTTTAGTTCAAGTACCACCACCACTGTTTTTAAGTCAAGGAACACTTTTAACCAGAACAGGGCTGAGCTGGGCCTATGTTTTAGTTTCTGCTAAACTCTGATTAACTCTGCAGGCTCAGGGCTCTCTGCTCTGCTACCAATATCCCAGGAGTCACATGCTGGCCATGCATCCTCTACCTGCCCAGAAGCAGGAGGTACAACTTACTACTGCCACTGCTGCTGGAGGCTACACACCTTTCTCCATGGGGCCAAGCCTAACCCCCTCCCTCCCAGAGGTCTGGGTTCAGGCAAGGCCACACCCCTTCCCCTCCATTATGGGCCAAGCCATGCCCCATTTTCCTTGCCAGGCCAAGCCATGGTTCCCCCACACCAAGAGCCAGGCTGTGGCTGGGCTGCCCCCTGCCTCCCTCCGAGTGGCTGGATAGTGTTGGCTCTGGTGCTAGATCAGGACCATCGGCAGCATCCGGCCTCCAGACAGATAGGGCACTGCCCATCCAGCCCACCGGGGAAAAAGTTTGAGCACCATTTGCCTATGTTAACAATACTAGTACTTATGTCATTCGTACTGTGGTTGTAAATGGGAGATGCTCACCTGTTATTCCTAGCAAGATAAAGGAACATTGAAAAAACATGCTAGCATACTAATATAGTACATAAATGACTTTGGCACCTAAACTATTGAAGAGCCACACTCTAAACAGAACCAGGGTCACACTTTGAAGCCAGTTCAACTAACGGATGGAGTCAAGGCTACAGTTTTGTTTTATGCAAAGCTGGTGTGTTCAACAGTGCATTTTGTTCATTTTTATAGCATTAAAAAAAGTTTTATTTTCTGCTACTGAGAAGTTTACAAGCTTTCAAAAATAGTAACAATCCAATTCTTTATTTCCCCTTTCCCTCTCCTACCCCTGCCCCTTTTTAAGCCTATCTTTTAGTTTCTGTTAAACTCTGACTAATGCTGATTTTGGAGAAAGACATTTATTAGAGCTTTTGTTGACAACCTGTCCCATCCAACAACTGTTGAGGGTTCTCCTGCTAAATTATGACATTTTAGTTACACCATCAGCATTCTCCTCTTTCATACAATTTACATTTGGGGGAGAGGGTGCTCCCCATTAAATGAAAAGGACAGATCATGAAACCTTGTGCATCATGGTTCACAGCTAATGCACGGTTTTTTCAATGGTATGGTCAATACTCAGGAATATTCAGTTCATGTAGATCAATGGTTCTCAAACTTTTTAGACTTGAGGCACCCCTTAGACTATGCCAGGTTTTACTTTTCACTCTTTTGCCTACAGAAAAAGAGAGCAGTTTTTTCTGTTGCAAAGAACTCAGATAGACCACAACTACAGATTTCTATTTGCAATCTGTGTTTGTCTTGTAAATCATGTTTATAAACCTAACAGTGCTAAAATTGTGTGCCCTCTAGAAAGGATTCATGGCACCCTGGTTATGAATCTGCTCTAAATTCTGTATGTGGAAAGATCAAAGAAGATAACTGCAGCAACTCTGACAGGTAAAATGTTTCCAAGTCACCCATTCCTTTTAGCTGTGTCCAAGATATAAATGAAGCCTCTTCAGTTGGTTTTCACAAGTACCCAGCACTCTTTTAGCCTTTAAAATAATTCTATTTCATTTTAAAGCAATACATTTTACTCCTCCTCTTTTTTTTGAGCCCGTCATGAATTAACAGGATCAAAATGTACTTCAATATAATCATCCCCATCTCTCTCTCATGCATATAAATCTAAGTGTTAGTGGGGTAAAATTAGTACAATGTTCATTAGTGTACATGGGGTACACTTTAAAAAACTCCAGCAACAACATCATTTGATTTATACCTTTATCTACCTACCAAGATTTTCCTTTAAAATAAAGGTAGAATTTACAGAGCAGCAAGTGTTGCTCGATGCCCTGTCACTCAAGTGTCATTCAATGCCTGTAAACAGCAGCAAGTGTTGATCAATGTCTGTGATACAGAGACAGAAAGTTACTATTTTTACTGGTCTAAAACTTAGTATTTTTACATGCACTATACTCTTAGGCTGATGTTTTCCCCTCCACTATATCAGCAGAGCAGAAACACATTGTTTCAACAAACGTTTCAGGATTCTAACAACACCCTAATAATATCTGTGTTTACTATTGAAACATAACCTCACTTGCAGTCTGGTGCGGGGTTTTTCCTCCTATTTTAAAAATAGCTTTTACTACACTACTATGGTAAGGATATCCAAATCTAAAAGGCACTTCCCTTTTACCTAGGAACTATATGTACACACTGACCAATGATGTCACGTATGATCGTGGCCTTCCATTTATAACAACATTCCTGGACAGTGACTGTCAGTAGCCCGGTACAGTTAAGTGCAGGCTAAGGAAAGGCCTGAGAGCTGAGCTCATCTTTATTCAGGAGATCAGCCCGTATGGGAGGCTTCATAATTCTTCATTCAACCACCTAGGAAACAGAAGAATGCTGCGGTACAAAAGGAAATTTTTGAGAGAGAGAGAAAATGTTCCTTTTTAGCATCTCAAGGACTTACTCAGGTTAAGATCCAGTGGAGGTGGGCATTGAACTTTATGCATTATAACAACACTTGCTGCTCTAGGAATCCTACAGGATGGATTAGGAACTATCAAAAGGAGAGGCAGAATGTTATTCATTGCATCACAGCCACATAAACTACATACGAGAGTCAACTATCCAGTAATTACAGTAACCTCTAAGTGTTACATGTAAGACTGCTAACATGAAAGACAGTTTTTCTTACTTAACTATGTTCATATACTCTCCTAAAAATGAGAACAAAAAAATTGTTCAAGGATTAACAGGCACAGAATAACTATTGAGGGACATCAAGCAACATCAATGGCAGCACCACCTACTAAGCCAATTAATGGCAAAGAAAAATGTACACCAAGTTCCTAGGTTATTTATTGCTTAATGTACTGATCTGTCTGATGTGCTGGCTTTCCTCTGTCCCATTTAATACATAAAGAAGCTTAGTTACTTTAACTAAAACGGTCTGAAGATTAACATCATCAGGAACAGTATTTCCTTCAAATCTGCACCTTTTAAAATCTATCCAATCTTGAACTCCAAGTTACCTTAATAAAAAAAATATATATATTTGTGAAGGAAGACTATGTATTGCAGTATCTGGACCCAGGTGTCCATGCTTGACACCTTCCAGGGATCAACAGTCATGAGAATTGCCCAAGGTGCCTTAAGCAGTATAAAATGTCATTTCCTTCTATTCCTACAAAGCAAACAAAACCTGATACACAGCATTGTTACAATTCATTTTTCGTTGCAGATATACCAGTAGTTACAGATGAAGCGGTCACAAGCAGACTCTTGTACTAAGCAGCCAAATGCCGAGCTCTCTTTCATAAGATTAGTTCACACAATGTTGCCAAGAATTTCCCTACCTCACTTGATGGGTGTACTCCTTCCCTGTCATTCCAAGGAAAGAGGTCTTGTATGTAAGAGTTTTTATCGATTTCTTTCCTGAAAGAAAGTTCTACTTTGTAGACTACTCCAATACACTGCTTCCCAGTATATCTTCAAAACTGGGCAAGCTGCATTCAGCTTTGCAGAATTTCCTTCCCACTGCACATACTAAGCAACTAGGTGTTGCTTTCTTTTTTTTACTTTAATTCTGTCCCTCAGCTTAAAGCAACTATAACTACTAAAGCTGAAGTTCACTTTATTTTTGTCTCAAGTACTCCTAACATCTATTTAGCATTTTGTTGTTTGTAACACTGGTGAACAGCAGTCCAAAACACAGCCCCAAAAGTCTCTGTGAAGTACCAAATGCATCTATTCAGCTCTTCCATTATCCAGTTCACTGTACTTTTTCCAACAGCAACTGCTTTCAAAAGAAATGCTTATAAAAAAAAATTAAATGTTTTCCAGATGTTTAACACCTCAGATAATCATTTTTAATATACAAAGCTGCTGATACATGGAGAAAAATGTGATAATTACCCCAAAAGAAACAGCAATATCTACTCGTAGTGATATTAGCACAGCTTACAGGGGGCGGGGAGGGGGTTGAACATTTTGGTTTTTTTTTTAACTTGGAAAAATACTCAAGTCAATCGAGTAGAATCAGTTTTTCATCATCTTCCCTATCTCAGCTATGTATAAATGGAAGTTTTTACATTAAAACTTACACTTCTGTTGACCTACAAAGGTCAAATAAGGCTAAAGAGGGCTTCTTTTTATATTAAAAAGGTAACATTTCTGAAGGGTTTAAGTGTTAGCATCACTAACTTGCTGCTGAAAAGTCAAATCCAACCTTCCTTGGCTAAGGATAGAAATTACACATAAACCAGTACTAGTGATCAGAAACTGGCTGTTTACAACAGAAGCTCGTTGCACTTGAACAGCTTTAAAAATGGCCAGAACCGATTTAAGATAAACCTGGATGGATGTAGTATTAGACTTAACTTGAATCTGGAGGGGATCTAGGACGGAAGTTCAATAAACTGATTTACCCCAAATTAGTTAACCCACAGCCCTCCCCACAACATCCCAGGACGCTTTGCACCTCTCCTGCAACCCATCACATGCCCTTCCTCCTCCCCAGCAAGGTGGGTAAACTAGCTTTGGCCCAAAATATCTGCTCTAGCTGAGCAGGGAAGTGTGCTCCAATGCCCCCCAGCTTTTGGTCTGGGCTGCTGCAGGCATGTTGCCGCATTTCTGGAATCAAAAGTGAATGTCTGTTCACTTGCTTACCTGTTCAATCTATGTAGCTTAGACTAACCTGCAAAAGTTGAATCGATACAGCCTGGGGCTTTCTAACTGTCTGTACTTAGTCCTAATGAAGAATGAATTCCCAAAAGGCTATTTCCATTTCTGGAAGCAGTTTATGTTAATGATGGCAACTAAGTACAAGTACAATTTCCTGGAACTGATTGTGCCTATTTAAGTATTAGATTTTTAAAACTTTTACTTGGGATTACTTAGGAGTCTCTTCCTTGAGGATTTCACACATTCCTGTCAGATTTCACTCCTGGAGAAGTCAGAAAAACTGTTTCTTGAATGGTGTCCATTCTCTATCAAATAACTAGACTTCTTTCTACACACAAACACCTCTGTAGATGGAATAAATTAGTTTTATTTTCTGGGCCTTTAAACACATTCTAGACTAGCATCACCATTAAGTTATTCCTTCCTTTTTAACCAAACTATTTTGGCAGCATTTCAGTACGATTCAGACTTTCAAATATGTTGCATTACTCAAGGGATACACTGAAGAATCAGTATCAGAGTAAATTAAGAGCCTCTTTAAAATATTTCCAGAAAAGTTACCACTACTGATGGAAACAGGTCATTTTCAGGCTACTTACTTCTACAAGTTAGATAACACCAGCCAACATAAGGCATTCTAGAAAAAAATAGGGGAAACACTATTGTTGTTTTGATGTGAGCAAGAAACTGTTTTTGCATTGTTTTTTAGTCCTTATTTTGAAGGGCTACCATCCCAATTCTGCAAGTAATTTATGTTTCAAGAGAAAGAAACATTTAATGATTCTACTTCTAACTATTTTAGAGACAGCTGACACAAGCAATTTACCCATCCCCCTTCTTATTTACCCTTATCCAATTTACCCTTCCCCTCTCCTGCCTCTACCACCACAATTTACTGTTCCTTCACAATGTAGCATTGTTCCCTCTGTCAAAGGTTTCCATCTTCAGTTATCTAACCTCAGCATTCTGAAGTGCATGAAAAAAAAATAATCATAATTATAAGCTTTATGTTGCAGACCCGTGAGTAGAAGCAACTGAGAAGCCCTGACAGGCGGACATGGTGATGCAGCAGGGAAGCAATGCACTGGACAGCACAGAGGTCCTGCGTCCCACCACAGCTATAACACAACGTTTTACAAGCCAGTGCTCCCTCTGGTTGGAGGAGGGAGCCCGCAGACAAAGATTTCAAGCCCCGGCAAGAGATGGCAAGGGGGGGGCATCCAGAAGACAGGTGGAGAGCAGCCACATCAGCACAGGTAGTGCAGCTACTACCTGCAGACAAGCAACAGACATGGCAGCATACTGAGAGGTGACCAAAGCACGCTCAGGCTTATTGCTGCTGAGTGAAGTGAATTTTCCTTTTCTTTTTTGTTATTTTCATGTCCCTTGGCAGAAGGCCTGACAGTGGCTGGGAAGAGTGGGGTCACAGAAGCCATACCCAGCATACAGAGGACTGGGCCCAGAAGGGGCTGAAGGGGACATTCCTGTTGTCTTCTATTGTTGCAAGCCTCTCCTGTACTCTTCAAAGGACTTTCATGTGGGACTGTGTGGCCCTGCTCTCAAGGCATAAAGAAAAAAAGAGAATGTCACAGGATGTTGCTGTGTTCCTTGGAGGGAGCCTAATTGGGATTGTCCCCTTTTTCTTATTTCTTATTTCCTTGGACATTACTGCTATAGCCAGTGTCAAGCAGTAGTGAGTTGGGTTCTAAAGCCACCTATTGCCAGCCTGGGTAGCTGGCTAGGAAAAGACTAAGTCGGATAGGGGGGGTTTTGTTTTGTTTTGTTGGGGGGGGGGGCTACAGAGCCTAGGAGGCAGGTCCCTGTGCCATGGTAACAGACCCAGACTGTACAACCTTAAACTGCTGAGCAGAGATTACTCCACTCAGTGGACGGCCTGTTGACCAGGACCATAGCACCCACAGGTGGCCAAGAATATCGCTGTGGTGTGGTATGGGCAAATGTGTATGGGAAGGAGGAACCCCCCCAAAGGACCTTATGGCAGGACGCAGGGGCTGAGCCTGTCTGTATATTCCAAATCCCAAATAACTAAACATTCCATCAAGTTGTGGCCGGCGACAGACTGCAGTACATCAGAAATTATGGAGAGAGACATCCCTGGGTTGCCTTCCCAATGGCACAGCCAGATCAAACACAAGGGAGGTATGGGCCTCAGCCCTACTGGGCAACACCCTGACAGCCTGAAATAAAGCATTATTTATTAAGCTTGGAACCTCTACAAGATTTGAGGAATTGTTAAAGAGCATTTAAATGCATAGCTAGCGTTGCACTCCAACATAGTCATGTAGACATTTCTTTAACAAATCCAAACAACAGCCCAGGAATGTGTTGTGTGTGGGCACATCCTATTGTATAATATGGAACAGCCATCTCTTATAGCTCAATTACATCAACTACCATCACAAAAACAATTTTCTGACATGACTTCCCTTTCATGAATGCATTGCACATACTAGAAATTTATCAGAGGCCTGTAAACTCTGGTGTCCTAATACATGACAGAACTACATTCAAGGCAGCTGCTCATACTGAGCTGTCTCTACCTACATTAAAATGCAAAAGTCTTGAGAGGTTAAAATACCTGCTGTGTGCAAGTCATTCTCTATTAGCTATAATAGCAATGTATCCACTCAATTCCCTCTGCTCTGCTCGTAGAAGCCTGGTAGGCAATCACTCACCAGGATGTATTAGTTATTTATGGTTTTCAAGGACAGCTGTTACCAATTTCATTAGAGTTTTGCCACCATCTTCATTACTCAAGCATGGTTACACTCATGCTGCAAATTCCTGTGCTATTTTAAAACAATTATTTCTTCCCATGCTTTCCCCGCACCAATCACTATGCTTCGCAACATTATCCTGCCTTTGAATTGCTTTCACCCTTTATGTTCCAGCCAGAAAAGATCTCATACTGTGTTGGGACTTTGCACATTTTTTGCAAGCCAAAACCTTTATACAGTCCAATCCAACCCAATTCAGACATCTGCAAAAGGAGAAGGCCATCATGACATTTAAAGGTGGACTTAGATCCATGATGCTTGGTTCAGAAGAGTGTTGAAACAGTTGCATAATCCACATTAGCCAGGGCAGCAATGCACAGTTCACAAAGAACTTTAGCAGGACCTACTCTACAATGTAAAACTGATTCTATAAATAAGCAACTGTGCCTCTTGCATCTGAATTCTAGTTGATATTTTACAGATGGTCATTGTAGCCTAACATCTTGTAGGCATCCTGAAGCGAAAGCACCGTTTGCTGACCAAATCAACAGCATCATTAGTTTTCACACTAATTAAACACTATAGTCAGCATCACAGTCATCATATTAATAATATGCTATATTTACTCAAATCAAAGTTGACCCTGAATTTAAGATGATTTCCTCAGTAATTAGATTCTAATTTATAAAACACGTATAAACTTGTTTTAGTTTTCCACTTATAGAATCTAATTATCATAGGACTGTCTTAACTCTCTCCCATCTTCCAATGCTATAGCAGGGAAAATAGCATAGCAGGGAAGGCAAGTTGGTCCCCTTGGTCTTTGCCCCCTGGCTTCTTTCTCTGCAGCCATCTTGTTCACTGCCCCCAGCAGCTCCTCAACACCCAGCTCCCTGCAGCCTCTGCCCCTCCTCCACACCCCCCCTTTATTGTCAGAAACTGCTTGAAGTCCGTTCCAACACACGGAGGCTCAACCTTTGAAAAGTCGTCCGGTATTGTCGGTCTGGCTGATTGGCCAAACATGCAATGCAGCAGTTTTGATGCTGCTGATTGGCCAGATGGGATAGAGCTTCTACACGCTCCATGCCTGGGAAGGAATCCAATCCCAGCTGGAGCCAAGCTACCCCTGACGGTGGGGTGAAGTGGGGGAGGAGGGTAGAAGCTGCAGAGAGCAAGCAAAAGGCTACTACGAGTCTGGGTCTGACCCTGACCTGGGCTCAAGGCAAGTCAGAGCCATAACAGCCAGCTACCCCCTCCCACTTTTGCTTTGTATGCAAATCTAAAACAAGGAGCTTTTTCTCCCATGCTGACTTGGGGTAGGAGGGACCTCATCTTAGATTCAAGTTAACACAGTAATCAGACAGTAAAAAGCTTAATACAGAAGCTATAGCCAGTGAATAGAACTATTTTTCTCATTATAGTGTAACAGGCTTACCTTTCAGAGCTTGGGTTGAGTCCTAGGCTTGAGGTTCTGCTGTTTTAATTGGTGGAGCCCATCTACTAATCAGGAGGCAGCAGAGAAATACAGTCATGCCCCTATCCTGAGGGGAGGGAGAGAAGAGCTACCCTAGATCTGATTGTAGACTGCAACACTCAGGTCTGGAAGCCTTCAGGGGCAGAGCCCTGGAGTGTATAAAAGGAGCTGTATGCCCAGCACAAGGGAGATGTGTCACGGGCAGAGAAGAGAAAAGAGCGGGGCTTGAAAGAGCTGCCCAGCAGGATGAAACCCTGAAGATTTCTATCAGCACGGAGCAGGAGACCGCTCCAGCAGCCAGGCTCGCCGTGCGCAGCAAGGCATCCTAACCCTGGGAGCTGCATGAGGCAGCTTGGGTCTGCAACCTCTAGTGTGAAGCCAGAAACACAGTGCACAGGCTCGATATTTGGAGCCCCTTGGGCAGCTCAGGTCCCCAACCCCAGCACAAGGCTCGGAGCTCAGTGCAGGAAGCGCTGCATGGGGGGTGAGAGACCCTAGGAGCCACTTGAGGTGGCTTGGGTCTACAGCAGCTAGCATGGGGCACCAGCTCTGTGCAGATGATGCTGCCCAGAGGATCTGGGAGAAGACCAAGCCCCAGCGCTGCACGAGGTTGTCCAGACCTCCAAACCCTAGCACGAGGCGAAGCCCCCACTACACACAGCAGTGCATATGGCCCTAAGCCAGGCTGGCGGCAGCAGAGTTGGGCAGCAGGAAAGCCCAGCAGGGAACAGACCTCAACCTGGAGAGCAGGAGGCAACCCTCCAGACTTGTGGAGTAGTAAGTTACCCTGAAGAGACGGTCCCCAAAGAGAAGGGACCCCCCAGGGTTGTAAAGGGGCACCACATGGGCCACTCCTGGGTGATAGTGAGGGGCTTAAGAGTCTTTGGGGTCTTCTTCTCCCTTGTCTTCCCCCCCCACCTCCTTTCCCATAGTGGTACCTTGGGAGTGGGGCCCCTACCCTGGAGGGCACCCAGGTAGTCTAAGGATTGCTTGTTATATTTATAGACTGTGCCTTATAGTTTCTGTGAATAAGTTGAAGTAATAGTTTGTATATTAAAAGTTACAAGGTTGCCCAATGAATGTTCTGGGCTGAACATTGTTCTGAGCAGCTGTTCTATTGTTCATCTGTATTTTTAAATAATAATGGAGGGGGGGGAGGTGTATAGGGTTTATTGGTTTTGTAAATTTGTACATACACATACACACATATTATATATATTAGTAGCAAAACCCCCAGTTTTTCTTTTTTTAATACACATGTATGATAGATATGCATTCCCTTCTCTTCTCCAATTATTTCTGGCTTTTCTTTCTCTCCCTCTCTATTCCCTATAGACAAGCATATGCAAGCTCAAACTTAGGATAAGCTTTAACATTTTTATTTTGGTAGCAAGTTTTTGGTTTTGGATATTCAGTTTTATATTGTATTATTATTAGGTTTGTATTGATTTTTATTGTTGTATTATTATCATTTTCATATGAATTTTTATTTTTTCATATGGATATTGCACGACTTAGGCCTGTGTTTGTAAGTGAACCAAAGTAATGCCAAGTTTCCGTTTTGTATGTCAAGTCTCCATCTTGTGTCCTCTGCCCGGGCATCCCGTGTTGCAACTGTATGATTCACGTAACCCTCCCATGTAAATCTGTTCCTGAATGAATGAGTGATTGCGAATGACTGGAATACAATGGTAGCAGGCCGCTACTGAATGCCCTGTAATGACTGGTCCACCACCTCGCACTGGTTCATCCAGGAACCACAGACCTCACTCATGAACAGAGACAAGTACCTAACATTTGAAAGACAAAAGACCCTGCAGAACCAACAACTCTACCATTGTACCCCACCATTACAGACACCCGAAACTGCACATCCCTGCATGGAGCACACATGCTCAGTACACCAGGGCTGACCCCTGCCTAGGCATGCCTCCTGTCACTAGGGTCACACAAGGTCTGCCCCTATAAAAAGGGGCAGCGAAGACCGACCCAGTGGGACGCCCTCTCTATCTGGACCAGCACCATGCCACACCACTTATTCACCCAGAGGCCCTGCCGGCAATCCTGCTCTGGACAACGACCCCTCTCCAGCCTGGATAGGTAGCTATCACCCCCACCCCCACCCCCTCTTCAACCAAGCACTTGGACTCTGCTTCTCTTCCCCACCTGGACTCCAACCCTCCACTGAGTCTCTTCCTCCTCCTGTCAGTGTGTGCGCGCGCATGCGCACAAACCAATAACTTCATGAGGCTGTATGATGTGTCATCTGTTTAATAAAACTGTTATTTAGACCACTAAGTTGGGTTTTGCTTTACTCTAGTTTGGCCCTGCTCCAATCTCTGCTCCTTGCCCCTCTAATTTCTGTTTCATTTCTCCCTCTCCTGCTTCTAGCTCCCTGCCACCTCCAACACCTGTCCTGAGCTCCTCTCTGCCTCTAAACCCCCTGTTTCATTGCCAGTCTATCCCCACTACTTTTTTCTTTTCAACTGAGCAACCAGGTTTCTGCCTCAGGTTCTTTCCTGGCTGTCTCCTCCTCGCCACCATTTATCTGCCCTCCCCCGCCAATATCTCAGCTGCCTGCCTCAGTTTCCAGCCCCAGTCTACCTTAAGTAAACCCAAGCCTCAGTTCCTCAGCCAGCTTCTCTGTCCTCCAAAGGTGCTAATCCCGGTTCTGGCACCTTTCACTCCCTGCACTTTAACTCTCTCTCTCACCTGAACCTTTCCCCAAGTATCCCAGGTACCCCAGCACACACGCACACACTGTACCATCCAAGTTAGGAACTTACCTGTGTGTATGTGTAGGTGGGTTGTATGTGTGTGAACTGGTGAATGTGTGTGTATATGTATCATTGTGTGCATGATATACAAATTAGTGATCTGTGTCTAACTTTTGGGGTATACAGTGTACACACTTGAATTGGTATGCAAGTGCCTAGGCTGGTTTGGAAGTGTATGTCCCTGAGCTGGGGGGGGGGGGGGGAGAGAGTGAGAGTGAGAGTGTGTGTGTGTGTGTGTGTGTGTGTGTGTGTGTGTGTACACCCAATTGATTTGTGTGTTTGTATATGTGGAATTGTGTTATACCCTCCTGTCTAACAGCACAATATTAAAGGTCCTGAGAGTTGGCCTGACCCCACAGGGCTACATATAATCCATGGCCTTACCCTTTAATGGTTTTGTTGTAATAATACATTTGTATATAGTTAAGTAATTGATTGACTGGGCCTGACTCTATATGGGACAGAGACGACTGCTGGGGTGTTGTGTCCCTCCACAGCACACTGCCCTGCCAATAATTCCCTCAATTGGAGAGGGGAGTACAAACCTGTGTACACCCGAGCTATAATAGAAAAAAACAGAGTCAAAAGGGATGCCAGGAGATCAACTACTCCAAGCTTACTGATCAAGGCAGAACTGCCCTGTTTAAACTATTCCATGTGCAAAGACATAACTAGCCATGTCAGTCTGAAGTAAAATAGAAAGAAGGATTGGTTTGCACCTTACAAACTAACCAAAGTATGCATCACACACATACATATGTCCAGCCAGGATCAAACTCCAGGACCCTGCTCTATCCCTGCACAACTCCCACACACCAGGACTGGGCCCTGGGGCCATGTGCCACCCCAGCTGAGCTAGGATCAGGCTCTGGCTAGGTGGAGATGGCACAGGGCCCTGAATCCTGCAAACCGGCCCCACATCATTCCCCTGGCCCACAGGGCCAAAACTGTGAGCACCACTGCTCCAGGTAATCTGTTCCAGTGCTAAAAATCCTTACAGTATATTCAGGATTGTATTTTAGGATGCTATGAGGGCTGATCATATTGCAGGCGCAAACCATTTCTAACAAAGTGTCTTAAACTTCTGAGGTTGGCTAAAGATGCCAACATAAGGAGCGTATAATTCTACCACAAGACCCTAGGTCTTTGAGAGGTTCTAATGACCAGGTTGCAGAAATATCTTGGGGGAAGCTGGAGAACCCATCCCCAAGATGATCTTTAAAAAAGTTGCTCCCTGACACAGCTACAAAATGATAAAAACACTTCAAGCTGCAGGAGCAGTGCCAGTACCCAAGAAATGACTTCCCAGCTGCAACTTCAAAAAACACAAGTCCCCTCACTGACATGTCCTTTCTTTAGGTTTTCCCTTTGGCCAGGATCGGGGCAGTCTACCTGCTTTTTCCAGGCCCTAACAACTTCCTATGCCAACCGGTTTTGAAATTTAAACCCAAAAGCCAGCTTCTATCAAGGCCTGTTTGGGAAAAAGGCAAGTCAGAGCAAACTTTCTTCCACCAGTGATTAGCCCTACAGAACCTTAAGCATGGATCCTGCATTTAACTCAAGTGTTACATCCCAGTATAGAGCAGCCCTATATCCTGGAGCCAACACTATACTATGAAAATTCCCTGTCCAATTGCACATTGGCATATAGTGTAAGTAAGCTTACAGCCAATCAAAACCAAGCAAGAACCTGTAAGTCACTGTCGCCAAAAATGTCTTTATCTGATGTTCACATTAAATTTTCTTTGACATGTCATAGAAACAACAAAATGGACAATGATTTTTATGCTAACTACAACACTAGTGTAATTTTGTTATTTTATGGCAGCAATAAGTGCTATATGAAGCAGATGGTATTTTTTTTGGCTGCTGTCAATTATTCATCTTCGGACTCAGATATTCCATTATTTTACATATTGTAAGCACTTCTTCCTTTGCTTTTTCTCTACTCATATCATCTTGAAGCCTAATCTGTGGTCTACAATTCCCTTTCGCCACCCATTATTAATTTAAGAAGCTACCACCATTCCTCAGAAACCACAAACTCCCACATTCATCATGCCATGATTTAAAACAAGTCTCAACACTTTGTTTTATAGTCCCTTTGTGGTGTTCCCTAACACGACACAGGTACCCCTGATCCTAGTTCTGTCAATGATTTGCACTTCTATTGCCAGTGCCTAGGAAAAGGATGAAGCTTCACAAAATTATGGCATCCCTGAACTGCAGCCGCACACAAAATCCTTCGTAACAGAACCTTCAGATATTTTTTTTCTATTACACTCTTCTATTATTTCTCAACATACTATAGGAATGCACCAAAACTTTTGCAATTTCTAGCAGTATCTATTCTCATTTTGCTTTTACAAGTAGGCCTTTGATATGGAACCACGCAACTTACTATGCCACCACATCTTTATCCATGCAGGACAATTAACAGCCAGTACCTCCAACTTGATATAATGGCATATGCAACCTAACAGAAACCAATTTTACCCCCAAATGACAAATACTGTCCTCATTAATAGCTTTAGCATGCCATTCAATGTCACTTTCCAGACATAGCTCATCCAGAATTCTTGCAGGGGGCGAGATGACATCGAAGTCTTTTCCAACCCCGTGATTCTCAAGAAATTGGGTTAAATCCATATACCGTGCAGCCAGACATTAAACTTCTGATCATCTGAAGCAGCTTTCTTGTGCTTTCAAGGAGTATTACTAGCAGGCTTGCTCCATGCATATGTAACTGATTGCTCTTGCAAAAGCAGTTTCCCCTTGAAACCTTATTTCTAACTATGTTGCCTAGAATACTGTATTAGCAATAATCAAGACTGTGCTTAGCAGCATGAGTTATTAAGTCCACTTGCTAGTAGGAAATCAACCTGGGGCCAACCATTCTGAGCCATATGCAACAGCTAATAGTTTGTTCCAGCTGGATTACTTGAGAAAGGATAGCATTTAACATTATACAGCCTTTCTACTTATCAATTTATTAATGAATACCTACTTAAAATAAACTTTTAATATAAGCAGTACAAAGAAGTAGCACATTACCCAAATACAAGAGAACTATGAATTTAAGACACAGTGGGGCTCAACAAAACATGGTGGGATCCAACACACTACTGGGCAGTGAACATCAACGGCTATAGGTTGTACAGGAGGGATAGAATGGGGAGGAAAGGCGGGGGTGTGGTGCTCTGTGTCAAAGAGCAACTCACATCCTCAACGACCAGCACTGGGTCAGAAGTGTGGTAGACTGAAGTGCTCTGGGTCAGAATACAAGGGGGTTGGGGGGAAAGGGACTTAATGGTAGGGGTCTACTACAGACCATCCAACAAGGGAGAAGAGCTAGACAGGGAATTCTCAAGTCAGCTCGTGAAGGCAGTTAAGTCAAAGGATGTGGTCATCATGGGTGACCTAAACTCTCCGGACATCTGCTGAGAAGAGCAGTCGGAAAAGAATTTACAAACCAGGAGGAGGTCTGGAGGTCTGACCCCTCACATAGGTTACTAGCTGTGTTACAGGACCTCCATATAACGCAGGAGGTACAGTCCCACCTTGGGAAAAGCCTTCTTAGACCTGGTCCTGGCCACAAGCAATGGACTTGGTGAGGGGACTGCGTGTGCTCAATCATCTGGGAGATGGCTATCATCGCCTATTGCAATTCACCATCCAGCACAGGATGGCAAAGGCCTGCAGCAAGATAGCAGCCTTGGACTTCAGGAGAGCAGATTTCATTGAGCTAAGGAGACTAGTCGGGGAGGCAATGAGGTCTGGAGGAGTGGAGAGTTGAGAGTTCAGGAAGAGTGGTCGTTCCTGAAGGAGACGATTCTCCAAGCCCAAAGGGTGGCAATCCCAACACAGACAAAGGGGGCAAGAGTGCTCAAAACCCCCCATGGCTAACCAAAAGCATCCAGGAACATCTCAAAGCTAAAAAGAGATTGTAGGAGGGCCATTAGGAAGGCCAAAGCGGAGATGGAACTGGGACTAGCAACCTGGATTAAGGATAACAAGAAATCCTTTTTTAAATACATAGGGGGTAAAAAAAGAAGGTTCCAGGTAATGTGGGGCCTCTGCAGAACATGCTAGGAAATCTGGTGGTCTCACCTGACAACAGGGATAACCTATTTAATAATTTCTTTGCCTCCATTTTTCTGAGCAGGGACCAGGTCATCCCCACCACCAGGATCCCCGATGGTCCTGGGGAGATGCAACCAGGCCCAGGGTCAGCAAGGACCTAGTCAGGGAAATTCTGGCGGGACTGGACATGATCAAATCAGCACCAGCACTGATGATCTCCACCCCAGAGTGCTGAGGGAATTAGCAGAGGTCATTGCAGAACCCCTGGAAAAGCTTTAGAAATACTTGTGGTGCTCTGATGAGGTGCCAGAGGACTGGAAAAGGGCCAGTGTGGTCCCCATTTTCAAAAAAGGGAGGAAGGAGGACCCAGGAAGTTATAGGCCTGTTAGTCTTACCTCAGTCCTGAGGAAGCTCTTTGAGAAAATTATCCAGGTGCATATCTGCAATGGGCAAGCAGGGGAGGTTATGCTTAGGGGCAACCAACATGGGTTAATAGAAGGCAGGTGCTGTCAGACCAACCAAGCAGCCTTCTATGACCAGGTCACAAAATCCTTTGACACAGGTGTCATGGTAGATGTAAGTCTTTCTGCATTTTAGAAAGGCCTTCTACACTGTCTCTCACCTCATTCTCGTTAAAAAACTAGAAGATTGTGCTGTCAATGCCCACACAGTCAGATGGGTTGCCAATTGGCTGGAGGGCCACATCCAGAGAATGGTGGTGGATGGATCATTTTCGACCTGGAGGGATGTGGGCAGTGGGGTCCCCCAGGACCCAGTCCTCAGGCCCGTACTGTTTAACATCTTCATCAGCGACTTGAACGAGGGGCTGAAAATCACCTTGTTCAAATTCACAGGTGACACTAAGATGTGGGGAGAAGTGGGCATGCTACAAGGGAGGGACATGCTGCAATTGGATCTGGACAGGTTACAGGGGTGGGCAAATGAGAATAAGATAGGATTCAACACTGACACATGCAGGGTACTGCACCTGGGGAGAAAGAACCAGCAGCATACCTACAAGCTGGAGAACTCCCTTCTCATCAGCACAGAGGCAGAAAAGGATCTTGGAGTCATTACAGACTCCAAGATGAACATGAGCTGCCAATGTGGGGACACGGTCAGGAAGACTAACTGCACCTTGTCATACATCCACAGATGCATTGTGAGCAGGTCCAAGGAAGTGATCTTCCCCCTCTATATGACATTGGTCAGGCCACAGTTGGAGTATTGTGTCCAGTTCTGCACACCACACCTCAGGAAGGATGTGGACAACATTGAGACGGTCCAGAGGAGGGCCACTTGCATGATCAGGAGGCAGCAGGACAAGTCCTACAAGGAAAGGCTACGAGACCTGAACCTGTTCAGCCTCCACAAGAGAAGGCTGAGAGGGGATGTGGTGGCCATCTATAAACTAGCAAAGGAAGACCAGCAGGCATTGGGAGATTCCCTGTTCCCCCAAGCACTACCAGGAGTAACAAGGAATAACAGCCATAAGTTGACGGAGAGTAGATTCAAGCTGGATATTAGGAGGCACAACTTCAGTCAGGGCAGCTAGGATCTGTAACCAACTTCCAAGGGAAGTGGTGCTCGCTCCTACTCTGGGAGTCTTTAAGAGGAGGCTAAATAGATTCTTTCCTGCTCATTGCAAGGATTAGACTTGATGATCTGCTCAGTCTGCTAGCAACTATGAGACTATGAAAAAAGGAACTAGGGAGTGAGGAGGGTGGCATTCACTCCATTTGCACATGGAGGTTGGGGAACCCCAGCAGTGGGAGGGTCACCTTCAGGAATGTCAGAGCTGAATGGTTAAGAGATGCCTCGGCATAGCTGCATTTAAGCACGTAGCAAGTCCCCGGTGCAGGGATTTTCCCTGTAAGGCGGGAAAAAGTCCTTGGTGCAAAATCAGAGCCCGCCAAAAGCTTGCAAGCTGCACCAGAGTGCATACTCACGATTGGCTCAGTGTAAAATATGCACACGTGGCGGTTAGCAATTGGCTCACTGGCCGTACAAAAGGCTTGGATGGCACCTGCCCAAATTGGAGGAGAGCTCGGATGTGCATAGGGAGAAATCTCCATGCGTACCTCGGAGCCACAGCAGGGCCTGATCAACCACCAACTACTCCATGTCGCGGTTACCACGATGTACCCCATACCCCGCGTGAGTGTGAATGTCAGTGTGCTTGCCTACGGTTTTGTTTGCTGTTTGCCTACGGAGTGTGCCTACACTGCATACCTTGTTGTATCGCAGATTGTCAGTAAAGTTGTTTTGTTACAACCACTGCCGCTTCTCTGCACCTAATTGCACTCTATCGGCGGCCCCATTCCGCCAGCATTTCTCGGCCCCCACAAGGAAAACCAGCTACTTCACCAAAATAGGATCCAAGAAGGTGCAGTGGGGTGTCACTACATCCCCAGAAATGCTGAACACCCTATCCCTTGGAACACTGGTCGGTGGTCAGGACAGGTGTTCCCAAGCAACCGTGGCCAGATCTGGCAACATCTGGCTGTGGCTTGCCCCGCAGGCCAAGGGGGTGACATAGCAGCGGCTCCACACCTTCGGCAAGATAGGCAGCCACCAAGGTGTGAGTGCTAACTACCTGATGCTGGGGTCTGGTGTCTCTGGACCCCACCATGGAACCCATGCCCCTGGCCCACATTAGCAACACCTTTTATTTTATTACTGTATTTATTCATTCCTTTCAGTGTGTGCACGCGTGTGCATGTGGGAGAGATGTAAAATGCATAGTTTGGGGGGTTTTAATGAGAGAATTTGCCATTTTTAATCAAAATCCCTGATGATTAATCAATAGATAATAGATATTTATACCCAATTTTATGTCTATGCACACCCTAACTTCTTCCAGTAGTATCTTGTCTGCATTTGCAACTTACATTTTTTTCTTTTGCATTTTATTGTACTTCTGACCTGCAAGTACTCACACATTTATCAGTAACAAATGTAAGTTTATTTCTTCTGTAGAAAATGTACACTGACAGCCTCAGTGCCTACAATCTGTTCCTTCTCTACACACAAAGGTACAGGCAAGCAGTTACAAATGACCTCATCTATATTTTTAGTTCAAATTTAACGAACAGGAAGCACTGTTAGTACTTAAGAGTTAGTAGTTGCAAGTAAAATAAGACCCAAGGCTCTGACTCACTTGTCATCTCACCTCATTTTGAGAGATCTACTTGGAAGTGGATTGAGAATATTCCAATGTGAAAACATGCAAATTTTTTTTTATTTTTTTATTTTTTATTTTTCAGAATTTTTAAGCATATCCAATATTTTAAGTGCTAACAACATCTGAAAAGTAGATTTTATCTATTAATTTTAAACAAGTTGTTTCCTTTTAAGAAACTGAAGTCAATTCAAGTTTCAACCAGGTTTTGTAGTGATTTATTATTGTTACCCTTGGAGTTTTTGTTGTACTTCTGAACTGCTGTAGAGAGTTATATGTGGCAAAAGCTCAAATTTCAGAATAAGCACATCTCCATGCTCACCACCTCACCAATATTAGTCCTTCCAGCAGTACACAGCAACAGCAGCAGACAACCTTAGCAATGTTAGAAACAAATTCCACTACTTTTACCATCTGGCCAACACCCTCCAGAACTCTCAAACAGGGACAATCAGCAAATGACAGCAAAAATTAAAGCTGATTTATATCAGCTTAAAGCTAAACTCCTATTCCAACTATAATTTTCAATAAACTTATTAATCTAATAATTCTTTAATACTCAAGAGTGACTTGCGTTGAACTTTATTACAGAGAAAGGGACCATTGGCAAAAATCTTCCTCAAGCCGATTGTTTTTAGTAACCATAGGTAATTATTTGGCCACATCTTTCTAAGCCATTGCTTACATATAGCAAAGGAAATGGAAGTCTGCTAAATACTAGGACTTGGGATTCTCTGTTAGGCAGGGTCACTGTGACATTAGGACTTTATTCATCATTTCTTTTATACACCTTTTTATGTTTTCTTGCCATTAAGCATGAGGTCTTGAAACAACCTGGACCTTTTTAAACTACTACTTTTGCTTATAAAGGTTATTATTAACATTTAGAAAGGATACTTAACATTTTTTGCTTTTTTATAAGGAAAATAGGCCCTTTGCTTAATTATTTTTAATATTATCTACCAAATGACGCACAAAGAATACAGGTGTAGCTTAAACATTCACTTCTAAAATTGAGAGTGAAGTATGAGTCATCAATTTTTAAAGAATGTTGACTATTTCATTGCAAGGAAAAGGATTTACATGGCCAGAAATATTTTCTTAGGCTATTTAAAAGCTGTTAATGTTCTTAATGGAAAAGTTACTTCCAGCTCCCTCTGAAACATAGTTGTATAACAGATGGGTCTTTTCTCATTCTGAAATACTCATTTTTTATTCTTACTGAACATGTAATCAAATATGGTAGCTCATGGAAGACGGCTCCATTTAGAAGAGCATGGAAGCTTTAGGCTTTCAAGCTCTGCTAAGAAATAAGATTCTTAACAGCAGTATTTGCGTTCAAGTCAAAGTGTGACTTAAAACAACACCACTTTCATCCACACGTAGTTTAAAATTAAATGATTCAAAAGAAAACCTCAAGACAAACGGATTGAATGAAACCCTTCTTATTCTGTGAAGAATCAAGGAAGTCTATGCTACTATACTGGTAAGGTAAGCTTTTAGTCTTGTAGTCACAAGACAAGGTATCAGGAACAAATCAGCATGTTGAAACAAATCATTTTTTAGGTCACTGAAAACATTAAGCTAGCCTAATGGTTTTTTAATCCTAAAGTGGTCTCAATTCTTACTTTATTACCTACATTTCTAAAGCCACTCACCTTAATGCCAATTCACCTCACCACATATATTTGGTCTCTTCCTCTCGTAGTTCTCATTAGTTACAAATGTTCAGACATTAACTGCCCAACTGCAGGTGGGTGGTCTAAGAGAGTGGTCTAAGATGTTCAGCAGAAATGACTGCTTAAGAACTTCTTAAACAGTGTGAGATCCCTTTCTGAGAAAGCTGACCCCATCACATTTTAAGGTAATTAAAAAATGGCTTCAGTGCTAACACTAGACATTTGTAATGTGGGCCTCAAATACTCCTGTCTCTGAAGTGAGGAAAAATAAAGCATAAGTATGCAGTATTCTCTAATTCTGTAAGTATTACTAATTAGGCTGCACAAGCATTAAACAGCTTCAGGCAACATAGCAGGTTACATACCCTATTCGCTAAGCACTTTGCTATCTTGTAGTTTCTATCCAAAGTGCCTACAAGCAGCATACAATATTTCTTCCAATAAGGGAAATATAGGATTCTTATATACTTTTAAAAAGTTCCCATTTTAAAAGAGCTCCTGCAAAAATTCTGGAAAGAAACAGTGCTGCGGGCATAGCCATTTCCTGTAGCAAATAACATGTTGTGTTCCTGGTACGTTGTTTAGCTTCCTTTTATTTTGAAGTCTTTTGTTTGAAGTCCAAAAAGAGCTAGCAGATTGAGTTATTATCTACCTATGGTTTATATGTTGCTCCTTAAGTTTCATCTGTGTACTGTCAGCAACAGCACAATACTTGATTACTAGATGGGACAATCATGCTATTTCCATAATGGCCATTAGAACTCAAAGTGTTTGATGAGTCCCAGGAAACTGCAAATTTTCAACACCCTCCTCCTTTTCTTAAACAGTGCAATGGTAAGGCTTGGTCCATCTTTCAGAGGCTATTGATGCTTCTACTAAGGCAGCAGCACTTATGGAATTCCCTATATGGTTCAAGCTCTGCTGATGCGAGATGTTCCGCCAGACGGACTGAATGACAAGCCTGTCAACAAAGCAGAGTCCATGCCTGGATATTCCCAGCATTAAGATCAGCACTGCTAGCCAACAAAGGTCAGCTTTTCAAGCATTGGCAAGCACAGGTAATCCTAGCACGTGGTTTTATTTTACAGTTGTGCCGGTGCTCATTTGTTTCTTTTCCCCAAATAACCCTACTCCACTTGAACAGATAACTTTGTTGAGCTCAGGAATATATTTGATAGCTGTGCTGGTCTGAGACAAAAAGAAATGCAAAACTCAAGAACTCTTGGTTCAGAGAAAATACCTTTATTCGACCAACTAAGAAATCACAATTTTTTTTCCTGCAAACTTTCAGGCGCACACACCTTTCCTCAGGCTCAGGGAAAATTAAAAATGGTAAAAAAAGTCCTCATATTTAGAAAATAAACGTTGTTTTTGCACAGAGGAAGCTGAAGGTGGAAGTCTGTTCCTCTGGGTCCATGTGGTTCTAGCTGTAGTGAGCGTCTTTGCGAGTTTCTCTTTGTGCAGATGAGGCAGGATTCCTTACCTGGTGGTGTCAGATGGCAGACAGACAGGGAGGTGTAGAAAGCTGTCTTGTTGCTTAGCAATGGAGTTTAAATAAATAATAATAAAAAAATTTGGCATCCACCATGTTTATGGGATGTATTTGGTAGCCATGGTGGTCTGCCTTACTGCACGTCAAAGAGCAACTCACAAAGATACTGTCATGGACCCAGAAGAACAGACTTCCAGCTTCAGCTTCCTCTGCGCAAAAATGAAGTTTATTTCCTACTTATGGGGACTTTTTATCATCTTCAATTTTCCCTGAGCCTGAGAAGGGGCATACATGCCCCAAAGCTTACAGAAAAAGATCTTTTTTTTTTGGCACTCTCTTAGCTGGTCTAATAAAAGGTATCATCTCTTAACCAAGAGTTCTAGATTTTTGCATTTCTATTTGAGCTCAGCTTTTTTTTCAGTACAACCTAAGTGCAGCTTATTGATGCCTCTGCCCTTGAGCACTAATACTCACCCTCAAAGTTCCTTCACTGTATAGTGTTCTCCAAATGCAAAAATTATACCCAGAGCTAAATCTACTAGTTGCTTCCCGTTAGATGCATCATCTTCTTACAGCTAAACGTTAACCTTGAAGCTGGAGATCATCACCGTCAGGGTGACTCTATTTGGATCTTGGGGAGCACTGGATTTGTAGCTGAATAAAGGCTTTAATCTGTGGCTCAGCAAAGCTGCTGATCACAAGGCAGAACAATATATTAAAAATAACATTGCGAGATGCTTAGGCAAGCAGTTTCCTAACAATGTAGGATATATGATTCATTGTGTAAAAGGAACAGGATGTAGACCACCAGTTATCATTAGGAGATAAGCAGAGGCAAGACCTTGGAGATGTAGAGTCAGCGAGAAACAGCAACTGACTGAAAGAACCCAGGTTCACAGTCTTACACATGCGCTTGCAGCAAAAGGCATCTAAATGAGTAAAATGCATAGGTAATTCCAGGATAATGAAACAAACAGTAAACAGAGGTGCTGCTTGAGGTAGGAGGGAGGCGCTTGAGGTAGGAAGGAATATGGGTGGAACAAAAGAGGGACAACAGTGGAGTAAATGTTGATGAGTATGAACCAAGG
The DNA here is from genome assembly GCA_030014935.1 of Caiman crocodilus. Classification (NCBI taxonomy): domain Eukaryota; kingdom Metazoa; phylum Chordata; order Crocodylia; family Alligatoridae; genus Caiman; species Caiman crocodilus. The sequence continues at coordinate 138,232,180 of JAGPOW010000261.1, forward strand.
TGTATAAAAATGGAAAAATCTAATGTTTAGTGCTGCTCCCTGTTTTTTTGGGAGCTCATCCAAAGCTGTCTCCATTCTGAATAAAGCTGTTGCAAGCAATGTATGCTGGTGTTTGCTCCCTGTGCAACTGGATCCCGAGCAATGGGATCGCTGGCTCCCTAGTTGTTGGGCGCCGCATGGAGTTGGGGTCTAACAATCACAATTAGACCCTGGCAGACCTCTGGCTGCTGGGCCAAAATATGGAAGAAATGGAAGATTACTTCAAGATGCAGCCTGACAATAGATCACTCACTATACATTTTGTCTAGCCATATTTATGGGAACTCATTAATTTGAATTCATTTCTCTTTAAGCAAATTTATAAACATTTACCATTACAAAACTATTTGCAGCCCTTCCCATTCATCTTTTACACGCTTGCACCACCTGTTTGTGCTGTGATAACCAGAGAGTTTAAAACCTAATTCTAAGGTTAAGTAGACCCATGGGGCAGCTGAAATTTAAGTGGTTCAAGCCACAACCTAATTTTCACCCAACCTACCATGATCTACAGGTAGAACCACAGCTATTCCAGGTACTTACACGTAGGTCCATTTTTCTACTGTATGTTTATTATATGTATGATGTCATGCTCCCAATTGATTCTTCATTGCCATTCCTTCCTTCATGTTTTCTAAAAGTATTTACTCTTATCAACTACAATAAGATGCTCAATTCACATTCAATGGACTGATAAAGTTTAGCTAAACATATTTCCTTAATGAAACATGATGCACAAAGATAAATATATAAGACTTACTTTACTGATAATAACATATTGTCTGAATGCAAATACAAGCAGTGCACACGCAGCACAAATGCAGTATCTGCCTGGTGTACCTAACACTGACTACTCCTCCTACCTATAGTTTACAATATACAAATATATCGTGTGATTGTTTTCTCAATTCAATAGGCTTAGACATCCCAGAAACAGTATTCACCTAGGTTCTTTTTACTCTGGAAAAAAGCTCTCCCTATTAAAATTTTGCTATAAAGTAACTCATCGATAAGAGCTTCCTGGCACCACTTCTTTGACATTTCTACTTCTTTTCTACCTTCCAAACAATTCAAGTATTTACCATATTTACTTGAATACAAGACAAAGTTTTTTTTTCTCTGCAGTCAGCAGACTGTGTTACATTTCCATACAAAGAAACTGCATTAAATACATAGTCTATCTTTGAACTACTTCTAAAAGCAGCAGTAACGGAAACCAACTATACATGTTAACTAAATGCAGCCAACACTAACCGTGGTACATGGCTAATATTGGGTAAATATGCTGATGGCAGCCTACCACGAGGACAGGTTGGTACAACTCATCTGGATATGATTAGGGGTGCACCAATAAAGTTTTTCTTGGCTGATACCAAAAGCCAATTATTAACTGGCCATATCGGCAGATACTGATCCAATAACCGATACAGGTAACCCCTGCTTAACGTGGTTTCACAGTTAGTGCTATTTTGCTAAAATGCTAATTTAAAAATGATACCTGACTTCACTGAGTGCTGAGTGGAATCAGTGAGTTTTGGTGGGAAGGTGGGGAGAAGCAGCAGTGGCCACAGCAGCAAGTGTGGAGAGTGGCAGTGAGTGGTGGTGTATGCATGACCCGGGGGGGGGGGGGAGGGGGGTGTTGGGAGGAGGCCAGGCATGGCTGGTGAACTCAGACTGGTGGGGTGGTGGAACATCCCATGGGAGCAGGGGGGCAGGGAGGCACAGTTTTCCAGCCCGCCGGGAGCAGGGCGGGGTTTACAGCCAGCTGGGCACGTACCAGGGAGGCAGCAAACCCCCCCTGCTCCCAGCCAGCTACAAACATCCCCACTCCTGTGGGACGCTCCACTGCCCCAGCAGTCTGAGTTCACCAGCCAAAGCAGTGGAAGTGGCAAGGAGTGTGGGGCCTGCACCGGTGCCCAGGGCCAGGGCACTCATGGGGCCAGAGTGACTGGCAGGCAGGTGGGTAGGGAGAGGCAGCAGCAGTGAGAAACGGTGAGTGGAGGGGACAGGCATCAGCACAGGGCCTGCACTGGTGCCTGGGACCAGGACTGGGGGGGCCCAGGGCGCAGCAGCAGGAGTGCAGGCCCAGGCTGGCATGTGGGACTGGAGTGGTCAGCAGGCTAGTGGGGAGAGGGCGAGAAGCAGCAGTAACCAATTACCTATATTTACATTCGTTCCTATGGGAAAATGGATATCGCTTAGTGCGGTTCCATTTAACACTTTTTTGTTTTCTGGAACCAATTAAGAGCACTAAGCAGGGGTTGCCTGTATTTAATAATAAAGCTCGCAGAACGATTTTTAGATCAAGCGCCTCTACCGACATCTCTAAATGCAGGAATGCTGATACAGGAGACGCAGAGACAGACCTTAGAGTGGCCCTCTGAGCTGTACCAATTATAGCACAACCCTGCTCCCAGAGCACATGTAAAAGTGCCCCATGCCACTTGCAGCCCCTGCCCTTCAACCCCAACCTGGGGGCAGCTGTCTGAGCCTAGGGCACTTTAATTAGAGGCACTTTAAGCGTCTCTGAAAGTTGCTGTAATACAAGTGCCCAGAGCCATTGTAAAGTGCTGCCCCCCCACTCTGAGGCTCCCGCTGAGGGGAAGGACCCTGCTACACACAGCAGCGGGAGCAGCTGCCCTGGCACACAGACCCACGCTTCAGATTGAGTCACACTGAGCTCTGTTCACCCCTCCCCGCCCCAGTCACATCTCCAGCACTCAGCACCTTTTATAGCCCCAGCCCACAGTCCCCGCCATGCCATGCCAGTGCCCAGGACACCGAAGCAGAAGCCCAGCCTAGCCTGCCGATGGGGGAACCCAGGTATCTGGGGGCCCCTTTATAATTAAATTATCAGAAAACATTATCAGCTACACTGGTCAAAAAAAGCTGATAATGCTAAATTTCCTTTTATTGGTGCCTCTAGATAAGCTATATGGTATTGCCCATTGAGCACAGTCCCCTCAGCACATACTATTTTTCAAGTCATGGTGAACCACTACACTGTATACATTTCAACTTTCTCTTTACTCCTATACCCGAGTTGTGCCTTTCTTTCCCATTTCCAATTATTCTGGTTTATTCACCTGCCTTAAATGTCTGTTAAATATCACCAAATAGGCCCTCAAACAGTTCATCCAGAACTCCTGTTGCCCCCTCTCTTAGTTGCTACAGGATTACTGTGACCCTGCCCTACATGAGGTAAAGCCAGACCAGGGTGCCCTGTGCCTCACTCACCTGCATATAAAAGCTTCGAGTATCCCAGGACTCATAACAAGAACACCTGATTCCAGTGCTGAGTGGGAGGCTAATTACCACCTGGATCCTTTGTGAGAAATTTCTGGACTACGCACACAAGGCTGAGCTGTGGGGTTACCGTGGCATGAAGTGCTACCAACTCTGCTGGGGTGCAACCCAAGGAACTATCTGGTAAACCATGGGCTTTTTGGCTTTGGACTATTTATGCTGCACGGCTTGTACTGTGTATAAGTAGGTGTGAAAACATTACCTAAAAATTTGTTTCTGGAATATCTCTGCTAAAACTTGCAGCAGTTTTAAAGAAGGTAAAATCCATCAACTTTGGATGGATTAAGTTTGTGGATACAATATATAAATTGTTACAGCTCTGTTAGTTTCCAAGGTCAGTTTTTTCAAATTTTCCCATCACTTTACGTGCTTATAAAGAGTAGGGTCTTACAGTAAGAAGGGTGGGGAAGGGGCTGCAGAAAGAAGAAGTTGGAGAGAGACAGAGCAAAGCAGCAACCTGGCAACCCTGATTTAATTTTCCCTGCTGTAACAATGGAAAGGGGACAAATTCAAGACAAACACCCAATAATGAAATTCCATACCTTGAAAACTATATCAAATTTATAAATTTTCCATATATAAAATCTAATTATTGTGGGGGTCATCTTATAATTAGAGTCATCTTGTATTCAAGTAAGTATGATATCTACAAGTAGTAATCTTTTTTTTTTTAGTATTTACCCCAATTTTTTTGCAAGAAGCACAACCCTGCAATACTAGTATTTTTTCAGGGAAGTGACACCTTGATAAGCCTCTACTGAATCCCAGTGACAGCCACATTTCTTGAAAATACTCAACAATCCATCTAGAAATGTATACGATCTGACTTTACCTTCCCCCTTTTCCATTCTCTTCAACAAACAAGGGTTTGCTACAGTTGAATTTTGCTAAGATTTTCTCTCTATTCTCTATAGAAACAGATGCATTTCCTCAGCAGAAGAAAAAAAAACAAAAAAACAGACCTAACAGTTTAAATCCATGCTGCATAAGGAATAGGTAGAAGTGCAAACAAAGCTCTGGTTTGTTGCTAATACGAGCCTCTAACTCCTGCCCAAGTTTCACATGCATATACTATTTTTGCCCATCTTTCAAAGATAAAAGCCTGTTGTTAATCTGTCTTAACACTTCATGAGAAGAACAAGACAAGATCATTATTTTAACAGTCTCTTGACCATTTTAAAAGTCTACACTGTAGTTCAAATCAGTACAGCAGTCAAATGTTCTAAGGCTGTAGTGCCAAGAGACACACACTTGCTCACAGTAATAGGATCAGTAATGCTGCTTACCTCTACCCTGCACCATGTTAAAAAGAGCCTCAGCCACAAGCCTAATCAATGGAGTCCTTCCCCTCTGTGGCAGTACACTGCTCCTAAGAAGGTAAGCTTTTTAGTTTACACAGGCTACCCTTAAAGAGTACAATATAATCACTTCCACTTTTCCACACGTGCAAACCCTTCTAAGATGTACCACTCCACTGTTTGTTAACTTCTTTAGTTCTCACTGTTGCATGAAAACCTGTCTTTGATTAAGGGTCACTTAATTGTTTTGAGTACTTTTCAGGAGATAATTAAATTATAGCTTATGCAGAGGATAGCCTAGTTCCTTCGGTTCAACATGCTGTGTCCAGTCTAAGCCCAAGCAATTAGCGACTAGCAGACAGGCTTCTCTCAATTATTATTATTATTATATAATAATTATTATTATTTTCACTTATTAGAGAAGAACAAAGCAAGAAATTTTACAAGATTGTCATTTAGTCTGAAATAGTGGCAAGGGAAAACAAGTTTGCCATTATTTCAACTAACCTTTCTATTAAGCGCCATTAATAAACAGAAACCAATGGGTGTGTCCAGATGAGCGCATGCACATGCCTCTCGCAGCCTCTCACACCCTTTTCACAGCACAGGAGCAAAATTAGACCCCTGGATATCTAGGGGTCAAACAATATCGGGGCGGGGGGGAAATCAGGTCAGGACACAGTCCTAGACTGTGCCCCGAGGCAACTGGAGGCTGGGTGCTCCACAGAGACGCTCTGGTAGCCTGCCAGAGTGTCTCTGTGGTTGGTCCTTTCCCCAGTGCTGAAGCATACTGCCTGCCCGTGCGGGGCAGTCAGTGGTGCAAGCTGCAGGTACCTGGACCCCGCTTCTGCCAGGTAAGTAAGGGGGTGGGGGTGGGAAATGGATGAGACTTTAGGGGAGGGGAGGGGAACCAGCCCAGCTCCCCATTCATTCCCCTCCCCCCTACTCACTCTCCCAGCCCACCACTCTCACCCACAGTAGAGGAGAAGGAGCAGGAAGCTGGAGAGAGTAGGAGGATGAGCAGGAGGCTGGAGACAGCAGGGGAAATCTCCAGCTCATTTCCAGAGGCTTGTCTCCAGCCCCCGGCTTGTCTCCACCCTTGGGAGGCTGGAGATGAGCAGAACAAGCAGGAGACTGGAGATGAACCAGAGACATTCCCTTGCTGTCTCCAGCCTCCTGCTTGTTCCCCAGCCTCCTGAAGCTGGAGATGAGCAGGGGAATGTCTCCAGCACATCTCCAGGGGCTGCCTCCAGCCTCCTGCTTGGTCCCCTGCTCACCTCCAGCCTCCTAAGGCTGGAAACAAGGAGGAGAGGGAGCAGAGGGCTAGAGAGAGCAGGAGACTGGAGACAAGTCCCTGGAGATAAGCTGGAGATTTTGCCTGCTGTCTCCAGTCTCCTGCACATTCTCTGCTACTGCCAGTAAGTGTGTGTGTGGAGGGGGAAGGAGGGTGTGTGTGGGGGGGGGGGAATGAGCCTCCTGCTTGTTTGCCTGCTTATGTCCAGCCTCCAGAAGCTGGAGCGGGGCAGGGGAATGAGACCAGCAGGGGGCAGCTACAGCCCCTGAGGGGGACTGTGACCCTGCAGGCAGGGTAGTCCATGTGCTATGGGGGGGTTCTGCTCTCTGGGGGGCAGGGGACCATTGGCAACACATAGGGGGTGCACGTGCACCCCCTGAGCATGGCAGTGCACCTCCTCACGCCCCAGAAAAGGTGACACTGACACTGTCTCCAGCACCTGCAGGCGGTCACTACTTGCCACCCCTCCCTCCCCCAGCACCATCTGTGGGAGGTCATCAATCACTGCTGGCCACCACTGTGGTCACTGACCCCTGGCTGGCGCTTGCCAACCCTCCCCCTGCTGCCAACAGCGCTGGCAGCATCTGCAGGAGCTCACTGCTTACTACCACGGAGCCCACCAGCTACCAACAGCACATAGCTTTCATGCAGGAGACCCACCCCACCTAAGCAGCCCCCACACCCACAGTCCCATCCCCCCTACACCCACATCTCCTTGCCCCCTTTTTTCCCCCCTCCTGCAAACCCACATCCACCCCACCCCAATAACACACCCACCATGTGATAAGGAAACCAAAAGCAATCATTAAAACTTAGATATTTAAGATTTATTTTATTATGATGCTAGGCTTCCAAATTTCTTTAACATTGTAAATATAGCAATAAAATACTACCTGGCTGATCAATTCCCCATCCTTCCATTCTAATTGTGGAAGAATATGGATTCAGCATGATACGAGGAGCTAGCAGTGGAGCACATCATAGTCCAGGAGGTCTCCAATATGGGCCAGGATGAACCTCTGTCGCAACCAGGGCACCTCTGTCATCGGCACTTCCAGCTGGGGGCTCCAGAGGAGGGGCTCGATGAGCAGATTGGCACCCTAGTTGATTGTTGTGGAGGACCAGGAGGCAGAGACCAGCCTCCAGGCCTGGAGGAGGTCCTGGTAGAAATCTGGTAGCCCCCGCAGGTCCTGCAGGGAGAAAGAAGCCCCTCATGCTGAAGAGCTGCCAGTCGTATCAGAGCCCCCAGAAGTGGCGGAGGAAAGCACGCCCCAGGTGGCCCCATGCCACATGTCTGCTGACACTGTATAGCAGTCACTGCAGGGCCCGAAGGCGGAACGCTAAGACCTGGCTGCGCAGGCAAACCAGGCCCTGGCCACCCTCCTGCAAGAGGCAGCTCAGGACCTCTGCAGTGACCCAGTGCCATCCTGGCCAGAAAAACTCCAGCACCCATCTCTGGAGTCCCGCCAGGACCTTAGGGGCCACAGACAGGGTGTGTAAGCAGTGCCAGAGCATGGACAGGACCACCTGGTTCAGCACCAGCACTCTCCCACACAGGGAGACATCTCAGGATTCCTGCCCATGCCCGGAACAGCTCTACCACCCTTGTCTCCAGCTGGTGCCAGAGAGAGGGGTCTGTGGGGGACAGGTAGACCCCCAAGTAGAGTAGTTAGCCCACGCTCCAACAGATGCTGCAGAGAGCAGGTAGGAGTGAGCCCACCTGCCACCCACTGCCAGGCCAAAACTCTCAACACCAGAGTGGCAGAGGAGGCCGCTGAGTACAATGCCTGGCGGGCCTCCCCCTGAGCCAGGTCACCTGAATCCTGGACCATGAAGAATATGTAGTCAGCATATGCTGACAAGACCAGCTGCACCGCCAGCTCCCAGAGCATCAACCCTGCCACCTGCTTCCATAGGAGAACGAGGAAGGGCTCCAGGATCAAGGCATATAGCTGGCATGACAGCAGGCAGCCTTGACGCACCCCTCTCCAGAACAGAATGAGCTCCATCAGGGTCCAGCTGAGCTTGACCAAACATTCTGCAGAGGCATACAGCACCTGGAGAGCCTGCACGAAGCAGGGCCCAAAGCCAAAGGCCTGCAGCGTGCCTGTGAGGTACCCATGACCCACTATGTCAAATGCCTTCTCCTGGTCCAGAGATAAGAGGGCAAAAGACAGGCCCTCGCAGTGCACTAGCTCCAGGAAGTCCTGAACCAGGTACAGGTTGTTGAAAATGCAACATCCCACTGTGTATGTCTTGTCGGGATGGATCACATCTGTCAGCATGGACCTCAGGCGCGGCAAGATGGCCTTCACTACCACCTTGTAGTCCGTGCACAGGAGAGACGTGGGACGCCAGTTCCCCATGCCAGATCGTGGTGATCCCCCTTCTTCGGCATGGCCCTCTGGCATGACAGGGGGAGCTCCCCACTTCCCTCGGATTTGGCCCAGACTGCAACAAGGTCTGGGCCGAGGACATCCCAGAAAGCCTAGCAGAACTCCAAGGTCAGCCCATCGATGCCAGGAACCTTGTTGCCAGGCATCAGGCAGAGGGTGGCCGAAAACTCAGCAAGAGTGAGAAGAGCTTCCAGCCCCTTCCTGTCACCCACGCAGACCTGCAGGAGTCCCTCCCACAAGGTCTGACAGGCTTTGGCATCAGTTGGATCCAGCAAGAAGAGCTCTTCATCGAAGGCCCGTGTGTGCATCTCACCTGGATCCGCGATGGGGATGCCGTCACCCACCAGAAGGCAGGTGATGTACTTCTTGGCCCCCCACCTTGCCTCCAGGGCACAGAAGCAGGAGCCGTAGTCCATCTCCCAAACGAGCTGGATGCTCAAGCAGACAAATGCACCACAGGCATAGCAGTCGTACAGAGCCCGAAGCTCTTCCCAGCTCTCCGCAGAGGGACAGGTTGGTTGGGTCAGTGGCCAGACACCTCTCCATCTCTAGCACTTCCCACTCAAGCTGCTCCCAAACCACCTCCCTCTGCAGGGTGCGCCCCAGAGTGTAACCATGGCAAAAAAGCCAGACGTGCACCTTCCCCACATCCCACCATCTCCGACCTGAGGGGAAAGCTGCCTGTTGCTCCTGCAAGGCCAGAGAGAAATCCCAGAAAGCCTCCATGAAGCCCACATCCTCCAGCAGGCTGGCACTGAAATGCCAAGAGGCCAACCCTGGATGCTCAGGTCCCAGCATGGCCTGGGCCCCGATAAGGTGGTGATCACTGAAAGGGGTTAACCAGATGCCATAGGAGTAGGCCTGGGCAAAGTGTGGCAAAAAGATATAAACCCAGTCCAACCGGGAATGGCATGCCTACTCCTCCCCAATCATCACACAGGTGAAGGCGAGGGGTTCAGTGGGGTGACAGGCACGCCAGGCATCCACTAGGGAGTAGTCCATCAGCATCACCCCGAGGAGACCCATGGCAGCCTGGTTCTGCTCCTTGCCTGACCAGTCTCACACATCTACGGTGACACTGAAGTCCCTGCCAAGGACCAGGCACTCACAAGGGTCGAGAGTGCTGATGTATATGGCTGCCTGGCAGAAAAAGTCTGCCAGTTCCAGGTTGCCTTGAATACAGATCTGGGCATTGCAACTTTTGGGCTCCTTGCCTTCCCCTGCCAGCACCTTCGCAGTGGCGAAGGCACTGTCAAAATCTCCCCAGCGGTCTAAGGCTAGCAGCACCTTGCTGGCAGACCAGCAAGTGTAGTCATGATCAAGAAATGCAAGTAGCTCAACCCTGGGGACTGCTGGGACAGAGGACAGCAGGCTCCACAGAGCTGCTGGTTCTCAGACATTCTCCTCCTCGTCCTGGAGCTCAGAGGGCTCTTCCAGCACCACTTGAAATCCCTGGTCCGCTAAGACCCTGGACTCTGTTTGGGACTGGAAGAGCTCTGCAGCCTCCTGGGACAGGGGTAGGGAACAAGATGGTAGGGCAGAGCTGGAGCCCTGCAGGGTGTTCTGTGCAGGGTCCCTGATGAAATCGGCCTTTTGATTAGGAGACCCCACTGCAACCCCCTCTGGCTCAGGGGCAGGCTGAAGGTGTGGTTTTTCTGGGAGGGGGAGGAAAGAGACCTACCAGGCCGACCAGGGTGGCTCTAGAATCTGCCTCACAGTTCTGGGAAAGTGGATCTCCTTCCTCAGGACTCACTGGTGAGAGCCCCAGGACCTCTGTATCCCCCAGATCAGAAAGAGGAGGCTCTGGTGCCAGGCCTTCCTTTGGGTAGGCCTCAGCCTTGGTACCCGTGGTTTCAGGGGGTAAGTCTTGGTCAGCAGAATGAAGGGCTTCCCCCATAGGCTCCTTTTCAGAACTATCCAGCATCCCCAAAACCTCCTCCATGGGGATCACCCATTTGATCACCTGGGGGGCAGGTGTCAGGCACAGCTGGGGAGGTTCCTGGAGGCAAGGCTGCTCCTTACCCCTGCGTGGTGGTCTTGGGAAGTGGAGGAGTCCTCCACATCAAAGGGCTCCAGCTGTGCCCAGACCTTCCTTTTGCCTTTACACCCGGAGGAGACCTGCAGACAGACCAGCTATGGGGTAGTCCTCAGGTGGACAGGCTCCAGCAAGAGAAGGTGAGAGGTGCAGCAGCCACAACAGGGGCATGACTAGGGGCAGCAGGGCTCTGCTCCCTCTCCCCTCTGGTGCCCTCCCTGGGACTCCAGCTTTTGCAATAAGGGGTGCAGCCAACTTACTCCAGCTTTTGCAGGAAAAAACTCCCTGTTGCTCCCCACCCCCAAGGGGGGATCCTCTGCTACCCCACCGCGGGGAGGGGCACACTGCACTGCATTGCACCCCAGCACTGTACCCCAGCTTCTGCACCCCTGTCCTGGCCTGCTGCCCAGGCAGCCACCAAGCTACAGTTGGGGGACAGCCTGGGGAAGGAACTTGGTGCAGGGAGGAGCTCACAGGCAGCACATCACTGCTGGAGCCTAAAGGTGCCTTGCCAGCCCTAACTGTCTTGGCAGTCTAGCCCCTGACTTCACCTCCACCAGAAGCACACCATGAGTGGCTGAACTGGACAACTCCTACCATCACTGCTATTGTTGCTGATGCTGCCCCCTCTCAGGAAAGAG
>JAGPOW010000261.1:138243288-138262905 GCA_030014935.1 Caiman crocodilus
CCACAAAAAAGCCCCTCTACCACTCCAGCCATCTTTTTCAACTGCCTCAGTAGCCTTCCCTGTGTGTTTTTGCCCTTATGTGGTAAGTCCTGTGGCCTACTCCCCTTGCCCTGGTGTTTGTTGTGTGGCCGAGTAAGCCAGCTTGAGTTTCCCCCTCCTCCACCTTCTCAAAGCACAGCCCTCCTGGATTTTTTTTTTGTGGCAGATCTATCCTGCTGGGGACAGCACAGGTGCTGGCCTCAGGCTCTAGCTCCCCCTGGCTGCAGACCTGGGAGGAGCCAGGAAGGGTTATTTTGCCTCAAGTGACACAATTTGCTCAACAGCAAAGTGCATGTCCAAGCACGTGCACTGATGCAAAAAGTCCCGGCTCAAATTTGCACCACTTCCATTTGAGCTGCTACAAGCACACATGCTTGCATCCATCTTCCCAAAAAAAGCAGAATGTTCCCAAATATAAATTAAGCTTATTTAAACCACCTACAACTATGCAATTATGCAGTATGAATCCCAAATACCTAAGACTGCATCTCACCTGTAAATTACACTAGACTTTTTTGTTGCCATCAGAAGTATTTCACTCAGACAGAAATATCCTTGTAGAGGGGTGATCAACCACTGGGGGGTGGGCCAGACCCAGCCCATGCAGCAGTGTCATTTAGCCTGTGGGGCTCCCCATAGATCCAAAAAATGTGGTGGCAGAGGAAGGGTGATAATTGCTGCTCCCCTACTGCCAAATTTCCAGAGCTGTAGGGAGTCCAGTTGGTTGAACAGTGTGGCCCTGCATGCTAGATCATGCATGGAAGATTGGGGAAATGAAGGGCCGGATCTGGACCTTCCAGCCACACCAGAGCAGGGTGGCAACCCCACAAGAGTTCAAACATCTATTACAACCTTTTCTCTTCATCTTTTACTGTTCAATAAACCACCTTTAAACATAAAACTAAAGAGAACCATGATTCTAACATGACTTTTGTCACATCTTTCACTGATTTACTGTCATAGTAATTTTTCTTCCACTTTATAGGTTATCTGCATTTTCACTTTTAAGAAAGGATAAAGAACATGCTAAACTTCAATTACTACAATATCCCTCTTAGAACTCAGAACTTTTGTTTCCTCCTGAGAAATTTTCTTGGTAAATTTCCAACTCCATTTGGAAGGACATAGGAACACAGCGTTTTAGCCCTGGTGCAGCATCCTTTCAGACCAGGATATATACTTATTGCTAGCTCTACCCCCCCAGACTTTTAAAAAGGTTTGAACAAAAGAAGTTATCAGTTGTAATCAAGCAGTAGAAGAGTGAACTCCTAGTCTGGCACCCACTAGTACTGTGACCCAATGGGAGAAGACACCCAAGGTGATGAGAAGCTCAACTTGCCAAGTGACTCCAGTCATAAAAAGCAGGTAGAAGATATGCAAAGACACATCACAAAGGTGAAGTAATCTTCATTAACTCAGGCACAAAGGTGAAGTGATCAGATTTGTATACTTTGAATGTATTTAGAATTGTGTAGTTAGAGGTAGATGTTTTCTGAAGATGGTCATGGCAGTCAAATTCCTACAGACAGCCACCACCTGCATAGCCATATATTTGTCACCAGGACTTAATTTGCCCCTACCCAGGCCTTCATTCTTAAATGAAATGCTGACCCAACTGTGCCTGGGTTAATGAAGATTAATTTGACAAGCTCTGATGCATGAAATCTGGAGCCATCTAGAGACTAAGTGCATGTGCCAGGTAAATAAGGGAAAGATTACAGACCATCAAATCAGAGATCATTGACAGGACTCAAAAAACTCCTGTTCTAGCTACATACAGAAGGGTCTTTACTTTTCATTTTTAACTATTTTAAGCTGCCTCCTCTCACTAACATCCTTTTATGAGGGGATACACTTTTTGCAAGTAAGTTCCCCACCATTTTTAAAAATGAGCCTTTTATGATTTGGAAGTATATTTTTTCCTACACTGTAAGCACTGAACGCCTATTCATCACATAATGAAACATTGCATTATGCCTCCTCCTACCTACCAGGTCACAGGGACTAAACAAAAAGCCACCAAGAAGCCCTGGCCTGTACTCGACAAAGGAACAACTAAGCTTATTACCTCAAGCCTGTATGTGCGCCTCAAGAAAAAGACATAAGACACCTGGATAAGGTCCCCAGTTTTCCCTGGGCTAAGGTAGTAAAATGCCAACAGAGACATTCCTGAAGTAAATGGGGTGTTAATGATCATTCCTTCTTCCCTGTTGCTCAATGGTTGCTAGCAAACATCTGACATCATAAGTGTTTTCCAGCACTGTTGTGAAGTCAGACTACTCTAAACATTCAGGCAGAGCATGATAGGATCTGATGCATAATCCACACAATCACATCTCCCAGCATACCCTATGTGCACAGCAGGAGGCATGACTGTTGCATCCAGCATCAAGTCTTATCATACCTTGTTGCCAGTGCAGGGGGAGCCCAAGATTGTGATCCTGGGCTCTGCCTGCACCAGCACGTAGCCAACTCCCAGTTGAAGTTGAAAGACCCACAGCAGATGAAACTGGCAGCTCAGGCAGCATCCCTTGTGCTGCTTCAGCTGCAAGCCTCATCTGCAGGACTCGTACCCACCAAAGCACATGTTGCACCCCTGCAGTTGGGAGCTTCATCAGCTGATGGGACTCCCAACCATAAGCAAGTATCTGGCCACATGTTTAATTAACGACGCGACAATAATGAGCCACAAAGTTATTGCAAGTTTGTTGTGAAATAACTTTGTGGTTGCTTCCTTGTTTTATCATGTTTAAACATGTGGCTGGGTCACAACTTAAGGCATGACTAAGTGGTTAACCATGTCTTAAGTGTAATGTGTAGATGGGGCTTTACAGCCCTCAAGTTATACTAGGAGTAAGTAACCAGGCCCCTACCCCATTATTAAGAAGGGAGGGAAGAGCCTAGGGGACTGACTGGTCAGACAAGCCCAAGCATAGATCGAAAAGGGGGGATAAGACTGGAACACAAACTACCACCAGCAGCAAGGAGCCCCGAGGCTGCCTGAGATCAACCAGGGCAGGGGTCACTTGTGGAAGCCCAGGAAGGCAACTGACCAGCAGGGGAAGGGACCAGAGACCCCTATAAACACAGGCCCTACCCGTTAGGAGGGCCTAACCCAGGTGGTTGCCTGCCTTCCCCCCCCCAGTGTGGGGAGCTGTTCCTGTGGGTTAAAGGGATAGTATGCTATGTCTTCTGCTTAGTGTTATTCAATTACCCAGGAGGGGAAAGTTTTGGTTATAGCCAGGGGGCTTTTCTTTTGCCTACAGTTTGCCATTGGTGGCTTGGGTTGGGTATATTGGGGGTCCCATTGGTGTCCAAGGGGCTTGTATCAGCCCCGAGCACTGCCAGGGGTAGGCTCAAGGCGTTGTGGGAAAGTAGCAGGGTGCAGCATGGGGGCCAGTGAGCACAGAGCAGGGCAGACTAGGTCCATAGCAGGCCAAGACAAGGCTAGGAACCATAAGCCAGGTCTGGCACAGCAGGCCTCGGCTGTGGGACCCAGCCGAGAGCAGAAGGAACCAAGGCCAGAAGGCTGAGTGCTGACAAACATATGCGAGTGCCCCAGATGTTAGCCAGCCCATGGACCAGGGGATGGGACCTAATTTGGGCACCTCCAAGGCAGCCTCCCTCAGATACAGAACACAACATCAAGTCATTTCAGGTGAGAGAGAAGAGATACTCAGAAAAGGAAAATGAGCTGGGACTGGGCAGCCACCAGGTGACATTTCAGTCACTCCTTGCTGCCTCTGGGATAGTGCCTTGCAACAGAGTACCAGCCTAACCAATGCATCTCCCATAACACCGAAGACCTTTCAATATAAGACACTTCTTTTAAAAGAAAATATTTCTTCTAAAAATGGGTGGTGGCTTTAATTAGAATAACATTTGATTATATTCCTATAGGTTGTAACTTTGTAAGGGGGCCTTAATTTTCTTTTTCTTTTTAAGGTCTTAAATTCAAAAGAAATGTAGCAGTGTAAGCAATGCTCTGTATATTACTACATCTCCACTAGGGACTAGAAGCCTTTACATCACTGATTTTTTGTCCCTATAACTAAGGAGCAAGTTGATAACAAAAGATACAAAAAAATAAAGCCTTGTTTACTTCTAAGAACCACCAGATGTGTGCCAGTCTGTATGACAGCCTGACAGCTTTTTGTAGTCAAGCCATTTTAAAGCTGACAAACTGTCTTCTCTTCTACATGAGGACAACGACAACAAGCAACGATCTGCATTATAGAAAATATAACCTAGCAATGTGACCCAAAACAACAGCCAGCATGAGCCACCTATGCACAGAGGTTGACATACTGCTTATAACTCTGGATGCCGTGGTTACAGGAGTACAGCAAAGGACAGCAGACAGAAATATTCCCATCTTGTGGTTATAGTTCCCTAGTGCCAGCTTTTGTCTGTTAGCTGTGTTATCTCTCCATCTTTTTGTTATGTCATAGGAAGTTATTTCTGTGTGTTGCTATTTTGCCAACAATCATTCTGTTTTACCTACAGGACAATTTATGAAAAGAAAATTGGCTGTTAATCCTGTTTGCTGAATATATTTCACATCATAAGCAGCTAGCCACTACTCCCAAGATAAAAGCTTGACAGGACTTTTGTTCCTCTTGAAACTCTGATTTCTCTTCAGAGAACATGTCATAAAAGTAGAATGTTGCCTACAAAAGGTCATGCCTCTGAACCAGTTAGTCTCCAAGGCAGTGATTCACAACCAGGGTGATACCCTGGAGTGCCGTCAGATCTTTTGAAGAGCGCTGTGAGCTACAAGGAGATAAGCTTTGTAATCCACTCAATTTAAAAAAGCTATGGCGAGATGCCTCAAATCCAAAAAGCCTGAGAACAACTTCCTAAAGCAGGGGTGGGCAAAACGCAGCTTTCGGGCCACATGCGGCCTGCCAGGCCATTCTACCCGGCCCACAGGGCCCCTAAAACATTTAGAAAATTGATATTTATCTACCCCTGGCTGCCTGTCATGCAGCCCTTGATGGCTTGCCAAAACTCAGTAAGTGGCCCTCCACCCAAAATAATTGCCCACCTCTGTCCTAAAGGCACTCACTCTCCTACCCAGCTCCTCTTTCAAGGAAATTTAACTATACATCAGATCAGCTTTTAATTCAATTCCCAACTAATCCATGTCAGGTTTCCCCTTATAAATGATTTACAAGCACCCTGCTTATAAGCCAGTTCATTCAATTCCCAATGGACAGATTTCAGCTTCACAAAACAATAGCTATATCTAGTTCTATTTATTGTAAAGATACTTAAAACTAACTCCAGTACAGAAGAGTAAGATAAGTAGGCCAGTAGAAGCATCCTTTAATGCACATTCATTCATCAAGATGTCTCCAACCACATCCCATATCATTTGTCTGCTTCCTGAATCTCTGACTGTCAATCACTTGTCTTTCAAAATACCTTAAAAAGGCTTTTATATTTGCAAAAGGAAAGAAAATTAAATTATATCCACGAGTATTGAAAAGCTCCTCAAGTTGAAAACTGAGGAGAATTCAAAAAGTAAGTATTTAAATAACAAATGGAATTAAAGAACTCAAGGAATACCAAGAACAGTTGCCTTATTGTGAAAGGCAAGGAAACCAAAAGGCTGGTTAATAGTGGGCAAACCATTGAGAAAAAGGAAGTAATAAGTTGTGACACTACTTGAAAAACCACAAGCTTAAAGGAAATAAATTAATTCTTGTTACCACAGAAGCTTCAAACAGAGGTAAAAAGGGATTGAGACATCAGCTAGTTTACTTTCCAGCACTGGGGCATCAAGTATATTTTTAATCACTCCTGACATGCTCCTAACCTGCTTTTGGAAAACTCATGTGCTGAGAAACCCCTACTGCTCCAGGACCTCTTGCCTACAGATAGCCAGTTTTTTCTTGATGTATAACTTTTCCCTTCCTTGTTACAATGTAAGCCCACTCCTTGTCCTATCGCTAGCAGAAGTGGAAAAAATGTTTTCAACCATGATCTCTCCAGTAACCTTTTCTGCATCTGAAGACAGAAGTCTCTCCTCAGGCATCTCTCCTGTAGAATAGAGAGAGAATTAAAACTCTCCTTGTCATTTTTTCTAGACTCCTAGAAAGACCCAGCTGGTCTTTTCTGGAATATGCAATTTCCCCCACCTTTCCTAAAGCATGGTACTCAAAACTGGATAATGCTTCACCTGAAGATTTACCAGTTTAGGTTAAACACCACTCCTCTAACAGTGCGGCACAGGACCAGTCCACATGCCAGACTGGGAGCAGAGACTGCCACCCCAGCATGCCAGATCCAGCACCTGCAGCACCCGCCCCAGCCCCAGCCCATCCAGGATCCATGCTGCCTGCCCTGGCTTGTCTGGGAGCTGTGCAGCATGTGGCACATGTCCCAGAACAGGAGCCAAGCACAGCATGCATCCTAGACTGGCCAGAGCAGACGTCAAGCTTAGTGGATCTGGTATTGGGTTTGGAAAGGGCGGGAGAGGGAAAGAGTCCCGGGGCTGGTCCCCTTTGCAGGGTTAGTATGGTCTGCACTATGTGTGATGTGTGGGTCAACTCTGTGCACGGTACAGCACTGGGGAGCCAGATTACAAGACTCCCCAGGCTAGATCCAGCCCACAAATCAGATCCTTGACATCCTGGGTTACAGAATATCATCCACTAGCCTCAGTTAACCTCCATTAGTATCATCACTTCCTTTTCCTCACTGCTTTGCACTTGAGGTGCTACTCCAGCTACAAGTTTGGAAGCTGTCCTTCAAGGAGAGCTGTAAGTATAGGTACTGCACACAGTGCCCATCTTTTGCAGAGATGCATCAGTTCCTGTTATTTATCTGTGAAGTCAGAGCATTCCCACTGTGCCCTCAAAGACTGGGAATTGCTGACTCACTTGAAAAAGAAACACATCTATATGCGGGTTCCAAGTTCATAGTTCAGCTAGAAACCCACACCGTTTAGGCTCAGGGGTGGGCAAAATGTGGCCCTCCAGGACATTCTATCCATCCCATGAGGCCCCTAAAAAAATTTAGAAAATTAATATTAAGCTGCCCCTGGCTGCCTGTCATGAGGCCTGCGGTGGCTTGCCAAAACCCAGTTAGCAGCCTTCCACCTGAAATAACTACCCGCTCCTGGATTAGCTTATTTGCATAAACAGGGCCAAGTTTATCAACTTTTCTAAAGTTCACCAGTACCCAGTTGCAATATAAAAGCAAAACTCGATTTTTGTTGGTTATCTGATGACCACAACAATATTTCCTTTGATACTCAGGGAACAGAAATTCTCATGCACTGAAAATTAAGATCGGTCTATCAGCTGAAATCCTAAGTATATCAAAACAACTTCCTCTATGTTCTTCTAAGCCTCCTTCCAGGCACTACTCAATCATGTTTACAATATCTAAGTTAACTGTCCCACCCCTTCCCCAGAGCAGACTTGCTTCTCAAAGGACAGATTGGAAAAAAACCCAACAACCTCCAATCTTGAATGATACCAACCCCACATACAAAACAAACTACTTGGAATAGCTGCAATCCATCTGTATTTTGATGCTATGTAAGGAAAGAGGAAGCTACACTATTTCTTGCAAGGAAGCCACAATTGAAATGCTTCAAATGGGAAGGCTGTAATCACAGAAACTTGTTTGTCCCATTCTAATTTTTAACTTCTGTAACAATCACCAGAACAAAACAGGAATATACTAAAGTTTACATGCGAGAAGTTTGCTCCACGTTAGTTTAATTGGACAACTTAGTTCACGGGTGTCCAACCTTTTTGAATGTGGGGCTGGATCATGATCTTTTTATCACCCAGCCATATTCAAAGACCTCATAGGAAGTAGTATCACATCAGGAAGTGATGTCATGTGACCTTTGACACCAATTAAGTTGCAGAAAGTGACAATGAAACGGATTTGGAAATGTGGTTTAAAATCCAAAATAAAAATCAGTGGTCCAACTATCTTTGAAAACTCAACATTCAGCATCAATTTTTTGTTTCCTCTGATTCACCATCTTTTGAGCGTAGCATAGGCCCTGTAGTTAACAGAGCCAAAATTAATTTTAGTCATAGAAAAACTCATTTGGCTGAGATAAGTGAAGTTAAAAACAACTCACCTGTTCAAAATCACCATTTTATTACTATGTAATAATACTGTGGTATCAATATGGACCCCCACCCACCAGGTATAGTCATAATATGTAAGGTACAGCCTGATATGTGCAGGTGTTGCCATCATATGCCAAGTGCAACCTCAAATGCCGATGGGGAGTCAGAGCAGGACTTAACCCACTCCTTAACCTGCATCCTGAATTTTGATTTCAACCAAGCTAAAACCCTGGCGGCCTACATGGAGCTTTTTGCAAAACAGCAAAATCCACAGGTTTCTCCAGGAAAATAAGAAATCCACGGTTTCCTCTGGCAAAGGGAAATGTTCATGATTTTCTCCATTTTTCCTTGGGAAACGGAAAACCCGGATCCCTGTTGATTAGTCAATGTTTCAATAGGATAACCTATTTCAATCCATCAAACTCTGTTCCTGTTCACAAAGAGTTCCCTCCAAACACTCTCCGCAGGGCCCTTAGCCTGCAACATTTTCCTCTCCCTCTCAGCACGCTCAAGGTCTCACTGACTTTCCTAACCAAGGTGGATATATTTTAAGGGGGCTACATGCAAAACAGGAAAGGAGAGTGGACACCTTGGCTAGGTACAGATATTCAAAAAGCCCAAGACAAAATTAATCTAAGTTATGTGGTTTTCTGTAAGTGGCAAAATTTACATTGGTAGCCAAAAGAATATATATTTGCCTCTTGGTTGGGGGGCAAATATTAGACCTGGTTCTGCCATTTTTACCTCAGTCTGTGTGTGCCAAACTTCTGTTCTGTTCTGAGTAAAAACTGTTTTATTACGCTGAACTTCTGTTCTGTCATGTGCATACACTGGTTTCCAATCACTTACATTGGTAAGAGTGTCTGTACCTGGCTCTTGTGTTGCTGGCCTTTTTCTGCTCTATATCCTTCCTGTTCTCTTTTGAGAGTAGATTGCACAGTTGGGTAGATACAAAAGTGCTCTGCCTCCTTCTTGAACAGTCCCAATCAGCTCCTTTGAGCAGGAGCTGGAGAAATGGGCAAGCAATCAACAAAAGTGATTTCCCTTGCTAAAATCTGTTAGAGGGCTGTAACTTCTCATTGGTTTCAGCTCCAGCCAAAATTTTTCCACCACTATCATGAGAATTGGCAATTCTGAGTATCTGAATCAAAAAAGATGGTGGCATTAAAAGGTAGGAATGTACCTAATGAAAAAGACAGGAGAAAATGAAAAAGACAGGAAAAAGAACTGAAAATGCCTGTGTATGTTGTCCCTGGGCCCACCCAAGGTACTATTCTGAAATTCAATAGGAATTAGTGTATCATTTAAAAAAAAATATCTCTCAATAAAAATAATCTAGACTATTTATATGTAGGGTGACCATATAGCTTGGATTGGCTGAGACAGCCTATAAAATCTGGGACTGTCTCAGTGTCTTAGCCACCGGAGAAAATTTAAGCAAAAGTACCAGATTGGTGGGAATCTGGGAGGGGGATGTGTGCATGCGTGTGTGCGCGCTTCCAAACACATGTGCGTTGCAGCAAACACAGCCAAAGCAGCTATTGGGATGTGCTGAGAAGCATGGTACTTTTGTCACTGAAGCAAGGGCTGTGGGCTGGAGTGTTGGCCAGGCTGGGGATGCTGCATGTGCTCTGTCTGCTCTTCTCTGGGCTCTGGTCCCATTCTGTCACATGCTGCTGCATCCTGGCTAGGTGCTGCTGGGCTAAGTCAAAGTCAGCTTCATTGCAGCCACATGTGGAAAGCCCAGTCTGGATTGGACACATCCTGCCCTAAGCGGAGAGGGGAGTGTGAGGCTGGGGCTGGATGCCCCTGCCCAGCCAGGGACTCATGGACAGGATGCAGTTGCAGGTGTCAGGATGGGGACAGGGACAGGGCCAGAGGCGTGAGTCAGACAGAACCTATGCAGAGCCCCCAGTCTGGCCAGTGCCCCAGTCTGCAGCCCTGGCTGTGGTGAGAAAGACACTGTGCTCCTGACAGCTGTTCTGGCTCTGCTCACTGCCATACACTTCAGCGTGCATTCATGTGTGCATGTACACATCTGTGTGCATGTATGCCTTTCTTTATATTCATCCTGAATGTCCCGGTCTGAGGGACAAATGCAGCCTCTGGGGCAGGTTCCTCCTGCCCAGCCCAGCTCTGGCAACCGCACATCCCACAACCCTGGCCCGGCCCAGCCCAGCCCAGCCCAGCCTTGAGGAGCCCCCAGCTCCACGTGGGAACTTACCCCATGCCTCTATCCACCCTGGCCCGGCCCTGAGGTGCCCCCAACGCCGCACGGGAACTTACTTCATGCCTCCATCTACCCTAGCGCAGCGTGGCCCCATGGCACCCCCAGCGCCACGTGGGAATTTACCCCGTGCCTCCATCCACCCTGGCCTGGCCCCGAGGCGCCCCCAACGCCGCACGGGAACATCCTCATGCTTCTGTCCGCCCCAGCCCAGCCCAGCCCGGCCCCGAGGTGCCCCCTGCTCCATGTGGGAACTTACCTCATGCTTCCGTCTGCCCCGGCCCGGCCCCCAGGCATCCCCAGCTCCACACAGGAACTTACCTTGTGCCTCCGTCCGCTATGCATGTGGGCAGGGTGCGGGCCATGCTGCAGCTTCCCCCGCCATGCACTGGGGCGAGGGGCAGACCCAAAAAAGTTGCACGCTGTTCCCAGCTCATCTAATCAGGCGTGGCTGGGGCAGCCCTGTGCCACACAGCCTTCGGGGCAGCGGCGGCAGGACCCGGCTCACTGATGAACCCAGTACCGCAGGGGTAAGCAGCTCCCCTCCCCTTGCTGCTGGCTGGGACCCATGGGCTGGCCCTGCCTGCCTTGCCTCGCCACTGCCCCACCACTGTGGTGGTGCCTCAGGCCACAAAATGGCTTGGCAGGCCACATGGCAGCCCGCAGGCCATACGTTGGACAAGCCTGACTTGAAGTAATCGTAATACCTAACTCTCTTTCCTTTTAACTCCTTCTCCATAGGGCATACCTAAAATTATAGGTGCTTTAAAGAAGTAAACTTTGGTGAAAAGAGATTTCAAGTCTGGAAATAACCTTATGATCCGTCCCCCTTCAAGAAATCATTTCTTCTTAGTATAGTACAAGCCTTAGTGTGCAACTAGTCGGAGCACTAACAACAAAAACTGAGCACATTATGGAAGTTGTTTTAGTAAAGGCCATTCATAAAAATTCTCATTAGACACCCTTTATAAAAATCAATTTTAAGACAGATATTGATTCTCTGTCTAAATAAAAAAAGACAGCCCAGCTTTAAAAAGAAGCAGTAGCAAGGCAAATAAGCAACTATTGATTCAGATCGGGTTGACAGAAGTTTTTCACCCACTCAAAACAAGAAGAGTTTTAACAGACTTTTCACTGCATTGTTTGTAGCAACAGAAAGCCTCTCAAGCTCATAAGTAAAGTTAGAACACATGCCAGATACAGAGGTCTGACAAATACCGATTCACTACTCCAGTCACACTTAAGTCATGTATAAAATGAGCAATTCAGTCATTTAAGGAGCAAAGAGGAAGAGGCGGCAATTATGTTTTGTAAAACAGAACTCCATTTAGAGAATCCTTTCGATTCAACACCATCCCTTATGACCAGTGTTCTTGGCCAGCTCTCAATGCCGTTATTTATCCAACACTGAAAAGAAAAGGAATTACCTCCCCACCCCAATAACTAGGTACCAAGTCACAAGAAGTTTATGTTAAGCAGCAAAGATTTGGCAGCTCTATTAACAAGATGATAACTCTCCAAAAGAATAGAAGCCACAAGAAAGTCTAAAAATGGCTTAAGGATCATCTAGATGTTCTTTGTCTTGAAGTACATAATGATAACCGTACACAATTGACTCAGCGATCTGAGGAGTCAGCCAAGCCCTACATAGTTTGTTAACAACGATTGTTTACTTGAGCATTTGAAACTCACAGTGGTGTCTAGAACGCAGCTTCCCAAACGCTTCCCCAGCATGGCCCCATTTCCTCAGCATGACCCTTTACTCCCACCCCCGCAACTCCACTGACTGATGTTGTGATCCCATTTGAGGTCATGACCCACATTTTGGGAACCGCTGGTCTAGAAACTCACCATGGCACCAACTGGGTCTATTGTTAAGTCCTCCATCCTTTCCCATCTCCTTTACAGGCCCATAAGCAAAAAATGCTATAATAGCTATGAGCGCCTTTTCTGTCTTCTTTTAATCTATTTTTAAAGAGCTGTTGGGGGGCACTTGAGCTGATATTCTAATTTTCAGACACTCAGGAAATTCCCAAAGCTAAGCCATTTGTACCTACGCTACAGCAGAAAACGGACACAGGAACCATACTCCTAACAAGTCAGTCAGAATTAAGATACTTGGGCCCTAACCATACTATTGTGCTGTGTTACTGACTGTATTCATCTACTGGATACCCTTTTTGTTACTATCAAGTTGGATGGATCAACACACAGGAGTGAGAGAAAACCATCTCAAAATTCTGAACAGAATGAGCTGCAGAAAGGCTATAAACTACATACCTGCATCATTTCATCAGGCCTATGCTAATGCTTTGCAGTTGTTATTGTGCTTCACATGGACACACATCATCTTTGCTTTAACTTGCTTTGATCCCAGCCCCAAAAGCTGTCAACATGTCTGGACAGAAGTAGCAATTAAAATATGTCAATCACCTTTTAATGTTTCAAAAAGCAGCTGTACAAGCATGCATGCATGTCTGCCCCCCAAAATGTTTCAGAAGCAGATAAAGTGCTCCAAAAGAGTACCCCCTTAAAATTAAGTACCCTTTTGAAGGGTTCCAGGTCCTGTTACATGTGCATGGTGACAAGGTACCCAATAGGTCCTCCAGAATCCCACAGTGCAGAGGAACAGGGTGAATGATCTGCAGCCTAAGTGACAGCTGCCAAACTGCACAGCTGCTGGGTCCCATTCCTTGATCCTGGTTGCTCCTGCAGAAATATCTCTACAGGGCTCCTCAGCCTGCACTTCCCTATACCTCTCTCCTCCTGTGATAAGGGAAACCAAAAGTAGAAAGGATTAGGACCATGGAATTGGAATTCCAGAAGTGAATCCCTTCTCCTGCCACGTCCCTCCTGCCAAAGACTTCTCCTGCCCCAAACACCACCAAGAAGAGAGACACTCCGCTACATACAGCTATGGCAACACTGAGAAATTCCAAAGAAGGGGGACAGGGTCCACACGGGCCGTACGCGAGGCCTGTGTGAAGCAGCAAGTATTTGCTTTGTATTTGGCCAATTCAGAGGGATAGCAACTCAATTCAGGATTTGAATTACTGTCCTGGTTTGATTCAGCTGAAGGAGATCCGAAGATTTGGTGCCACTTCAGAGATTTGACCATAGGTTAAACCGGTAGTAGTCCTAAACTCGCTGGACACAGTTGCCTCCATCTGGTAAATCTGTTGGGATTGGGGGAGGGGAGAGGGAAGGGAGGGACTGGGGCTGGGACAGAGGGCACAGGATGAAGGCACGGCAGCACTCAGAGCGGGGAGCTATGGGGCAGGATATGGGCGCAACTTGCTCCGGGCAGAAGAGAAGAGGACAAGCAGCAGCAGCAGGGCATAGCCTCTGCCCAGCGCTGCCGCATCCCGCCACTCCTACCCCGTGCTGGGCAAGCAACAACAATGCCCGCCCTCACGCACCCAACAGGCAAGCAGCAACAGGGCAAAGCCCCCGCCCCCAGTGCTGATGCAGGTGTGGCAGGAGTGGGGGCTATGCCCTGCTGCCGCTTGCCCAGCCGGGGGGGGACACAATGCAGATGTGGCTCTCCCCAGGTGGAAGGGGGTAAGCGACAGCAGGACATGCCTCCTGCTCCCAGCTCTGCCGCATCTGCATCAATACTTGGAGTGGGGGCTCTGCCTTTACAGCCAGCACTGGAGGGCGGGCATTGCCACCGTTTGCCCACCTGGAGCAGACCCTGCTGCCACTTGTCCCCTTCTGCCCAGGGTGAGCCATGCCCCACATCTTGCCCCCCCTTCCCACCCCAGCTGGGAAAGCAGCAGCAGGGCATAGCCCCCACTCCCAGCGTTGCTGTGCCTGCATCCCACCGCACCCCCACCCCCTGCCCCAGCTGGGCAGCTTGTCCCAGCCCCAGCCCCTCCCTGGCCCCTTCCCTCTCTGCTCCACCCACATCAGACTTACCAGCTGGAGGGAGCTGTGTCCAGCAGTGGTAAGTACCGCTGCCTGTTTAGCCTATGGCCAAATCTTTTCTGAATCGATCCAGAGGATTCAGAGCTTTTAACTGGTCTCCCCATTGAATTTGGATCCAAAGATTTGGTTGCCAAATCAGGCCAAATCTCCTCTTAATCAAATAGTCTACAGAAGCTTTGCACAGCCCTACTGTATGTATGTCTCCCAGCTGAAACAACTTCTTTTTTAAACCTTTTTGACCCTTTTAAACCTTTTGTCACCCAATAAAAAGGACATATGTGCTCAACTGATAACTTAAACTGGTATCTTGTAGATACCCAATATATAGATTTCCTTCATTTAGAGATCCAGCAAACTTCATGATTTTATCTACTTTGAAATCCTACAATTCTTTTTCTTTTCAAGTTTTAAGTGCTTTGCATCTACTGCCTTCGCTTTTTTTCCATATGCAAATCATCCATCATGCAGTCCCTGAGCATCTGAGTGAGAAAGGCCATTTCTACCCAATTTTACTAATTAAGAAGAACCTGCCCATAAACCCAATTGGAGTGCAGAGTACAAGGAGGTATCTGTCATCTTAACTTCTACAGTTCTTGTCTGAAGTATCTAAATGATTCCTAGGCATCCCCCCCCACCCCACCAGTTAATTAATTATAGAAGCATCTTTTTTAATCTCAGAAGTACAAGCAATAAAATAACTTTACAGTTATAGCAGCCTCTTAATAGCTCTACCTTAAGATCTTACTTCACTGATGAGCTCACAGCCCAGGTCCAAAAGCTCTTAACCCTCTTAGTTGTACAAGAGAAACACAGACAACTAATTAGTGAATCTGACCACATCAGAATAAAATACCAAACTGTTAATCTTCACATTAAAAAGTAGCTTCTAAGGCTGTGTGAAGTTTCAGGTGCTGATTCAATTCAGGGGAGATTTGGCCCAATTCGGTGGCCGAATCTCCAAATCTGAATTAAATCAGGAGACCATTAAGAAGGTTGGAATTGATTCGGAAAAGATTTGGAGAGCTTCAGTCATGCAGGCAGTCCCCACTTACTGCTGCAGGAAGCTGGACCCAGGCTCCATGCCAGTAAATAGAAGTTGGGGGGCAGAGGGGGGGCAGGGCTGCCCCACCCAGCCCCAACTCCTGCTTCTTTAAAAAAAGCCCCCACTCCTGCCAGGCAGGGGGGAGATCCCACTGCCTCACACTGCATGGGGAGCTCTGCCACAAGCCACCATCCTCCACCTGCTCTCCCAGCCCCCCACGGGTGCCCCTGCCCTGCCCTAGCTCCCAGTTCTCCAAAAGAAGAACAACGCTCCGCACTCACTGGCTGCTACAGCGGCCATCGGAGCTTCTGGGGGCTCGTGGCAGAGCCCCCCACACAGCACAGGGCAGCGGGGGATCACCCACCCCACCTGGCAAGATCCAGTGGGTGAGAGGCTTTTTTCTTTCTTGAGCCGGAAGCTGGGGTCAGGCAAAGCTGGGGGCACTGGGAGAACAGGGGAGGGGTGGGCCTGTTTGATTTGGAGATTCAGATTCAGCCGAGTCGATTCAGGACCATTATTTGAATCTCTGAATCAAATCACTATCCACCAAATCGGCCGAATCCAAATCCGAAGCAAATACTAGCCACTTCACACAGGCCTAGTAGTTTCCAGAAAGCTCTTCCAAATCAAGGTGAAGCTTCATAGCTTTTTAAACTGTACTTTGGAATTATCGTCTGAAGATGGTCTAAACCAGTCTAACCTCACCCAAGCCCTGCTTTTCTTCGCTCGTTCCCTTCCCCACCCCGCCCCCACCATTCCTCTCTGCTGCCCTTCTCCCTAACAGCGCTCTGCAGCATGTTCAGCTTTGCTTTCTCTGAAAGGGCGACAAAAGACCCTGCTCACTTGTCTACAATTCATTCCATCTGGGCTTCACCTAGTGAGTTTCGCCCACCCACTGTGCAGTTAGAAGTTACAATGCAACACACTTAACCCAAACGGTAATTTTAAACAAAGAAAAAATAAAATAATAAAAAACAGATTACCCAACAAACCTATTAGCAGAACATTACCAGGAGAAATGTACTCAACAACTAACTATCATATTGTCCTTTCTTTTGGAAGGGGTACAGTAAGAGTGCCTGTATATTAAAGCTTCCTTATATTAAATTCATGTTAGCTGTCAGAAATAGTTAAACTAAATATCAGTCTTAGTTCATTGTAAGCCTGAGAGAACTCACCCTGCAAACTATAATAAAATTAAGTTATTCATTAGTTTGTCACAAAAACTCAGTATTATGGAATTAAGGTTTTTAGCAAAATAAACAGGAAGAAAGCTTCCAATAGTAAATGTACTGGCAGTTCCTGAAGACCTGAAAAATAATATTGAAATGGTGCAAACTAATTAAGAAATTAATGCAGCCACTCTAGTTCAACTTACTGTTAAAAACTTCCATTAAAAAGATCCACTGCTTATGGGACTACTTTCTAGTGTGCTAAACACCCCACAGCTTCCACCTATAACTAACTGGTGATGAGATGTTCAAGTTTTCTGAATTGCAGGAATTGAGGCTATTTTGGTGACCCAAGAACAGTTTTTACACTTCTAGCAACAAACTAGCCTAGAGGACCTGTTAAAATGGGGAAACCTTTTTCAGGTTTTGCAATACTTGTCTTGCATCAGATGAGTTACATTTCTCTCTGAACTCTGACACAGACAACTTGCCCTCTTCAACCCATGACTTGAATCCTGCACATCGCCATCTCTATACTTGAAAACTTAATTTAAATACTGTTACTCCTAAAAGCAATTAGTGCTATGTGTCAGTTCTCACACTTGGGAATTACTGTCCTCTAAAAACTACTTGAGACGTCATGTTTTCTAAAAGAAGAAATGGGCTCCTCCTCTTCCAGAAGTTTATCTTTAGTTGGGCAAACATACAGAAGCTACCACTTGTGTCTATTCAATAGTTTTGGTTTTTTTTTAGTTACTATTCCATCTCCTTGATCAACAGGTTAAATAATAAAGATGTGTAACATTTTTGCAGCTGGCTGAAAAGAGAGAATATTTAAAGTGTCCTTTATATTAAAATACTTGATAGGTCCATCTATCTCTTTGCGGTAAGCCATTTATAATTCCAAAGCCCCCAGTTAATATGAACATGAACTTATTTTCCATGTTGGTTGTGCAACTAAAAAGACCACACATAAAAGGACTGCTGACTGGGGAAACAAGCTTCGTCTCATATTTGAGTAAATACGGTATTATCAAGCTGATTCCAATGGCTTCCAATTTAAAATTTAATTTGCAATCCTATAGATAAGGATTGCTCTGGGTGACGTCTTTCTTAAACCAACTGCATGGTTAGAATAAACTTGCACAAGATTTCAAATGCGAGGCATTTTTCATTGCATTGCACTGAAAAGCTTATCTAAGTCTATCCCAACTGTAAAGTTAATCTAGTAAAAGAAATCACCCACAGTAATACTTGCCTCTCGTGGAATTCTCAGAACATCACAGCTACAATATCACTTCAACGCTACCATTCACAATTCTCAACCTTAAAATAAGTTTACTTCAAACAACCAGTCTCTTCAAGAGGCTCAGCTGGTCTTTTCATAACCAAGCTGTCAATACCATAATTTTAAACTCCTGAGCAGCGTACCTTTCCACCTGCCACCATATTTTCAAACAACCCACTGCCATTACATCAGTATTTTTCTATATTAATCTATCTGACAATGTGAGATTCAGAATATATTCCTATTCTCATGGCTAGATCGGTGTGGGCAAAATACAGCCCACGGGCCAGATCCAACCCACAAGGCCATTCAATCCAGCCCACAAGGCCCCTAAAAAAATTTAGAGAATTCAAATTTATTTGTCCTTGATTCTGTTACAACTCAGCTGTGTGTTCTTGGGCAACCTGGCACAGGATGCAGTCTGTCCAACTCACAAAGGACTTGTCCCCCCCTCCCCTCCCTAAACGAAACTGATTAAGATGCAGTGAGAGACACACACACCTAAGACGCTCAAGAAAAGGGTGACAAGAGTGAACCAACTGCCCTAGGTCTCATTTGCATCTGAGATGGAACCAGATGACCATTCATTTACATGAGAGATGGAGAACATCTGAAGCAGAGACTGCAGTGAATTCTGGGACCAGAGAAGCAGGGGAGCACTGCATGTTGGGGAATCTGTGCTCCAAATGCTAATCAACTCACGTTCACACACACCCAGCTCAGCATTTACCAGACCAGTTCTAATCTGGATTTACTAAGGACTTCCCTCCCCAGACACACACACACACCTCTAAGTTTAATAGGCATCTCGGGCCATACATTCCCCGGTCCCACTACGGGAGGCCTATTTAAACTTGATCGACTAAAATTCATTTGCCGGGTTAGGGAATGCAGGAGGCAAGAGACCGAGTCAGAAGGGGTATGGGCAACATTTGAACAATGGTTAAGGGTTCATCACAATGTCCAGCCTGTTGGAGCCCTAATCACAGGTGTTGTCATACTTTTCCCAAGATGCCTGGTGGGAGTCCTCTCCACAAAAGGTTATGAGCACGCCAATAATTGCTTTAAGTCTGTTAAAAGACTATTGTAAGATCTGGAAAAGTCGTGCTAAGCTGAGGCTTGTGCATAACAAGTAAAAATACAAAATCCTGATGCTGCAAGCTATCTATTGTTTCTGATGAACCATGAGATATCCCATCAGTATATCTGTTATCCATAGGAATATCAAACTGGCTCCAAAGTTTCTGGGTATTCCCTAACCTCATATGTTTCCAGATTATCAATCAGTTTCTTGAGATGTTCCAAACCAGATAACCCCTTGTCAATAGAAAAGACAATGATTTACACAATTAAGGATGCTTCAAAGCAGCTGAATTGAGGGTATAGAAGTTTGTAATAAGTGTGTGCGCTTCAAGAAGAAGAGAGAGGTGCTTCAGAAGGAAGAAGAAAAAAACTCCTGTGTTGACACCATGCCCTGTCATTCTTGGACGCTGGAAGAACAGATCATCTCCCTTCAGGGACTGTGCCTGTCAGCTCTGCAGCCTGAGTACTTTGGACTGATGAGATCCCAGTGCTCTCTCTCTCCAGGCATAAACTTCTGAACCTGAACTGTACTAGTTAAGCTTGAGCTAAGTTTCCCCAAATACTTAATGAAACCAGGGTAGTACTGTAATTGTTTGTGTTTGTTTTTCTTTTGCATGTCTATTACTATTAGTACTATTATATATTTCATATGCTTAGCAATAAATGACTTTTATAGTCAAACTGGTAGTAATTGGGTATATTTTTCCTTCTCTGCTTCTCTTTCCTCCTGTGCTCTG
>JAGPOW010000261.1:138263005-138280753 GCA_030014935.1 Caiman crocodilus
TATAGTAACACAAGCAGCACATGGACAGAATCACCAAGACCCTAGAAACTATCCCTAATAAATGAGCACACCCCAAAGTAATGGGCAAATTTGGTAACAGTTCCTGTCAAAGATGACAGGAACCAAGGCCAGCAGGACCCAGGGGAAGCCCTGGAGAGCTCCTTCAACAGCAGGGCCCTCAAGGTCCAGGCAGGCAACAGCAGCCAACACTGCCCAGCATGGCAAATGGGGGGTGGGGGGGTAGGGGGCAGGGCGACTGCAGCTGCTGTTTCCATGGCGCAGCCCCAAAGAGCATGCCCGGAGTCAGTGCAGGGCCCAGGATGGCAGCAGGGCCAGGTTACAAGCTGGTGCTGAGCACATGGGGTGGGGTGGGGTAGGGTAGGGAAAGCAGCTAATCCCCACCCTGTGGCTGGCACCCCACACAGCAGCCCCTTGCAGCCCATGTGGGACTGGGACTGCCAGTGCCTGCTCAGAACAGCCCTGCACCCTGCATGGGCTGTTAGCAGCTGCAGCAGGGAGCGCCAGCCACAGGGCGGGCAAGGGGCCGCTCTTCCCTGCGCTCCACGCCAGTTCCTTCCTTGCCAGCAAGCAGGAGGTCAGGGCTGCGTGTTGCCCCCAGCCTGTACCGTAGGGCCGGGGGGGGGGCACTGGGCGTGAGCGGATGCGGGAGCAGGGCCCACACCCATGTCCTGGGTGCTGCCAGCGCCAGTTGGGCCCAGAGCACAACGGCAGGAGTACAGGGTCCGGCTGGCAGGGGCTCCATGGAGCTGGGCCAGCTTTCCCCCCTCTCCCTGCTGGTGCAGCTCAGCATGGCTCCAGACCCCTGCCAGCCTGCACCCTGCCCTGGGCCCCACTGGTGCTGGCCCTGGGACACTGATCCCAAGATGGTGACCAGGGGGCCGGGCACCTGTCAAGAAGCAGGGCTACCCATGCAGCCCTCGACAACTTGCCAGAACCTGGTAAGCAGCCCTCCGCTCAAAATAACTGCCTGCCCCTGGGCTAGATGGTTCCTTACACAAAAATATGTCTATAGTATCAATTCAGAATACCCGCTTCTATTCCTGCCGAGTACTTTTCATCTACTGTGGAGGTAAACACATGCATTGATATCTCCAGTAGTCACCTGAAAAGCTCTTTTCTTCCCTAGAGTCACCTAAGAGTCACAAATCCCAGAGAACTGCCAGCCTGAGTACCCCAAACCAAATGGGGCCAGACCAGGCACAGCTGATAGGGAGTGCAAGCCCCTAGTTTCTTAGGCTCCAATCAGCCTTTTGATCCCTGGCCTACCTCCCACCTTCAGAAAGCTAACTTCTGGCTTCACTGGTGGAGAGGGAGTCTACCTATTCAAAGTGACAGACTCCACCCAAAATCACATGCAGCAAAGGAGGCAGCTATTAAGCTAGAACAACATTTATTAGTCCAGCAGTAAACAAGGTTTTGCAGCAGCAGGCAAGATCAACTGAGCCTGGGTCCAAGGCAAACCAGTGCTTCTGGCCCAGATACCGCCAACACCACTTACTGGCTGTATGCCGTTCCCCCTCGCTGCTTTACAGGGACGAAGCCGGAAGCGTGGCCAGGTCCCTGGGACTCTCGCCCAGCCTGGTGAAGTGCATTCCAGCAGATCCTTACCAGCCTGTTTCAAAACACCAATAACCCACTCTTTCCCCATGTACAAAACAGTCAGTAAAACTGAGGCATGTAACATTACTGTACTGTAACAAGAATACTTAACCATAAAGTATTAAAAACAGTGTCATACATAGTCTGTCATATCTTGTTACGCCACTGCATTTCAGCTTAATCACTGAACAGTCACTTGCAGAGTACTTCATAGCATCAGTCCAACAGATCAAAGAGCCAGAACAAGCAACAGGATATAATGTTATACCCAGAAAACTACATCAGTTTACTGAGAAAAGTTACAAGCTCCTTCCTTCAAAAGAAAGAACAGTATAGTTCAAGTAACTACCTCTACAGGAGCCAATAGTGGGTAGTTTCACGTGAACTTTCAAATTAGATTTTCTCCTTTCAGTTCAAGTATCTTGAATGTATGCAAAGCACACCTCGGTGTTACTGCATTTGCATGTTCTTGATCCCCATACAAACAAACCCTGCTGGATTTCTGTTCAAGTTGCTTACCCCTTTTCTTTCTTATGGGATCAAATATGTATCTCAGAATCCATTTTAAAATTTCCAGAAATTCCAAACCAACATCATAGATTCCCCCTCCTCCCATTAACCTGAAATAAAAAGAACTGAACTATTGTTTTCAACTACTTTACAACTGCTATAATGGCATCAATAGCTTAATAATACAACTGAATACAATTCAGTTTGGAGTTGAACCACCCAAGAGAAGTTTGCAGAACACCTTGAGTGCAACAGTTCTAAAATGGCTTCATAAATAGCTCATTACGTCCTTCATCACCATTTTGTGTATATTCCTCGAACTACATATTATGTAACCCAAGGGTTACTTTTTCAACTAGTTCTTCTCAAATGTAATCCATTCCAGTTGCATAATGCCAGAATTACATTGGCATTTTTTTAGCATAATAAAACAAGGAAAAAACAACATTTATTTTTGCCAGTTATAGTACATGTTATTTTTTCCAGGTACAAGACAGATCACGTGCAGCCAATTATTTTTCTAGCTTAAATGCCCATTTTTTATTACACACCCTGCTTCCGCAGCACAAGTTCAAAGCATTTACTGCATATAGCAGCCGACTGCAGAATAAAGAAAGTAGATGCTTATTTTCTACCCTTTCTTTGCCACTCTGTTCCTATATGATACTGTCAGAATGTTTTCTAAGAACATGTACACGTCCACTGTTCATCTCATGTTCCTGTCACCTAACTGAGGTACCACAACATCCAGTAAGAGTAACTGTTTGCAATGGATATTAGAAGGCGGGCTATAAAATACTATATATACAAACTGTAATTAACAGGCCCTAGGATTTTTATCTTACATGCTCTGTTCTTGGCCACTTACCAGTCTCCTTTCCAAAGCTGCTTAACTGGTATATATCATTTACTGGAATTTTGTGACAGTAACTTCATTAGTGGACACTGAGTAGACTGGCACTAAGGTGGCAACACCTCTGAAATGCTCTGAAGAGAAAATTCTTCAGTTCAGAATTGGGTGGTATAAAATAGTCATGTGGACACAATAATCAGGAATAAGAACCTAACAAAACTTTTCAGTCGAAACAATCGATCCTATCTGGGTAGCGGTCACATATTAAGAGACAGGATGTCATCTTTCAGCTAAAGCTTTTATTGTGAACCACACGCACAACAGAACTAAAGTAAGAGAGTTAAATGGTGATCCCAAAACCAGCACGCGTCTATAGTACATCAGTAGTTCTCAAACTTTGAGGGACTCGGAAAGAACATAACACGTCACAGTGTTTTGACACTATGGCTGAGGAGCTTAGGGATCTTCTCCGCAATGTTTCAGGTGCAGGTCCCGGGGAAGCAGCATAGTTCCCAGGCTAAAGGGTTGGGGAGGCAGATTACCCCTCTTGCAGCCCCAGCAGAGCCTGCTGAGTTGCCAGCTCCTGCAGGTGACACAGGGTCAACTGCAGCTACCGCCCCCACTCTCCCCAAGACATAACACAAAAATGTTTGTTGTGGGAAACTCCATCCTGAGGGGGAGTGAGGGGGTAATCTGCTGCCCTGACCCCTTAGCCCAGGAAGTCTGCTGCTTCCCAGGGCCCTGCTTCTGAGACACTGCAGAGAAGATCCCTAAGCTCCTTCAGCCTACAGACCACCATCCCATGCTTCTTATTCATGTGGGCAGCAATGACACGGCTAGGAGCGCTCCCAGCCAGGTCATGAGTCACTACAGGGATTTGGGATTGAGGCTAAAGGTTCTGGGGGCACAGGTGGTGTTCTCTTTGATTCTCCCAGTCTCAGGCATGGACTAAGGAAGGAGAGGAGGATCCAGGTAGTGAACCAAAGACTGCAGCACTGGTGTCATCAGGAAGGCTTTGGCTTCCATGATGCAGCCCGCTCTTTGGCAAGAGAAGCAGTGAGCTGCTGAGAAGAGATGGCCTCCCTGGGGAGGAGGCTCTTCTCAGCCAGACTGGCTGACCTGCTCCACCAGGCTTTAAACTAAGCCTGCCAGGGGACTACCGCCACTGCTGGCCTATTGAGCAACCCTTGCAAAGCCAGCAGGCCAAGGCACTTAAGGGAGCTTGCCCCTGCTCGAGCCCTGGTACAATCTGTACACCAAGGGTACAACAGCCACCAAGGGGAGACTTGCCTGCCTGTACACAAATGCCAGCAGCTTGGGGAATAAGCGGGAGGAACTCATACTCCTCCTCAACACAAATAATTACAACATCATAGGGATAATGGAGACCTGGTGGGACTCCACCCATGACTGGACCATGGGTATAGATAGCTATACCTTTGTGATAACCTGCTCATTAACCCTTCTAGTTCTGGCTAAAACAGAGAAATCTGCTTTTTGAAGATATCTGGAATAGCTTATGAAACAGTTTCTTGTCTGTCTGGAAATAGATAGATAGATAGATGGATGGATATCTCCAGACAGACAAGAAACTGTTTCATAAGCTATTCCAGATATCTTCAAAAAGCAGATTTCTCTGTTTATATATATAAGTTTTTTTCAGACAGCTTGAACTTTAAAAAGTAAAACTGAAAAAATAAACTGCAAACTCAACTAATTTTTATAATTTTTGCTTAGAGTTAAGAAAAAAATTAATGCACAAGGTATATTTAACATAGGGAGTTAAACTTGGGTGGAAACATGTTAAATCTCAGACCCTAAAGTAATGTGGTGTAATTTGTTTACTGGGTAAACCCAAGCTTGGGCAGTAACTTATCATAATAATTTCTAACACTTTTTAACCCCATAAGATAACAGCTATACAGTAACATTATAAATGGCTATATAACTAAAAAAAAAAAAAAAAAAATCAGCATAAACAGAATATAAAACAACATGCGCACTAAGTAACCCTCAGGAAGGGTGGAACAGAAGGAGCATTGCTGTCCATTCCCCCAGATCTCTCTTATTCCCTGTGTGAACAAAGACCAGATTCTGACTGAGAGACCTCCTCCGGTTCTCCTTCTGACAGCATAAATCAGAAATGCCTGACTTTGCTAAATCAACTTGATGCGTTTCAAACTGACAAACTAATGATATGTTACTAACCAAGTGAAAACTCTTAGTTAATTTTTCTAGCTGTTTTATTATTACTGTCAATTTTAATTTGTATTGTTATGTTGTCTGTTTATTAGCTTAATCCTTTTTACTAACTGTAATGTGTATAAATTACATCGTTTGTTGTTATAAATAAAATTTATTCTTTTTATAAGTGAAACTTGTCATTGCTTTCCTTCCCAACATCTCCTCCTCGATCCCAAACCGAAAAGCCCAGTGGCTAACAAAGTTGCAGTCCTCAGTCAGTCTGCAACTAAATTAATATACTCACAGTGCCCAGCTGGCCTGCGACATACCTTGCACAGGAGAGATCGAGTACATAAAAGGGGCGGGGGTGTAGCTCTCTATGTTAAGAAAAGCTATGTGTCCCTGCAAACTAATGTTAGCCACCAGAGTGGACAACTGGAGACCATTTGGGTTAAAATCTGTGGGGAACATGGCACAGGGGACACAACGGTGGGAGTCTACTACAGACGTCCTACCCAAAATCAAGACCTTGACCAGGAGTTCACCTGGGAACTGGCAAAGGCCGCATGCTCCAGGACCATGGTTGAAGTCATGGGTGACTTCAACTATCCAGGCATCTCATGCAAAGATCGTTTGCAAAATCTGAGTGGTCACAAAGCTTTCTATCATGCGTGGATGACCTCTATCTAACTCAAGAAGTCTACAGGCCAACAAGAGGTACAGCACTGCTCGACCTGGTACTAGCTACTGGGGATGACCTAATGGGCAATCTAGTGATTGATGGGAAGCTGGGTAACAGTTAACACGAGTTGATCACCTTCACCATCCATCGTAAAGCTGGCAAGTCAGTCAGCAACAATGAAGTCCTTGACTTCAGGAAAGACAATTTTGACAAGCTCAAGGGACCACAACCGCAGGGGAAGGGGAATCCAAGAAGAGTGTTTGCTCTTCAAAGGAGCAATCCTCAATGCACAAGCTAATTCGATTCCGTCTCAGAGGAAAGGCAGCAGGAGGGCACAGCAGCCTCCCTAGCTCTCCAGACCTCCTGAAAAAGCCAACCTATTAAATGGGTACTTTGTGTTGGTCTTTCATCAGTCCCATGGGACAATCACGCCCACTACAGGACAAGGAGGTCCGGGTGAGGGAGATCCCCTCCTCTCCATCACTGCTGACCTCATGAAAGAACACCATGAGAGGCTGAATACCTTCAAGTCAGCTGGCCTTGACAATCTATACCCCAGGGTACTCAAGGAGCTGACAAGCATCATAGCCCAGCCTCTGGCACGGATCTTTGAGAACTCCTGGCACTCCAGTGTAGTGCCCGAAGACTGGAAGAAGGCCAATGTGGTGCCCATCTTCAACAAACAGAGGAAAGTGGATCTGGCAAACTATAGACCCATCAGCCTGACCTCTATCCAGGGGAAGATCTTAGAAATGTTTATTAAAGAGGCCATCCTTAATGAACTGGCTGACACCACCATCCTGAAGGATAGCCAGCACAGTTGTGTTGCCGGTAGGTCTTACTTGACCAATGTCATTTCCTTTTACAACCAGGTGACTTATCACCTGGATAAGGGAGAGGAGACTGAAGTCATATATCTTGACTTCAAAAAAGCCTTCGATCTGGGATCCCAGGATCACTTCTTGATGAAACTGACCAACTGTGGCCTCGGGTCCGCCACGATCTGCTGGCTGGGAAAATGGCTCCGTGGTCAGAGACAGAGGGTAGTAATTGATGGAAGTCAATTATCATGGTGCCCTGTGACCAGTCAGGTCCCCTAAGGCTGTCTTTGGACCCAAATGGTTCAACATCTTCATTAATGATGTGGACACTGGAGTCAGAAGTGGACTGGCCAAGTTCGCCGATGACACCAAACTTTGGGGCAAAGCATCCATATCAGAAGACAGGAGGGCAATCCAGGCTGACCTGGACAGGCTCAGCAAACAGGTGGATGAGAACCTGATGGTGTTTAACACTGAAAAGTGCAAGGTTCTCCACCTGGGCAGGAAAAACCTGCAGCCATGGGGCTCTTTAGCCTGGAAAAGCGCAGGCTCAGGGGTGATCTGATGGCCACCTATAAGTTTATCAGGGGTGACAGCTGCGCCTCAAGGGATGACAAGGACAAACAGTTATAAACTATTGCAAGACCATTTCAGGCTGGACATAAGGAAGAATTTCTTTACTGCCTGAGCCCCCAAGGTCTGGAACAGCCTGCCATCAAAGGTGGTTCAAGCACCTACACTGAACACCTTCAAGAGTAAATTGGATGCTTATCTTGCTGGGATCCTATGACCCCAGCTGACTTCCTGCCCTTTGGGTAGGGGGCTGGGATTTGATGATCTTCCTAGGTCCCTTCCAGGCTGAATGTCTATGAAATCTATAAAAATCCAACACCGCAATGACAAGTCATGTGGCTATGAGAAGAGTCAGGATGTTTAGATTCCTTCCACAGTCCTTTATCACTTCCACTGATTAATTAGTAGCAGAAGGCTCTAATGTTTTGCAGACCAGCCACTATATCCACTTAGCCAAAGGTTTTCAAAGCTGCTTGCTTAAGCCCAAAACATCTTCAATCCCCAATTAAGCAGCAGTTTTATGGTTTTGATAGCTTTTTGCCCCTCTTTCATCTTACTTCTACTTTCCTCTATTCCCACTTATGCCATGAATTCTGCCTTACCCAGCCCATCCTCAAGTTAGCATGTTCCCATTATCTTCCCTTGATTTAACTTTTGCCCCTGCCCCATCATCAGTTCACACCTATGCTTGATTTACTTCCCATTTTATCCTAATCTCTCTACGCCAGGGTCATGTTAATTGATCTCTCCTTCTAGAATGCCAGCTGCAGTAGTGTGGGTATCTCAAGATGTTCTCTCACTTACGGATCTGGTGCTGGGTATCAGAATGGTCCCTGAGGAGTCCTGCATGGACACTACCCTCTCAACCTTACCCTTTTTATTTTAATTTATACAGCACTTTTAAGGCATTCTGAGGAGTAGTTTAACTTCACTGATTTGCTCAGCTTTTCACCGCAAATGTAGAAAGGTCCACCTCTGTGTCCAGAAGATCTCAATGAGATCTGTGTTTCTTATTTAGTAGGTAAATCACTTCAGTTCAACATTTCCAGGACTTCCAACTGACTCAAAAGCCCCAACAAATGCAATATTACCCCCACAAAGCATACTGTTGTATTTACTCAAGTATAAGAAAGCCCTCCAATAATAAGATTTTATAAATGGAAAATTATATGCTTGTTATATTTTTCTATGTATAAGATCTAATTATTAGAGGTTGATCTTAAGTCTGCCCCAACCGCTCCTGTATCACCTGCCTCTCTTCCTGCAATCCTGCCACCTGCCCTCTCCAACCTGAGCCTGGGCTGCCTGCAGGCTTCCCATCTTCCCCTCCCACTTGTATCCCCTGTGTACAACCCTGCTGCCCCACCCCCATCTGATCCACAACTGCCACTGCTACCTGATCCCCCACAAGCACTGCTGCCCCATCTCCTGCCCAATTCCCTATGGGCGCTGCTGCCCAAACAGCAGCATGTGCTACTATTCCATCTCTCTATGCCCTTAAACTCAACAGGAGTA
This sequence comes from Caiman crocodilus, assembly GCA_030014935.1. Classification (NCBI taxonomy): domain Eukaryota; kingdom Metazoa; phylum Chordata; order Crocodylia; family Alligatoridae; genus Caiman; species Caiman crocodilus. The sequence continues at coordinate 138,271,764 of JAGPOW010000261.1, forward strand.
AGTCCAGAGTCCTGCACTTGAAAAGGAATAATTACATGCACAAATTCAGACTGGGGGAGCACTAGCTAGGATGCAATGCTGAGGGAAAGGACCTTCGGTTACAGTGGTCCATAGACTTAATGTAAACCAACTGTGTGCAAAAAAAAGCCAACAGTATACTAAGCTCCATTAACAGGAACATCACTTGGAAGTCAAGGGACAGCAAAAGGCATGGCAAGGTGGTACCTTAGAAACTAAGGTGACTCTGCTCTGGTTAAAAACATGGAAAGCCAAGACAAGGGGGCATCTAAGCTGAAACACATTATACTTCCTCTCTCGATAAGATTTCTGCCCATTACAAGCTGCACAGAAATTTTGGTAGAAATGAATGCCTGTGCATGAAGTAAGGCATCCTGCCCTGCCTTCTGCCTGACTTCAGACTAACAGGCACACTTCAGGTCAAGGGAACTTGGGATATGATCCTTCTGCTCTACTCAGCGTTTGTGCGCCTTCACCCAAAGTACTGCATTGAGTTTTGGGCCCCAAACTTCAAGAAGCATATGGCCAGAGTGGAAAGAGTCTGGCAGAATGTAACAGAAAATTAAGGAAGACTACTGTGATACCCAAAAGTTTGCCTGCCTCTATACCAACCAGAAAGTTGATATGCAGTTGGTCCAATAAAAGATATCACCCACAAAAATTCTTGTCTTTCAGATGTCTCCCGGAACATCACAACATCATCATCTCAACACTACCAGAAAAAATTAATAAAGGCCTGGGAAACACAGATTATGAGGAAAGGCTGAAAGACAGTTTAGTATGAGGAAAAGATGACCAAGAGGGGATTTGTAACAGTTTTTGAACACTCGAAGGGCAATTATAATTCAGGAGGATGGTGATGGACTATTCTCTGTGGCCACAAGGAGCAAGACTGCAACAACAGACTTGAATTGTAGCAGGGGAAGTTTAGGTTGGGTGCTAGGGGATGGTTATACATCAAAACAGGATACCCAGAAAAGTTGTAGAATCCCCATCCTTGAATGTTCTTAAGAGCCTATGAGACAAACAGTTATCAGGGACAGGTTAGACAGGGATGATCCTACATGGACTAGATGACCTTCTGAAGTCCTTTCCAGGCCCTCTTTTCTATCATTCTTGCACACAGCACTTCAACCAAGCATGCACCAATAAAAAACATTTTACTTTTGTTTGATTAAAGCATCAACTAATGCATGCAAAGCTTGTTAGGTAAGTTTTTACAGAAACCAATATATGGTATTTCTTCCAAGCCACTGCCAGACACCTAAAATGCAGGCCAACAGTATTCAGTCATCAGGCAAACCCCCTGTAGAGCTAATTAAATGCTGGGGAAATTTATACTAATTGCTGAATGACTCTGAAATCAAAGCCATACCAGAGATAATTAAGTACAAGCTCTCATCCTGCATTGCAAGGGTTTTACCAAGTCATTTTTCTACTTCACCATTTAGGCATCAGGCTGTTTAAAATGGACAGAGTACCTTTATTTTTAACCTGATTTTAGTCAAGAATAGCACTATGTTAGTTTTTTGCTTCCTCTTAAAATGATTTCACTCAGTCTGAGAAGTCATACTATTAGGAAAAATTGTCCTGACACAATCTTCCAGCATAGACAAGAATTTTCCATGCCAAAAGAGGGCAGAACTTCAGTTTTATGAAGCCCAAAACTGTATTAATAAAAGTCTACCAAAGTATGAAGCTGTGTTCTCTCTCATTGTTAATCATTAACTACCCAAGCTGTTTACCACCCTCTAACACAGCTTCCAAAGCGAACCCCAAATGTTTATGCCACCTTAGATAAGCTACATAACAGCAGCAGAGTCTCCCTATGCCTGACAAACGGTGTTTGTGCCCAAAAGTTTGCAAAATTTAGTTGCTCTAATAAGAGATACCAATCGCATCTACTCAAAGAATCTTGCCAGCCAATAAGATACAAGGAACGCTCAGGCTTTAATAATCAAGTAGAGTTTACATGAAAATTAGAAACTTTTTCTTGTCACTTACTCTTAATGAGACACAGACAAGTGGAACAATTATTTCCCCATAGCTCAAGCAAGATTTCTTAATATTGGTTCATTAGTGTTGACACTTTACATTACAGAAATTTCAGTTTTTGACTAGTGTGATTGTATTGCAGTATTACCCAAATGCTAACATCACATCCAACACTTGAAAGTGCATTATCAAATTGGAGTTTATCATTTCAAGTAAAGACCATGCAGTTGGTCTGTACCTGAATTAAGTGTTTGACATGAACTGCAAGGGAAAGGTTAGAGAAGGCAGAGTAGTAACAGCAATTTGACTTGTATATTACTCTTATTCATCTGTGTTCATTGTAAACTTTTACAGTTATGGGTCCTTCCCCTCTTTCATTTCTCTAACTGCATCACAGTTTCATAATTGTTTCCTTTACATCAGAGCCAAAATTACCTGAGATCCTGGGTCTGATGTGGACTGCAAGGCTCCTCGTAGACTGTATCCAACCCAAGACACAGGGGTGCTATGACCATCCAGCAGCAAGGGATGCAGAGGTTGGAAGGAAGGTCCAGGAAACGGGGTGGAGAGAAGAGCGCAGGAGAAAGCCAAAACTCACCACCAAGGGTCATGGCCAGCAGGGCCAAAGTGACCTTAATTCCACAGTAGCCTGGCAGGCTGGAGAGAGTAGCCTGCAGGCCAGATCTGGCACATGAGCCATCTGTTTGACACACCTGCTTTACACTATGAAGGGTACAACTTTGAATCTATACTTAAGAACAGAAGTCTGAGGGGTTTCTGCTGGCTGAGCTGTGTATTTGACTTGAGATAAACTTGGTATTATTTCCTTTACTCCCCACAAATGTGAAAAGTCATTATCTTATTGTAATGAATAATAGGCACCAGCACACAGTGGCTCAAAGCATAATCTGCTGAGATTGACTTTTTTGGGGTTTGGTTAGTGCCAGTTTTCCTTCTCCATCTCCCTTTAAAACTATTTTGAATTGGTAGCTCAAACAGAAGTAGCCAGGCTAAGTTTCTATGTCCAGCAGCCAAAAAATGGATTCCTAAATACGTAAGTTACCCCAGTTGCATTTCTTATCTTCACAGTCTTTAGACCACACTGAGAAACAGCTTGAAGCCTCCCTTGCCCCCACACTGATAGTACTGTCACTAGCCCAAGCTGGTAATTCACAGCTGCAACTAGCTACTGCACAGATTAATACTTCTGGACAAAAAAGTAAAAGTGCAACACACTATTTCTATTTGAAAAGCTGTCACAGTGCTTCATAAAAGTTGATGCTCAATTGCACTGTGACTTCATTTACATGAGAAGCCTAGCCCAGAATAAGCCAAGTGAAGTAAGTCTCCCCACCACACCCCCAGGAAAGGGGGTGAAAGGTGAAACAAAACAAGATATCCTGTTGGAGTGGAAACGATGGTCTATCAAGGTTTCACTCCCCTAAAGAAGCTGATGTAAGCTTCTTATAAAAATGGGAGCACAAGGGACCAACTCTATACCCCTTGTGATACAACACAAGCTGGGAAAACTAGCTTTTCTAGGGAATTATTTTTTTCATTAAGTTGGTAGTTGGGGGTCTTTTTTTTAAACCTCAATGGGTAGTCACTGCAGTGAGGAAAATAGGGCAAGACATCAACTGAAATGGCAGACTCAAAACACTGAAGTGAGTAACAAGACACTTGGGGAAGTGAAGGCAAGAGAAGTAACAATCCAAAGATAAGTGAACATATTTTCTCTTCAATTAGCATTATGTGATAGCAACTTGAACTTCGCTTAATTTTGCTGCTCCTTACTTAATTAACGAGGTGGGTCTTGTAAATAAGGGCTTTCTTAGTCCTATATTTATTTCAGGACACGAACATAATTTATCCCTTTTCCAAATTAAGTTAACATACCTTAGGGTTAGAGCTTTGAGTCCATATAAGTGCTCAGCCACATATGAGGACTGTCATGAGAAATGCCCAATTTCTACAAGGAGAGAAGAAGGGCATTTTATGGGAAAGGAGCTATGAAAAATTTTGGCAACAATGCAGCTCAGCTATGATAATCAACCACCACTAGTAGGTTTACTAAAGATACTGTTAAGTGCAGCACTGCATTAAGGTTTCTAGCCATTTAAACATTCCTGGAAGATATTTCCATTACCCTTGAAAGCAGTGAGCACCAAGTGAAAACCTTCAAGTTTCAACAGGTTACTTCAGCCTTCAGGTAGAAACTTCCCTTTCAGAGAAATGTTCACTTTAATGGGTCGCCTTGGCAATGTTTGAGGGAAATTCTACAAGATCCACTGATACTGCTACTCTTCTGGGATATGTTCGTGTTTTATAGCAATCACAGAGGCAGAAAAATGCAAGTCTACCAATTTAGGAATCCCTTGCAAAGTGTCAAATGAAGAAGGCACATCCAATTCTATGCCCATACACTGTCAAGTGTATAAAGATAGTCCTGACAAAACTTCATGAGCTCTGCCCTTCCTACAACACTCCACAAGCTCATGTTTAGCATTAGTAGCAAAACGTAAGCATGAAATAATGTACTACAGTAGGGTCATTCTTGAGAGTTGTTTTTTCTGTTTATTTACCACTCAATTTGTTGGGATTTATTATTGTTATTATTATTATCAACAACTAAGAGTCCAAACCAGTAAAGGAGTCTTTGATTTAATAGGAGTACAAGAAATTTAGCCCCTTAATTCTGCATTTAAGAAAGGATAAGTTTTGTCATCTGTCGTAACGCAAATATCCTTTCCTAAGGAAGGCTGCATTATCCAAGTATGTTCAGCACTTAAGGGTGTGTACAGAAGTGCTGCATACATGTTTTATAGTACTGTAATTTAGACCACTTTTTATAGCACTATAAGTTACAGTGCTCTTAAAAACAACAAAAGTGCACTGGGGAGGAGGCGGGGGGGCACTCAGCTTCCCTGAACTTTTCAGGCTAGGAGGCAGGGAGCACTCTGCAGCCTCATGAGAAATTTGACCAGCATACAGAAGTTATTTAAAGCACTGTAGGTAGTTAAAGTGTTTTAAAATAAAGCACTTCAAATTTAATACCTCATTTAACAACAGTTAATTTAATTTAAAGTGCTTTAGCCATTTTTAAAATGCTATAAAGCCATGCACTTCTGTTAAGTCATGGCAATAAAGTGCTTTAAATGGTAAAAAAAACAATGTCTGTACACACCCTAAAACAGGAGGAGATGTAAGCACCATAGATTCAATTCAAACAAGGTCATGCTCTTTACGGAGTTACATCCCACTGTAGCTTCAGCCCACCTATAGATTTTTCTTGCTAACCTAGTACTATCCCTCCCTACTGAAATTTTAAATATTTCAATTATGGCTTTGCAAATTGCTTTAAATAATAATTATTTTTCCAACAGGTGACTTTAATACATAGCCTCTCTGTTTGGCTCCTATTACAAATATTGACACTCCAGAGGTCAATAACCATATAGGCACTCAAATGTCACCTACCTGGAACCTCTGACAAATATTTTGCTCTTCTCTAGGGCTAAGTACAGACAGTCAAAAAGCCCGAGGCCAAATCGATTCTGTTTTTGCAGGCTCGTCTAAGCTTCAGAGATTAAACTGAGAAACAACTGGACATTCATTTTTGATTCAGGAAATGAAGCCACATACCTGCAGTGACTCAGGCCAGAAGCAAGAGGGTGCTAGAACATGGCTCCCTGGCACACAGCCAGCATGGGCTGTATGTTTCCTTCCTCTTCTTGCTGCCCCTGAGGTTTCTGGGATTTGCAGTCCAGAATCACAGCAGCAGAACTCTGCAGCATTGCTCATCACTTCTTCCTGCTTCCAAGTGCCTCTGGGATTTATAGTCCACAGTCACAGCCAGCAGTAAGTTTAAGGCAGGGCAGGACAGGGCGGAGCAGCTCTGAACTCAGGGAAAGGGAAGTTTAACCCACCTCCCTGGTTCCAGACCCTAGCTGGAATTTGCCAGCGGAGAGAGGAAGAGGTAGTCCCTGCCCCTGCCACACCCCACCCAACCCTTCTTTGCTGGAGCAGACAGCAGAGCAAGCCCTGCTCTGCAAAGCATGCTGGGATGTTGGAAGAATGAGTTAAATTGAACCAGGAAGGAGTCTGGGGCAGAAGTTTCATAAATTAGTTTGACCCAAATCAGTTTTAAGTCTGATAATTCAACCAGGTTCATCTTAAAGCAGTTTCAGCCATTCTGAAACTGATTTATGTACACTGAACTTCTGTTCTGTTACAGGTTTCAACCAGTTTCTGATTACTTCAACCAGTTTATGTGTAACTTCTGTATCCAGCCCAGAGGGTCATGAACAAAGGATGTTTTTCCCTTCCCACTGGTTCTAGCTCATGTCTGTCTTTTTCCTTGTATTCCACATAGTAACACTTAGTTACAGTGTCTTTTGACTGATTAAATGCACCAACGGGCAATTTTCTGTGGATCCAACGGCTGTTCAGCATTAATCAGATTTGTAATCAATTTCTACACTTTAGTAGGCCACCTTTTTTAGTTTCTGGTGTTTTTAACCTTTGTACTCATTTGCAATATACATCATTAGGTCCAGAAAGACACTCAAGGAAGTGTGCCCGTTTCTTACACATGCCTTTGCAGGTGAGAAGACCAAAAGTCCAGTGACCCACTGAGCAAAAGAGATTCTCAAAATTATTTTTTTGAGAAGTACACCCCATCTTTCCATACACCCTAGGGCTCTGCAGAACTTCAGGTGCCAATTTGATTCAGAGGAGATGATTTGGCAGCCAAATCTCCGATTCAGAATCAAATCAGGAGACCAGTTAAAAGGTCCGAATTGATTTGAAGGTCTCCAAATCAATTCGGAAAAGATTCAGAAAGCTTTGGCGATTCAGGCAGTTCTCACATGCTGCCACAAGGAGCTGAACCCCTCTGTAAGCAGGAGGCTGGGGGGGCTGGAGGAGTGGGGGAAGGGGCCTATAGGGGGGACCCCTACTAGGCCCCATCCCCTGCCTGCTCCCCAAGCTCCCAAGTACACCCCAGCCTTTGCCCGCTCTCCCCCCCAACCCCCCACACCCCATGGCTGCCCTGCCTGGCCCCAGCTCCTGGCTCTTTAAAAAAAGCCCCCATTCACTGGCTGCCGCCAGACAGGGGGACAATCCCCACTGCCCCATGCTGCATGAAGGGCTCTGCCCCCATCCCCCTGCCCACTTTCCCAGTCCCCCCATGGCTGCCTTGCCTGGCCCCAGCCTCTTTAAAAAAAAAAAAAAAAAAAAAAAGCAGTGGGGTAGTGGGGAGCAGCAGGGATGGCCCCCCTCCACACCCCGCCCAGCCTGGCAGCAGCCAGCAAGTGCCAGGCTTTTTTTTTTTGAAAGAGCCAGGAAGTGGGGACGGGGCCAATTCAGAGATTCAGCCAATTTAGCTGCGGCCAAATCTCCAAACCAGATTCAACCCAATCAATTTGAGACAGTGATTCGAATCACTGAAACAAACCACTGTCCCCTGAATAGGTCAAGTCCAAAGCAAATGCTAGCTGCTTTGGACAGGCCTAATACACCCCTGTCCAACATATTTATGTTGACAGAGATATTTTACATAAGTCAGTCATAAGAACTATATATTTCGACAGAAAATTAAGTAGCAAAATACATAGCCTAGCTAAAAACAAGGCTTCTGCCTTCATTTATTCTGAGTCCTACAGGGCTTTACATAGCACTACCACCTCCCAGAAGTAGCAAACAGCTTATTTATTTGTTCACTACTCCCAGGTGTTGGCCTACAACTTAAGGAGCTTAATTTTTACTCCTTATTTCAAGTTAATAACAATAATTGTTGACTCTTTTTGTCGCTGCCTTTATATTCTGTAATTCAGTACAACACACTGAGAAGCTAGTTCCTTCATCTTTTATAGCACCGGAGAATACACTCCTTTCCATTCCTGGTATATGTATAAGAGCACTTGAATTACTTTTGGGTGTTAAAACTCCGCCCCCACCAGTCGATGATACATTTCACTCAAAAGCAGTATCCTTCCTAAAGGAAAGTGACTCAGCTTTGCAGATGATGGTGTGTATTACTTTGCTGGGAATTACTTTTGTCTTTTCCTGCCTCATTAAAAACGCTAAGAAACTAATACCAGTAATTTCTCTCAAGTCAGCAATGGTCATTTTGATTTGTCAAAGGCCTGTTACATTACTGTTATGCAACGTTAATTCATCTATGCAAGACTGTTACTGAGGGCTGCAATAAAACATTTTTCCTTCACCTACATTATTCCCCAATTGCACCTCATTTCCCCTGGAAAAATCTATCAAAAAGTAACTCTGAAGAAAATAAGAAACAGGTAAGTCTCATCATGAGTTGACATTTAATGAAGCTTCAACCTCTACAGTTTTTCTCCCCACACACATCTCCTAGACTTGAGAACCCATCTCACTCCTGTCATACCCATCCCAACTTGGAAGACACTGGAGCTGCTGGTGTGGCAGCATCCTTTCATAGTAGAAAATGTTTGATTTCACAAGCCTTTTATATGCTATTTCCCTCTTACCAAGCAACTGTTGGGAAAGTACTCTTTTGTAACTTCATTTTCACAGGTTCTTATTTCCCAGTTTTGTTCCAAAGTCTCCTGGCAACCCTTACACTAAACAAAGGTCTTATGAATCCTGCTCCATTATAGGTTCTTCATCACCAAAATAAAAAGACATGATTATTTTTATTTTGGCTTACCCATCAAATGAAGCAACCCTATTTATCCAACACAGGTGTCTTAATTCATTAGAATAAAAATAGTGACCTTACTTACTTACAGTAATCACCTATTTAGAAGTAATCCCTTCGCCTCTGCTTCTAGTAAATATTAACTACATGTCCCTGGCTCCTTCTACTGGTCAACTAGCAATACCTAACTGCAACTGCATACCTGACATCCCTTTCAGCAGAGAGAGCTCAGTTGCCACAGGAAGTCCCATATGTTACTGTAGCACAAGACAGCTATCCTAATTTAAGAGTTCAA
>JAGPOW010000261.1:138280853-138291097 GCA_030014935.1 Caiman crocodilus
ACCACCACACTCTGGTAACCCTTGAGTTTTCCTAAGCAAAGTCAATCCAGAGTTATTTTCTCTGCAGAAAGTTTTTAATTTTAGCCTTAGTTTGCTGTTCCAATAGGAATGCAAGTCCCTTGATATCTGCCACAGCTCAATGTCTAGCGTTGCAGTCTTCCCCTTTTCCCAAGAGAGGTTACTCAGAGCAGTGGACACCTGTCTACATCAGTTATTTAATTATTGCTCCTACTGGGGGAATCATAGCAGAGACAGTCTACTACTGAGTGCCTACGATAATGGGTCCTCAATTCTTGGTTGGTCCTTTTGGGGCGGTATAGTTAACTTTGTTATTAAATCTCCACAGCTGCTTAGCTGAAACCTAGACAACACACATGCTCCAAGTATCACAATAATTTGGAATTTCCTCAACTCACTAGAGCTCTATTTGCCCTCTAATTAAAGGAAGATTCACAAGCCCAGTCTTCTTACAGAAGAGTTCCACTTACACAATTTTCTACTGAGCAAGGAGTACTACTTTACTGACTTTATCCCTATACAAGAGTGTAGTGACATTCTACTGGTCTAATTATATCCACAGCTGCGCATCCCTCCAAAGCACATGTATCAGTCGCTTAAGGAAGTTCATCTGTTTCTTAAACGCCACATCAGGCTTTGTTATGCTTCTGCTGACCAATTTCCCTGTTCAGACAAAGCAGACTTTTCATTCAACAAAGTTTCATGATTTGTTGCACTAGTTTAAGATCAGTATTTGCATCCTTCGTGGTGTTTAGAAGCCACGTGAAAAAGAGGCCATGAGATAGCCACTATAGATATAAATACAGGTCGACCTGTATTCGACCACAACAGGTCAAAATGTTAACTCAGACAGTAGATCTTATCGACCAGTAACTTCTAGCTTCGTGTTTATTTCCTAGTCTGACTGTCAGGCCAACTAAGCCTCATGACTACAGCCTGCTAGGTAAAAATACCATGTATGCTGCTGCGTAGATCTAGTCAAGCCTCAAAAGGGTCTCTTAAATAGCTTATACATTACGCCTTGAAGCATTAGAGACACGTAACTTATTGCTGAACAAGAGAAAAGAGTATCTTGCTCCATCATAGTTGCTTACTTCCCCCTTCCCATCCCTCTCTTCTTCCAGCAGTGGTCTCTTATTCCCTTCTAAAGCTTCTTCTCAACAGGCATATTAACTCTATATCATCTGCAAAATGCTGTTAGCACCAACCAAAAGGACTGACATCCACTGATTTTAAAGCCCTTACACAGATAGCATCTCTTCCCACAAAGAGACCAAGAGTTGCAGCCTACTGTTTTCTGAACTCTTAAACAATCAGATTTGGTTGCTTGCATGATAGTCTCCATAATAAAAATGCTACTTAAACACTGATTAGCTTTCTATGTCTTGGCATGTACACAGCCTTCACATGCATAGTGCTAAGTGCACAGAAATAACATCAACCTGTGCATAAACGGTATTTTTGGACTTCAGCAATTATGAAGATAATAAATCTGCTAGCATAGGTGCCCAAAAGAAACTAGAGTGCTTTCCCAAGTGTCCTGATGAATCGTTTTTCAAGAAGCAAAAGCATCAGAGGGATACTTCATGATTTTCATGCTTTATTTTCAATTTTATCTGAATCCTTTTTGCACAGAATAGTAGTCTCAACAATTCATCAGCAAGAAAATACAGACCCATTAGCAGCAGTATCTACTTCTCAGTTGAAGTAGGCTAATGCTAAATCAGTGAATCTCAACCAGTGCCCAAGATCCTGCCTGGTCACTGCCCTCTGCCCCCACTATCTTGCTCTGCTGCAACAAAGAAAGAACTGCCATAAATTAGCTTTAAAAATGGGATGCTGCTCAATTCACAGAAATTATGGAAGAATGCCTTCAGTCTATTGAGAGGTGCCTTCAATCTAAAAAGGTAGAGAACCTCAGTCCTAAATCCATTAATTCAGTACTGATATCTCATAACTCTTACCCTGTAAACTGTTGTATGGATCAATAGCCCATTTTGCTATTTTGCTTCTTTGTTTTACATCATCTTACTACATTACTAGTTCTCACTTGTCACTGAGCTGTGATGATTAGAAAACGCCCACAGTGAATTCATGTTCTTAAGTTACCATCTCCCTTCTAGAGTTTCACCGGTTAGTAGGTATTCTCCTAAACCAAGAAACACTAATTTTGGAACCAAGCTAAAGAAGAAATTATACAGACAAGCCAAGCAATTATGCAAATAGTAGGTAAAGGACAGCTATTTGTTAAAATAGTGGAAAATGAATAATAAGTTAGCTTAATTTGTCTGCTTTGAATAGCAGCTAATTGCCTGGTATAGAACAGCATCTCTTGCTATGGTTTTTAAATCAGAACAAGAATTTATTAATAGGCAAGAAAATTAACCTTCCAGAGTAATTAAACATACCTGTTGACACAGTTTTAGGTAATTTTTTGTGCCTTCGGCAGGTCTTTGCCACCACCACCTATTCAATTTCATTTGTGAAGGAGTAGAGTTCCCACAGGTGCAATTCCATCTCATACATCCATTAACACTTCAAGCCTAACTGCTTTTGTGTCAGATACTACCACCTATGTTTTAAGTACTGACTTGGGGATGGGGAGGGGAGGTAAAGGTGGGGAGCAACATTTTTGATTATCAGTATTTTTTGCTGTTACTAAACCTCTGAGTTGATGATCCCTAATATAGTAATACAGGTGACTCCCATATTAAGGTGGGCATCCAGCCTTAGTAACTGCCCTATTATAGGAGCCACAGTCAAGGACCAGACATGCACTCTGCCAAAAAGTCTATGCACAACACTATATAGTCAGAATTACTGCCCAAAGATCTTACCGTCTTCCTTTCTGCCAAGGCTCTGACTTTCAAGAACTCAATCTGCATATTGCTAGCTAACAATGAGTTCCTTAGAAACTAGCCCCTAATTTTCAAGCATTCCTCAGGCTACATAAAAAATGTTTGTTGAAATACTGTATGATTTTACTAGTCGTTGGTTTCTATAAGTTTTGATGCCATTTGTGCCCCATTGTGCGGTCATCTGAACAGGTATCAAGTATTTCCCACCTTTCCAATTTATGACAGAGTTTAAGGAACATAACAAGTGGTTTTATGCTCAGGCATTTATGAAGGAACTTGACAACTTCTTGTCTTAATTCTTTGATCAAACTGAAAAGAATAGGCCCCTCTCTCATGTCAGGAAAGAATATTCAATTAGCTGCTTTTAGTACTATTTCTTTCAGTTCAGCCCGAAGAGCCTTATTTTACATATTCCGATGAAGATTTCATGAGTTGTAGCTCAAGGTCCTTAGATGATGACAAATTGTAGCTAGCTTCATTTTTACTTGCATCCTGAACATGAACATGATGTGCCCCATACAACCTCTTAAATGCAAGAACTAGGCTCTTATGTTTCTCCACCCCAGCCTCAGGACAGCAGCATGTCCTCCTAATAGTTCCAGTAAAACTAAGGGTCTATTTATAGGCACAGTGGCCACGTGCCCCAAAACAACCACATACACACCCCACCCACCTGCACAGACCCAACTCATAAATGGGCCAGGGAAGATGCTCCAGACAATCTACAGTGGCTACTCTCAAATATACTAGAGACATAACTCTCTGCAGCTCCTCTCGAGACATCTCAGACCATCTTCACTGGAACACTCCTGGGTTTCAGAGCAGATGAAGAAGTTGCGACAGAGCTTTACACCACTCCTGTGTTTTTACACCCAGCCGGCAAAGTCTCATGAGTGGGCTACTATTGCTAAAGCTCAGGGCCAGATTATCACATAGGGCCCTAGGCACGTGCCTGGTTTGCCTAAGTGAAGAAGGAGCCCAGTTGTGTTTATTTTACATATTATGATTATTGAGTGTAAAAAAGTAATGTAAAAGTGTCATCTTCAACTGGAGGCCCACAAGTTGTTTAACTAGGGCCCGCTAAAGGGTTAAACAAGCCCTGTTTATCCATTGTCTCTTCTAGGACCAACCATTCTATTTTTAGCAGAAGTAAACTGTCTTCTTGCTTCCTAATCAAATCAGCAATATTTCAATATTTTTGTTATCTACAGCGAGAAGGTCAGAAAAGGTCACCCTTTCAATGTAGCTGAAGCAAAGAAAGAAGCTTAGAAGGAACAGGGGACGAATGCAATACATCCTCAAGACTGTATCATATAATTCAACCACTGCCCCATTCAGTGGCTAGATCATTATAGGGAAAAAAATTTAGTACTTACTTGCATTCTGAATGGTACACATAGTTTAAAATAGCATTTTTTAAGTTAAATTTAATTCCATTAGTAACATACCTGGTGCTAGCTAGCCTGTATTCTCTGGGCTCAACTACCTACCATGAATATCATTTCCTAGTTTCACTCTATTACCTTTACTACCCAGCCTAACTCTATGGTCAAGAAAAGTCCTTGCTACCTTACAACTGCTTACCAATTTCAAGTACTGTATTTTGGTTCAATAACAACTAACTTCAAGTCTACCTTTCCACAGTCACCAAAGTTAGATGTCTACGAGGTGCTCTGACACTCACATATAATTTAATAACACCAACTACTCAACTGGGGGTGCAAACAGACAACACTCTTGTGTCATCATGAACATTTTAATGTCACAACAAGTTGCCAGCCAACAGACACCCCTGCCCCTTCATTCCACTCCAATTGCCCACAAACTAGGCCAAAGACCAAACCCAAGTCACAAGACCAAACCTTTTCACTGTTTTTTAACTTCTTATTGGGGAGGACGTGTGCTAGCTTATTACGTGGCCCGTGGTCAGGGCATGACAGCCAGAGCCACTGTCCCATCAGGGTCAGGTGCATGAAGTCTGAGAGCAACACGGAGCACATTTTAATCCAATTGGATTGGATTGATATTGGTTTTCTAAACGAAGACTGGTGATACTCTTGTTCTACGTACCACTTCCACAACAGATAACCACCATATTTGCCTTTTCCAGCTACATCGGCAAGTAAATACATCTCAGGCACATCAAATATTTTTTTTTGATAACATCCCGAGTCTATACCCATACCATCAAGAATGGAATCTGAACCACTTTATTACATGAAGCCAAGTAGAGTGTCAGATTACACTTAACTGCTACTCAGTTTTGACATACAGTGATGAACATTCTCTGCTTTAGTTTTCTTTCACTCATCTACTTTTAGGCAAGGGTTTTTTGTTTGGTTTGGTTTGTTTTTTTAAAGAACCGAACTGCAGAAAAGCTGTTAACCCCCTGCTGCAGAAGAGATTAAGGTATTTGAAAATCAATAGCAGTTTCTTTTAGGCAACTCTACCTTCTTCCTATTGTCCCCTAAAGAATCTTCATAGGACATGACTTCTGCATTTACTTCATGTGTTTACCTATTTGTTACTATAGCAGCTGCAATGTTGCTGGTTCTCCTTCAACCAGGACAGAAAAAGGAAGTGTTTCTCTTGTGCTTCATAAATCTACATTCACTTTTATACCTAAGCTTGAAGGGTATCCTTTAAATTTCATTTTCAATGACCAGCAACGTCACCATAACCATGTCAGTATGTAAGGAAGATCATCATAATCATCTGAACTGTAGGCATTAATGGGGAAGTACTGACATGTTTTCAAGGGCACATCTTCTTTACCAGCACAGGGCCATGACAGAGCATGGATGTTTAAGTTTGAGGACTTCCTTCTGATTTCAGCAGAGACAGAAAAATCCAATAAAAAACAGTATATTTTGCCTTGTGCCCCAGAACAGGAATGTCATCTACTGAAGTTATTCCCCTGACCACAAGCACACCACATTCCAGTCCTCCTTCAAACAGGCTCAATTTTGGTTTTCAGCATTCAAGAACATAAGCATTGTCATTTGCTGGGTCAGATCAGAGGTCCATCTAGCCAGGTATCCCAGTGGAAGTAAGAGCGGATGTTGAAAGGGGGATTAAACTGAGTATGGCCAGGGGCCTGCCCCCCAAACCCTGTTCTTCTCTCGCTTGCAGCCGCCAGCCTTTAGGCTCTAGGAAGCTGATTCAGAGGCTGTGCCCTGAACTCCTGTGACATCTGGCATGACTTGATTTTAGAGTACTGCAGTTCTTAACAAGAATTTCACAGTCACCTCTGGATACCAACTCCCCAGGACTTCAGCAGGCAAACCCTGTGACCCAGGCTTTCAGTCACTTTGATTACAGAGTTCAAGAGCTAAAGCAAGTCAAGTCATTTTGGTTTCTTACATCCATCACAGGCTATTCCTGACAAGGGTCAAAATTACCTTCTGCCCTGTCACAGGAGCCCCATCCAAGGTGCCTGTGGGACACCGTGCACAAAGCAGATCTTTGCCTGCACGTGCAAAACTACTGGTTAAACCCACTTCACCATCGTCTGAGAGAGTTGCAGCACTGGTCACACAAGCTCATCCACCGAGCCCATCCGGGACTCGGTCTGCTCCTCCACACCGCAAAGTCAAGGGGAGCCAGGCAGGTCCGTCCTTCAATCCCGCCAGTGCTGGGGGTGCTGGGCAGGCCCCCTGCCAGGGCAGGAGGGAACCAGCCCTCGCCCCTGAGCATCTGGGGGGCATCCCGCCCCTTACGTACACACCTCACCCACCAGCCCAGCCTCTCCCTAGCCCTAAGTCTGCATTTCCCAAACCCTGGGAAGGGGAAGCAGGTGGCTGGGGAAGAAAGGAGGCGGCAGCGGCCTCCATTTTGATCCCAACCGCCTGTCAACAACCCCCTCCCCCTATGCCGAGCCCGGCCCGACCCAGCGCAGCAACGAGCTCCCGGCCCCCCAGGGAGGCAAAGACGCGCACGGGCCCGCGCCAGGCTCGGCCTCCGGCGCCACCCGCGGCCCGACAAACCCCCGCACACCCCGGCGCTGCAGCTGCACACCCACAAAGGCCGACGCTGACAGACTCACACACACGCCCCCGGCTCCCAGCACCTGCCGCCCCCAGCCCAGTGCCCCCCGGGGCCATCGCGGGCAAGCCGCCCCGCCTCACAAAGGAGCCGCGCGCACCCCCAGCCCCCACTCACCGGCTCGGAAAAACGCCGCGATGTCTGCGGAGTCCTTGGCTGCCTCCTCGGCCGCTTCCCCGGCGCTGCTGCCGCTGCTGGTGGTGGAGGCGGTGGTGGCCGAGCTGCTCATGGCTGCTGAGCGCGGCGGCTCCTCCGGGCGAGGTCCCACAGCCCGGGCCCGCCACCCGCTACTGCCGGGCGAGGAAGGCGTGTCCCGCCAGCGCCTGGTTTCTCGCGGGCGCCCCCGGGCCTGGGATGCAACGCTGCGGCGGCGGGGCGCGAGCGGCTGCGGCTCCCTCTCCCGGGCGGGATCAGTGCATGCGGGCGGCCCCGGCGTGGAGACAATCGCAGGCGGAGTGGGAGGAAGGGCGGGGGGGTGAATGCATGGAGGGGAATAGAAATCAGTGCAGCAGGAAGCGAGAGGGAGGAGACTGGGGGCTGAGCTGCAGCTGCATTAGCAGCGACCCTCCATCTTGCTTTCCAGAGGGGGAGGCGGAAGGAAGACCCGCCTCTTCCCCGCGCAATGGGGCCGGGGCCGGGAGCAGGCGGCAGGATGGGAGCTCCCCGGCCCCGCGGAGAGGCGCTGCAGCGCGGCCGGCTCGCGGGGGCGGAGCGGGGACTAGCCCTGCTCCCCGCGTCCTGCACGGACTCACAGGAAACGACCGCTGGGAGGGACCCGGGGACGTGACCTCGTCCTGTCCTCCGCTCAAAGCAAGACCCTCCCCGGCTCGGTCTCTCCAGCCAGGGCTTTGTCTAGCTGAGTCTTAAAAACTTACACGGAGGAAGATCGCCTTCCTAGGCAGGCTGTTCCACCGCCCTCCTCGTGAGGAAGTTCTTGCTCATATCTAACTTCAGCTTGCGCCCCTCGTTGCTTATTCCGCCCTCTGCCCCCACTGAGACCAGTCTACCTCCATCCTCTTTGTAACCACGCTGCAGGGAGTTGACGACCGCTAGTAAATCCCCTTCGCCAGACTGAATAAGCCCAGTTCCCTCAGCCTCTCCTCGGAAGTCATGTGCCCCAGCCCCGTCATCATTTTCATTGTCTTGGAAGCCGAAGGATGAGAGCTGCAGGGGAAACGCCAAAGGCCAGTGTAATCTCTAGGGCATGGCAGATATTTGGCCCGTAACCCACCAGCTGAAGCAGTCCCGCTTGCAAAGAACCGGATGACACGGTTGCCAAAGCCTCCAGGGGGGAGGCTTCCAAAGCAGTCCCTTCAAATGGTTCCTGCTGCTTGTGCCAGCAGAGGCAAAGCCTCTACAGGGATCAGATAAATGGGTTGGACGCAAAAGGTAGGCCAGGTGCAAAGACAAACTGGTAACCCACTGGGGGTGGGGAAGGGATCTCGCCCTACACAGCTGTTCTGTGGTAACTGGCCATGCATCCAGCCTTACTGCATGATCAGGGGAGCCAGGAAGAGCAGCTTAGCCTTGTTTCATTAAGGGCTAAGTGATATTCTGGTACTGTAGGAAGACAGAAGAGAATGATGGGGGGGAAATGATGACTCTTACATGGTGGAGGGGTCTGGCATAGACTTTTTCAGGGGCAGACCCTCTGAGGAGGGCAGTGGATGGGTATACAGGTATGGAGATCGGTACGTGGGTGTGCAGATATGGGGTGTGAACTGTGTAATCGGTTTTTAATGATTTGACTTTGATCTGCCAGGTGAACCACAGGGGCTGCTTGATGGAGTGTTGAAGGTATAGTCAGTCAGTTTTTTAAAGGGCTAAGGAAAACCCACCATGCACAGGCAAGCTGTTGGTTTCCAAAGCAGCACGTAAAAGCAAGTGGATGGAGAAAGGAAGGGGTGTTATAGGCATCAACAAGCAACTCAATACACAGAACAAGAGTGTGTGCAATGAACAATTTTGTTGCTCCATGCTAAGTTTGCCTTCTCGGGCTGGGCCAGAGCAAAAGCTAGACCAGGGCAGATTAGAGAGCTGCTTGCCTTTTAAGCCAGAAAACAGATGAGAGACTGAGGTTCAGCAAGGGACCTCTCCCTCCCTGATGTACGACGAGTAGATGCATATATACGCAGTGAAAATTAGCTTCAAAACACTGGAAAAGCTAATGCTGCCTTCTAGTAGATGGAAGCAAGCAAAGTCTCAGCATTCTCCAATTATTAAAGTATTATTCTATTATTCTCTTAATCTTATTAAAACCTTACTCTGGTCTGGTCCAGACCTGCAGAGAGCAAATCAGAAAAGCCAAGGCTGTGATGGAACTCCAGCTAGCTATAAATATCAAGGAAAATCAAAAGTTCTCTTCTAGATATGTGAGGAGCCGGAGGAAAAGCAAGGGCAACATTGGACCCCTGCTAAGCCAGATGGGGCAACTGACACCCAGGAAAAAGCGAACTTCCTAAATGGGTGCTTTGCATCAGTTTTTCACCAGTCCGATGGGACAGCCCTGCCCACTGGGTTCAGGAGGCCCAAGTAAGGGAGATTCCTTGCCCTCCATCAAACCTGACCTTATGAAGGAACAGCTTGCCAGGCTGGATATCTTCAAGTCAGCTGGCCGGTGGGTTACGCCAAAGGGTACTCAGGGAGCTGGCGAGCATCATAGCTCCGCCCCGGCACAGATCTTTAAGAACTCCTGGTGCTCTGGTGAAGTGCCCAATGACTGGAAGAAGGCCAATGTCATGCCTATCTTCTACAAAGGGAGGAAAGTAGATCTGGCAAACTACAGGCCCATCAGCCTGACCTCTAACCTGGGGAAGGCCTTGGAAAAAATTATCAAAGAGGCCATCCTTAACACTATCTGAAATCAATATCTTGAGGGATACCCAGCATGGGTTTGTTGTGGGTAGGTCTTGCTTGACCAATCTCATTTCCTTTTATGACCAGATGACATCACCTGGACAAGGGGGAAGTGATCGGTGTCGTATAACTTGACTTTAAAAAAGCCGTCGATCTGGTATCCCATGATCACATCGTGGCTAAACTGGCTAACTGTGGCTTTGATCTCACCACAATCCACTGCCTGGGGAATTGGCTCTGCGGTAGGACCCAGAGGGTGGTGGTCGGCAGGAGCCAATTGTCTTGGTGCACTGTGACCAGTGGGGTCCCTCAAGGCACTGTCCTAGGACCTGTACTATTTAACATAGTTTCATAGTAGCTCGGGTCAGTAGGGACCTGAACAGATCATCTAGCCTGACCCCCTGCCACAGGCAGGAATGAATGCTGGGTTCACAAGACCCCAGACAGGTGATCATCCAACCTCCTCTT
>JAGPOW010000261.1:138298223-138312000 GCA_030014935.1 Caiman crocodilus
CTGGGGGTCTTCAAGAGGAGGTTAGATAGGCATCTAGCTGGGGTCATCTAGACCCAGCACTCTTTCCTGCCTATGCAGGGGGTCAGACTTGATGATCTAATGAGGCCCCTTCTGACCCTAACATCTATGTATCTATGAATCTATGGACGGCCTGGGGTAAGGGCTGCTTCTTTACCCTTCTGCAGGAGCACAGGCAGTGATAAAGGAGTGGCAAAAATGGAAGATGCAGCAGCAGCCATGCTTTAGACATATGCTGCATTTAGGCAAGCACACTGCACCTTCTGGTATAACCAGAAAGCCGGTGCTGGCTGAAGAAGAGAGCTGGTGCGGCAGGGATACAGCTGGCATCAGGAGCAGGGCTGCTATGAGATCATGAGCCCAGTGTCCTCTGGGTGTTCCCCACACCAGAGTAACAGAATACCTGAAGTCTGGGCACTAGGAGGAGTATCCAGCACCTGGTGCCTTGAGTTTTGAACAGCTAATGTTCAAAGACACATATGAGCTGGTAGGAGGGTTTCAGCAGGGGTAACAGAGAGCCAAACCCTGAGGCTCTAAAGCCCCTACTGAGATATTCCATTGGCCCTGACTAGTCATCAGGTGTATGGCAATTTTTCTTTTCCTTTTTTTTTTGCTTATGATCAGTTTTCACGTCTAGAACATCTGGTTGGTGCATGGATGGGGTAAAGGGAAGGCAGGAGCCCTATGAGAAAGACCCATGGTCCCACACATGTAGCTCTATAAACATTGGGAGATTTCTGCTTGTTTAATAAGATCAAGATATGGCAGGAAAGAACAGCAGGGCAACTCAGAGGTGTTGATATGTATTCAGGCCAAGCTGTTGTCACATAAAGCCAAGTATGTAGAGAGCTCTAGCTCTTGTGCCTGGAGATATTGGATGTACTAAGGCATCAGATACACGCCCTGGCTTCTAGCTGTTCTAGCACCGTTGGCTTGTGGCTGCATTTCTGGAATCAAAAGTGAATGTCTATTCACTAGCTTATCAGTTCAATCTACGCAGGTTAGACTAACCTACAAAGATTGAATCAATTCAGGCTTGGGTTTTTTCAACCTCTGTACTTAGCCATAAAGACCAATATCAGTAAAACATATTAAATGCATAAATCATTTATTTGTATCTAGCTTTAGAAAATTAACATTACCATGATCTTTGGGGTAGCCAGCATATGCCTGCTAGCTTGATCCCAGGTGATATTTAGAGAAGCATCTTCATCCAAGCCATCCAAAAAACTAAATATACCTTTTTGATTTAGAGGTAAAGGAGCTATTTCATTAGGACTCAGAAAAGCTAATAAACTAGCAAAAAGAAACAAGCAGAGATATCACTAGAAATTAGGACTGTAAGTGTAGAACTACTTCCGAGTACTCTAACTGGTCTCGTTGCAGCAAATAGATTTTACAACATGAATAACTTACTAAGGAAGAAGGAAATAGAATTCTTGTCTACTGAAGTTAATAGTAAACTCCTTGATGTTCATATTTATAATAAGCCAATTTTTGGTTATTTTTCTGTGAACAACATATATTCTCTCTGACTTTCTAAAGTTCCATTTTAAGATGCAAAGTGGGAACAATAAAATTGCTGTGAAATGTTTCTTCACTGTCCACTCATCACTTGTGAATTGCCATCATGAATCAGAACAATAATCTATTTATTGTTATCCTGTTTATTATCCTGTCTCCAGCAGAGGTAAATACCCAGTACCACAGAAGAGTTAAATCTCTGTAACCAACAAGTTGGCCAACAGGGGCATTTTTTTCCTAGCTGGTGCAGTAGACTTATTCTGGTTATTGCATCTACATAAGTGATGCACATAAATTCTGAATTCAAATTTGAATCTTCTTTGCTTTTATTCTTTACGATGGAATTTCTTCAGATTAATTATGCACCATGTCAAATGATATTAATTTTCTTCGTCAGATTTTAAATATATTGCCTTCTAATTCCAGGTGTTGCCCTTGCTCCCTTGTATTATAACAAGGGTAAAGTTGTAAGTCCAGCTTACTCGCTTCACATCATCTTCACAAGTTACATAGTTTTATCACATTCCTTTTATTCAGTTTTCCAATTTAAATAATTTCTTCTGCTGATTCTATCTCTCAACGTTTTTTCTTTGCATCTAATAATTTAAATTGCCCTTGTCTGGATCCTTTATTGATGTCTTATTCTTTGCAAGATATCTTGGCAAAAACTGAATATAATTCAGTTTTAGGTGAAGGGGGGCATCCTTTTAATCTATATACAAAGCATTGTAACAGCTACAATATTGTTGTTATATATATTGTTCATACAGTCTTACCTTGACCTGAACTGCAAACTGTTTTTTTTCATGTAAAAAAAAGATCTAGAACATATACATTCACTGGGCCTTTTCCCCTGTCTCTTACGCCAGTATGGATTTAATTGTTTTTTGTGTTAAGCTTCATTTATCTGTACAATGTAATACCATGCCAATATAATTCCTCTTGTTGATTCTCCAGTTCTGAAACAAGAATATCTTTTCTAGTTTAGCATAAGTCACTTTGGAAGGTCTTGAATCTAAACAAAAAGGTATCCTTTATTCTGGAATGAGTCTGCCCACAAAAATATTTGTACCACTGTAACTATTCTAGTATAATTATATTAGTATGAGTAGTAAAACTTTCCTCAGTAGGCAAGCCATTTGTCAGCAGTGTAGTAATTTGCAACATGTGTCTTGTAGCCGACCGAATATTCTTAGGTCCTAACAGGTCAAATTCATGTCTGCAGCTATGTATCCCTGTCTTAGGCACTTAATCATGTTTGCTAAATGATTTTAAAATAAATGTACCTTCAGATTAACCTATTAACCTACCCTAAGGACCATTTCAGATACCTTCTGGTAGACAGTAAGACCTGAACAAGTTGGTAAAATCAGGCATAAGAAATAGCTTTGAATACAGCTAAACACATATATAGGTGGCTGGCCATAGATGGCTATACAGATGGCCTTGACTTCTTAAGGGTCTGTTGTGTTTGGGTTCAGGCACCACGGACTTACAGTGGGAGTACAACTCCATTTTCCTGAAAGGATAACGTGGGTAATTCAGCAGGCTAGGAACCTCATGAAGATTTCCTCTTAAAGAAGCCCCTGCAGGGTCAATATCAATATTGCAGGTATGATTGGACCCCTGAATGACACCTAGATTGGAACATAACTTGTCTGTTCCTTAAAAGTCCTATGAAATTCTTATGCATTCCCTGATGAATGTTTGTTTTATGTTAGCTGTTTAATACAAAATAGCAGTGGCTGTTTAATGCACAGAAAACTTCAAGTTTTTCTCTTCAAGTGTGAGCCATGAAGTGCTTTGTGTGCTTGAAACTGTTGCATAGTTCCCCAAGTACAAGGAGCTTCCTGGTGTCACTGTTCAAATGATCCCCACTACAACTCTTGTTCCAGCAACCCAAAGGGAACCTGTAGTGGCCAACCTTTTGGCAGGCATCCCACAAGTTGGAACCCACCCTCTCTGTGAGCTAACAGAATTTGCCCCTGGGGTGCTGGAATGAAGGCAGAGGGGCTGAAGCCTCCAGCTGAGGCTGCACAGAGCAGATCAGAGGCAGGATGGTGCTGCAAAAAGAGGTGTAATCACTGCAGTGTTAAATGGTGAGTGAGAAGAATCCAAAACCCTTAATTTGATGGTGACTGTAGGGAGCCAGGGAAGTGTTAACCTGACTTTTGGTAGTGGCACCTTCTCTCATAGTAGCTTCCTTCCCCAACTCCATTCCATACAGTGCTCTGCTCCCTGTCTCTCTTCTGGTGCCAAACTCTGCCGTAGACCGGGGACCACACACAGCAGTTGCCCATTCTTTTTTGTGTCACATGTGCCGCAGTTGGCCACCTCTATGTTAAAGTGTCATCCAGAGCTAGTTAATGCCAGCAGGTAAAGATACGAGACAGATCCTGCCCTTGTACATGTTTTCAGTCTTCCCTGGAAGTCACTGAGGACCTACTCCATAATACATTATTCAATGCCTACCCTGCTTGCCATGAAGAGAGAGGTAAGAACAATTTAGTAATATGAGGAACTGATTATCTACTTTGTTACATCATGCTTATGTTAGTTAGTCCACTGAGTGGGTGATGGCAATAGGAAGAGCAAGTACTCAGATTCTCTCAAAATCAGCTATCAGCAAAGTGGCAACTAGCTTCACATTTACCTCATGGTAGGAAAAAAGTATTATTTAATGACAACCATTTAATCAAAGGATATCACTTTATAACAATGGTATTAAAACAAATGCCTTTTCTTCCTTCTGTAGGCTTGGGATGTATCGTGGCAGCAGCAAAAATACAATGATGCAAATTTGTTCATTAACTTTCTTTTTTCTGGGACCATATAACTGAAGAATGAGCACACTATAGGGCTGATGTATACAGCAAAAAGAGAATGTCACATTTTGTCGTATGTAAAAGACAGGGAGTAGCTGCACACTGCAGGCACGTCCCAAGGAAAGAATTCAGACTCCATGTCACAAGTTCTTCCCTGGTTCCTATTTTCTTTCAATAATCTTCTTCAGCACCACTTTCCATGCACCTGGTGAATTGGTGCATGGGCCAAGAGTGGACAGAGCCAGGTCTGTGACAACCCCAGCCTTCTTTGACCACTCTCATGTCATTTAAGAGGGAAGAAATAGTGCCCTAGAAGCCTCGTCATCCTACCCTATATAAAGCAGTGATAAGGGAAATCTACACAACCTCATGCCATTTTACTCCTCACATAGTCAAATACAACAATTTGCTATCTTGTTGTTAGTTATTTAAAGATTAATCTTGTGAAATGCTGAGAGCCTGTAATTCCCACTAAGAT
The DNA here is from genome assembly GCA_030014935.1 of Caiman crocodilus. Taxonomy (NCBI): domain Eukaryota; kingdom Metazoa; phylum Chordata; order Crocodylia; family Alligatoridae; genus Caiman; species Caiman crocodilus. The sequence goes on from JAGPOW010000261.1 coordinate 138,303,069, forward strand.
CAGGAATGTGACCACAAGATAAATGATTACTGCTTAATATTTTGTTATGAATTAATAGCAGGATGCTTTAACATTTCTTAATTTTATTGATTGTCCCACAACTGAAAATCTGAGTTGCAGCGGGTAATTGTTTCTTCTTCTCTGACACGATTTTCTCATAATGCCTTTGATGTATAAGAATTGTGAGTTTAATCTGCATAACATGAGTGCTACCAGTTTATGAACTTTCCTTATTAAATTGTACACCGTTTCAAGGATTATTTACATACTTTCACTTTTTGTGAGATGTCTCTTTGACTTCGTAAGGGAGCTTACAGAGGAACATCTGGAACCCAGTTTTGGTGCAACCCATACATTGAGCTATTTCTACATGCAAAAATTGCTAGAAAGTAGAAAGGTATATTCTTATGTATGTGTATATATTCCACTTCTCTTATTCTGATTCCATTTTCCTCCATTTCTCTTCTATAGCAAGATGGCTTTTTCCAAGCACTTTCTCTCCAGCTAAGCAGATAGCTAAACATCTGCTTTCACTGCTGATACAGAATAAAAAAGCGCTGGCCAGCAAATAGATTAAATTGCCTTTGTATTTTTGAAGCTTTGTTTATCAGAGTGAAGTATAAATATGACATTCCTATGAACTGAATCTGCCAAAATTGTGCTCAAATAGTTGCATGTAATCTGGTCATGCTGATAATTTTGTATAATATTGCACATACTCTTCAAGGTTTTATATTTCCTTGTCTATTATTATTTTCTATTTTTTCAAGTGGTAATGATGTAGAAATGTGGACAAAATTATCAGCTATACAAATAAGAGTAGAGCAAGGAATTTTATTTAAAATCAATTTTTCAGAATCAGTATAGAGCATACAGTCCCATTTTCTGGGAGCAAATAAACACTCTCAAATGTAAAAGGCTGCTTCAGTTACATTAATGGGGGATCAGTGATGGAGGCACCATCTTGCCTCTGGCGTCCTCTGATGCTGAGACTAGAAGATCCAGTAGTGTTTTCCATCAGTGGAAAGTTTTTCTCCTCCATAGAGGAGACCTTTTTGACCTTTTAGCTCAAAAATTGAACTCCTCTGTAATCCTTGAAAAGTGCAAGTAGGGTATGTCTACATGAGATGCCACATCGCCATAGTGATGAGCTACAGTGATTTAGCTTGTCACTACAGCAGCGTAGAGTTGGCGGGTACTAACTGTGATGCCACCTCTATTGTGCAATAGCAACAAGTTACCACACAGTAGCTCATTGCTACTGTGCAGTAGGGTCAAAAATGACCTGTGTGCCACAGGGACTAAAGCAAGTACTAAATCACTGTGCAGTACCAGCTGCATAGTAAGGTGCATGTGTAGATGTGCCCACAGATTAGTATGTATCAGTTAATTTGACCTAAAGCCTAATCCCACTTCCATTATTGAGTTAGAGTTAACATTAAGGTTAGGGTTGCAGTTAGTAAAAATGCCAAACTCCTTTGGACTCCAGTGGCAACTAGGCTGAGTTTATGGAACAGCTACAGAATATGTTCCTTGCAGGCTACCAACAGTGATGGATGGTGCTTATCTAATGTACAGCTGCCATGCTGTAAAAAAAAAAGCCAACACATGAAATAAAGATCTTCTTCAACTGTTTATAGGTGACCATACATCCTGGCTTGCCTCGGACAGTTTTAGATTTTGTAGGCTGGCCCTGGCTGGTTCGTGAAAATTAAAACAGAAGTCCCAGAGTTTCAGGGTCTCAGAGTGCAATCCAGCAGGGAAGTGGAGAGGCGTGGTGCACCAGACAGGTGCACGGTGCCTGCCTGCCTCTGTCTGCAGCAGCGCCACTGACTTGGCAGGAGGAGGGAGATTGAGGGGGAGAGGAACGAGCAGTGTCCCAGATTTCCTTAAAAATAATGTAGTCACCCTAACTGTAAACCAACATACACATTGTACACATACACACAACATTTTTGCACCAGCCTCCTTTTCCCTGACAATGGCAAGAATATGTATGTTTTGCAAACTTTTAAACTGTTTTACCACAGCTAATCGTATAAAACATGCACAACTTGTAGCAAATTATTTTTTTCCACCAGACTGAACTTCTGTAGCTCCATTTTATTGCAAGATTTTCCAGATCCTCCTCCTCTTTAATTCAGAGCTGATGCCCATAAGACCAGAAAGTGTCCATTATTAATGAAGAACTTACCCAAAATGCATTGAAGTCAATATGTAATTGAGGAAATCTGCTTTTGTCCATTTTAAGTAGCAGTTCATTAGAAGTAGAGTCTATTTTGTGATACAACCAATTTCACTGAATTAGCAGGCTCAAACAGCAAGCAGGGGTATTATTGGAACGTGTTTATTCTGCAGTTTGTAGAACACATCCATGGAAAAATGAAAAACAATTAATTTGAATATCTAAAGGACAGAGTAGTTCACTCTACTGTGTGATTTATTGAAAAATTCTCTTCCTTTGTTTTTTCCAGACAAACAATAATTTTCACTTTTGCTGATATTGCCTTGCAAAATATGGATGCTTCAAATTACTTCCCCCTTTATGAATAGTCTCTAATAATCAGGTGACTCTACCCTGTAAAACAGAGTATAAGTTTAGTCATATTTACAAAAATGATTAAAAAACACAGTATTTTTTAGAACACACATTCCCTTCTTTAAAAACAGCTCAGTAAACCTAGACTTTATGAAGTGTATCACTGTCTTATTTGCTATGTTCAGCTTATATTGAGTAAATCTTATGACCAAATATACATTATTTGAGATGCCAGAACACAGGATATTAATAAATTGATAGCATCTGAATGATAATACAGCATGTTCCTTAACTCAGACTTACAAAACTTTGGTGATCATTGATTAGACCCTTAGTGGCTGTGTTTTTCACATTTTAAGAAAACTGTCATGGATATTTTATTCCTTGGATAATTTGTGGGTTATTTTTAAAGCATGCATAGCATATTTTTATAAACATGGCCCTACCCCAGTGGCTTTGCACTAAAAGGTCAGTGCAAAACATCTGTAAAACTAGTAGGTCTAGTCCCTAGTATATTTCTCTGCATAGGGGATAAAGGACAGATAATCCAAGGAGATAACAACTCCTTGCTTGTCAGTATGTGAAGCATGGCTAGAAAAAAGAGGAAATGACTGGGCTATGATGCATTGCCAAACAATTTCCAGCTTCTAGAATGCCTTTGGAGCTGTGGGTATAATATGCTGCAGGCCACAAGGATTAGGGATGAAAAGTTACTGTAAACGTGCCTCTGTCCCCATCCTGTGGTCTTGTGCTAAATGATCCAGATCAGCTGGACCTTATTCCCCAAAAGTGAGGTTAAAGCTGTGAGAACATTAAAGGTTCATAAATCCTCATACCTCAAGTATTATCACAGTAACAGAAAATACCACCATCCTGAAACAAGAAGGATGCTTACTTACAGTTTCTGGTTCCCAAGTTTGAGTGTCATAAATTGTCAATTTGAGAAACAGGACTAAGGTTAGCCTAGGAATTCATTTTAATAATTTCTTAGTTATAATTAAAGATTAATATATAGATCCTAAGAGCCAAGCATGCCCTCCATTCTGAGGGGAGAAGGTAGTACATTTTTTTGTGTGTATTGTTGATAAAAGGCAATATCAAAAGATAAAAGACAGAACTTTATCTCTTTACATCTACCTTACTGTCCCAGGGCACTTAGGTGCCTGCTCCTAAAAGAGCAGAAACTGCCTGGCAAAAGCCCAAAAAGCCAAACAGGAGCCCAGTTGCAGGTTGCCATGGCAACCAGTTAATGAGGAAATTAGCCTGCACCTGCACCTGGTCAGCTGACTGGAAGGGGCAGGGCCCTGGGCTCATATAAACCCCAGGATGAGGACTAGGAGGTATGGTAGTTCTCTGCTGGTGGCCAAGGGTGAAGGAGCTCTTCTGAAGCATGTGAGGGGAAGAGGCCTGAGTAAGTTCTGCCCTGGGTAATGTAGAGGGGCCGAGCACCCCTTATGTAGCTTGTGGTATGTTGTAACCAGGGGCTTATGTCTTGTTTGCCATTTTACAAGACAAGGTGATTTGGGTGAGGCTATTTGGGGTTGGAGAAGGCCTCATCGGGGGTCCATGACAGCGTGGGGACCCCAATGCCAAGGAGGGCACGGCATTTGAGGGAGCACAGACCCTTCAGAGCACCAGAGAGGTTGGACTGCAGAGAGCCCACTGAGGACAAGGGGGCCAAATTATAACAAGGCCCAGACTGGACAATGTTGGTACCATCTGTGAGGCTTGGGGCGTGGTAAAGGGATGGTTGGAGCCATGCATATAGCCCATAAGGCTAGGGCGCCCTGAAACACCCATTGTAAAATGGGACCCACAAGGGGTCCGGGGACCTAACTCTAACGGGGTTAGAGAGTCCATCAAACTGTGTCCAAGAGGACTTAAAGGCAACCCTTCTATTTATATTTTCCATCAAACATGTGGTGGGCGAGAACTGAGGGTGCCCATTGGGTCAAACTGGCACAGTCAAGGGGACTTGGGAGATTACAGCCATCCTTAAGGACCCTGGCCTGTGACACTTACCCACGCTGAAATGGCTATACTTTGGACAAATGGTTTTGTAAATCCATTTTGTACTTCTTGTATGGCTACAACTGCCAAGGTAAATGTTCTGGTCTCTGAGTTGAAATGAGACGCATAGTTTTTGGAATCTAAATAGAAATATGGTATTCAATAATGCTAGCATTAAACCTCAGTGCTGGTTTCCCCATTTATAAAATATTTTCCTGTATACGTTTTATATTTATAAATATTTATTTATCTTTAGCTATCTCTGAATTCGTTATCATATTTCTTTATAAAATTGCAGTGTGAAATACCAGGATTTCTTAGAGTGATATATTTTGTTGGATCAACTGTATAGTTGGAATACAGTTAGACAAGCTTTTGAATGCAAGATATTCTTCATCTGGTGACCTGGATAAGGTGACCTGACAAAGAATATCTTGCATTCAAAAGCTTGTCTAACTGTATTCTAACTACACACCTGGTCCTATAAAAGATATTGCACTAACAAATTCTTGCCCTGCACATTATTTCTGGGCCATCATGGCAGCAGCATTAGTTTTACACTGCCATAAAATGACAGTAGCATTTTATATATTGCAAATAATGTTACTTTTTCTTTTTATAGTAGTTTAATTCACATGGTATCTAATTAATACATATTCCTTAGGTAATACAGTAACTTCAGATGAAAACTAATACTAGTTGTAATTCTCTTTTTATAGTAAGAAAAGTTGTATATTGTAGCTTAGTCTCTACAATGACAAGTTCTTGGTGGCTATTGAAGTTTGAATACAGCCATATGAATGGACTATATAAACTAACATCTCTTGAAACTGTAGTCTTTGGTGTAAAGAATATAGCAAGAAAATTATCATGCTGTCTCCAGCATATCATTAATATGGCCAACCTTAATCTGGAACAATTTCTAAGGCAGAAGAATCTATTTACTTTTTAAATTTATTTTAAAGAAGAGTTAACTTTTCACTCATCCAAATGCTTAGTTGTCTAAGTCATTGAATCATTTTCCTCTTTATCTACCCATCTGATTAATGTATCATGTCTGCAAAGGTAACATCTGCACCGTTTTTCAAAATGTCACTTAAGGCTATATTTTACAAAATGTTGTGGTCTCCTGGAATCAGGTAATACAGGTTTCTTTACCACTACTCACTTGTTCAGACAAAATAACCTGTTATAACCAGTTTTAAGGGGCGCTCAAGGGGAGAGACAAGAGGAAGAGGGTGTGGCAGCATCAGTAGCACTGCTTTATACTTTTTAGCAAATTCTTTTGATTCCAAAGGAAGCTTGGAAAAGCTGTCCTAATTCTCTTGCAAAATCCTCTAGTTTCTGAAATTTTCTTCAGTAATGGCTCCTATCCCTATCCAGGACGGACAGCTGTTTGGATGTTCCTTATCACCCACACTTTGTGCACATGCATGGTCTTGTGGCTATCTACAATCCAAGTAATCTGTTATGATGGCACTTGCAAGTTCATCAGAAACATTTACTAGGACAAGGATGCAAAGCTACTGGGGGTTTACAGCAGTCATTCCATACACATCGGTAAATCACATTTGTTCTGTAGAACATAGCTTCTTTGGACTTTTGCTGAAACATAAGCATTGCATGTTTATTTTCTATAAGTGTGACATTGCAATGATTACAGAATATATAAGTACAAAAGACATCAGCCAAAATGTTAATACTTGGAAGTATACAGTTAATTATAAGTGTATTTCCATAATTTATAAGTGATCTTTTTTTTTTTTTTCCACAAGTGCTGAATATCCAGAAGCTTTCACTATAGCCACTGAGAATTAGTAGGTCTTTGATACCTTTGAAAAAAAATCAGAAATCTTATAACTATGTATTTAGGAGATGCCTAAAATGAGATTACGAGTCTAAATTTAGGCTCTAGTTTTTTGGAAAATTGGCTAATGCTGGTATTGCTTCTGCAGAAAAGGTGCTCATGCTACTGGAGAAAATGGAGAGATTAGTTTCTCAGGCGAGGTACAGACATTACGTACAGGCTTGGTGGCAACAATTTTACTTGCACCATGTCTGAAAGGAACCTACAGATAGTGATGGACCATCGCATGAACATGAGTCAGCAGTGCAATGCTGTGGCCAGCAGGACAAACAACACGCTGGCATGCATTAACCGTTGCATCTCATGCAAGACCTGAGAAGTGATACTCCCACTGTACTCTGTACTGGTGGGACTCCAGCTGGAGTACTGCATCCAGTTCTAGGCGCCGCACTTCAACAAGGATGTAGAAAAACTTGTGAGGGTCCAGACAAGAGCCACAGGCAATTCCTATGGAAGGAGAACCCAGTTTTTGTTGAAGGATTTCCTGTATGGTCAGGGACTTGCAAGACAAGCCACACGAGGAGAGGCTGAGGGACTTGGGCCTCTTTAGCCTACAGAATAGAAGGCTGAGAGGGGACTTGGTAGCGGCTTAGCATTACACCAGGGGAGTACATCAAGAACTCTCCCTCTGGAGAGTTTGACCCCTGGGGAAGACCAGGAGCAGTGGATACAAACTCCCAGAAGGCTGCTTCAGGCTCAATTCCAGAAAAAACTCCTTCTCAGTCTGGGTGTCCAGACTGGAATAAATTCCCTCCAGCGGTGGCGCAGTCGCCTACCCTGGAATTCTTCAAAACGACACCGGACAGTTGCTTTGCTAGGGTCACTTGACCCCAGCTGTTTTTTCCTGCCTAGTGCAGGGGGGCTGGTCCCAATGATCTACATGGTCCTTTCCAGCCCCTAGTTATCTATTAATCTATGAATTACTTTTGCCAGTATAAATAATTGGAAACTGGTCTACATCTGTAACAGAACAGAAGTTTGGCGCACACAGACTGGTTTAAAAGTTGCATAATCTGGTCTAAGATTTTCATCCCCTACCAAAAGGTGACCCTTATACATATTTACTACCAATATAAATTATGCCTTTAACAGGAAGCTGTAACTTAGATCTCAAAAAGGCCACCTTGGCTTTTTTGAAGGTCTGTACCTACCTTTAATCCTAGTCAAACCAAGCAGGATGTTATGAATTTACAACATTGCAGTTGCCAGGTGGCAATGTTTTTAAAATGCCACCTCAGACGCTGACAAATCATATGCGTTATCTTCTATGAGGAACAGACTGTGGGGCAGTTGTAAACTTCTTTCTAGAGGCTTTGCCTATCTATTAACAGAACTTTTCTCTCTCTGCCCTCTCTGTGTGGGGCCATACGACTTCTGGCCCTGTGTTAGTCAGAGTGTGTTGACATTCTTTGAAAATGTGTATTCACTGATTACAGTGCATTGGCAACAGAGCAGCAGGGAGTCCATCTTACATCCATGGGGCCAAACAAAAGACTCTTTGTAGGCTTTATTCCTGAAGCATTGAAACAGTTCAGACAACTAAATGAGTGTATCAGTGACTGGAAGTATGTGTGCAGGGGGGTCGTGTTTGAAAGATCTGCCACAAAACTTAAAATCCCCAAACATTTTTTTTTATCTGTACCAGTCTGGGTATAGATGTAAATGGGCTCAACTTTCATTTGATGCCAAGATCCTTTCATATAATTTTGGCAGTGTAAAAGATCCTTTAAATGGTTGTAAATTATCCACACTAGGCTCTTTTATAATCATTAAGTGCCAGAATGATGTGGAAGGAATATAGAGTAAATGAAAATCAGTCCCAGATAGCTCTGTATTTGTTTATATAAAGAAACAGATTGATATTTTTTTTCATAGTAATTGCATGAATATCCTATTGCTCCAAAGAGTCTATTCTGAAGTCCTTAGCAGTCCTTTCTTTAGATACGAACCCATTACAAATTCTTTTAGTCAAAGCGAAAGTTTGACTAGTCACTGGTACTGGTCTGTGAAACATTCCTCTATATCAGCATTCATTTAATAAAGGAGGTTTATTCATTTATCCAGCTGAATTCACTTGGGATGGCTGAAAAGGAGAGAAACTGAAAGCTCCAATTCATTCTTAATTTGTCTGTTGGGTTATACTCTGTGCTGGAATGCAGTAGCAAGCAGACAGCATTTTTAAATTCATGAATATAATCTTTTATAAGTTATTTGCAAAATATACAGCACTTCTAAGCGCATGCGTGTAAGTTTTTTGTTTTGCAGTAAAGGAAGGAGAAAAATGTTATAAATATGCTGAACAATTTTTTTTCATGGCCTTTAATGTTGCAGAAAATGACGTTTGGTTCTGGGGAAGATCTTTGAGAAAATTCTCAAGTCTCACATCTGTGAGGGACCGGCAGGGGACTTTATGCTGTAGGGCAACCAGCACGGGTTTGTTAAGGGCAGGTCCTGTCAGACCAACCTGGTCACCTTCTATGACCAGGTGACCAAATCCATGGATGCGGGCGTCCCTG
>JAGPOW010000261.1:138312100-138329535 GCA_030014935.1 Caiman crocodilus
TTGGCTGGGGTCCTGTGACCCTGGCACTCGTTCCTGCCATTGGCGGGGGGTCAGACTAGATGGCCTGCTCTAGGCCCCTTCTGACCTTAGATACTATGAAAATGGAAATATAATATCATGTAGTTCAGAAACAGTCTATTTGAACTGAAACACCACTAATTTGCTGAATTCTTTTTATAAGAATCACCAGGAGCCTGGTCCATATCTGACACCTCCCAAGACCCCAGGCTAGTGGGTGATTGCCTGCAAAAATATAATGCTGACACAACTTTTCAAATATGAATTTAATGACTGCCATTAGTGTTTAAGGACCATGCAAGATCATTACCTATGGAAGACATCAACCCAAAGGTGCAAGGATAAAGCAGAAGAAACAAAGAAAGAAGCAGCACAGGGCAGGATTTGGTTACTGGAACTTAATTTCTTACAAAAAGCCAATCTTGCTAAAAAATACATCAATCACAGATCTAGACTTGCTTGCATAAATGCAAGCAAAAACCAAGAGAGTGCATGCCTTTCTTCTCATCTTAAGGTTATATTTTATCAAGATAGTGTATGCACGTCTTGCCAGGCCAGGCAACATCTCCTTTAGTGTTATCAAACTGCTGTTAATTTTCAGTAGAAAATGTAAGTTAGCAATGTCTGGTTTCATCTGTACAGCTGCAGCATGGATTATCACATTGGCATCCAGATTGGTACTGAGCTTGGGTAGTAAGACAGATAATGTCTGTATAGATGGACTTACATGAGTAAATGGATGGAAAAGCATTAATATAAAGAATGTTCATGTCTGTGTCAGTACAAAGTCCTGTGGGAGACAGTTGATTGTTGCCAAGTGCCTTATTTCTCATGTGCAGCCTAAATCGGAAAAAACACTCCGCTACCATCCCTCTTGCTAAAACTCTGGAGAGTTTGACCAAAATGCCGATGTGTGTCAAACTATATCAGAAGCAGATTTTTGGGAGTTTGCCCTCTCTACTTACCTAACTGAAGAACTAGACTAGCCAAGAATGAATACATGGGATAAACTGGTTCAGGAATTGTGGAGAATTGTTGTACCCAGCAACAGTATTGGATTTTATACTGTTAGTTCTGGTACTGTGACCAATTCTAAATAGTTCTGCGATGGTTCTTTCAGATGGAACTTGTGCCATTCATGAAGAACTTGTCACCAGTCTCAACTGGAGCCAGTACTACATGTAAAGAGTAGCTGCTGGCTTGGTTTGGTATGAATGTCAGATGAGCTCGAGCTAGTGGTTGTAGGATGCTGGATTAAATTCCAATATATCCTGCTAGACTGGGTCAAGTTTTTCAGTTGCTTTTCCCTGTAGGGTTGTCTGGCAGCAGCCACTGACTTAATTAAGCAATCTGCTATGTCAGGATCATGGAATGACTCATACCATTGTAGCTGTTCAGTGAATTCTGAAGCAAGGCACAGAGTGTGTACTGAGCAGCAGCCAAGAGGACAGACACCTCCAAAATACTTCTTCATTTGTGATCTGACAAGGGAGGAGGCACAGTGCTGTCTTGCAAGTTCTAGTATTTCTCTCAATTTACTTTATGAAAGTTCAGCATTGGCTTCTTGATGCTATTGCTGACTAGCAGCTGGACAGTGATATTGTCACAAACCTATCTGTGGGGTACTCCTGGTGCCCAAGTTTCTCCCTGACCTTATACTGGATGTCACAGCTGCAGCAGGGGACTCTCTGCCAGCTCCAGGTGGCTTCCCCTTGGTTGTGAAAGAATTATAGATCCTCCTTTCCTTAGAATGGGTTAACCTGGAATATCACTCACCCTGAGACCACTCTTTACCACAGGCAACCAATAAGGAGATGAAACAATAGAAGGATTTATATATAGTAGAAAAGAATGATACAAAATGGCTGTAAGTTAGAAAACAGAACAAAAAGACAAATATAGTTCCTTACCCTCACGTCCACCTTGTTTCAGAGAATCATGAAATATTTTCAGAGGTCGGCCTTCCTGCTGATTCTGCCAGCCCTGACCACTGAATACCTGGATCTTCCTCAAGCCTGGGAAAATCAAAGACCCTCTCTATTTCCAAGGTTGTTTCCTAAATAACTCCAAGTCCTTTCCCCGAATCTGCATTGTCCCAATTCCTCATGAGTCTCAGAATCCTTTAGAAATTTCTTTCCTGCAAAGGACAGCTGGAGTTCTCTGTAGTTAATGGCCCACTACTCTGAGATGCCTTGGCTATGGGGGGTTGTTTTTCCAATTACAGGTAGATAATACTTTGGGTGCCCTGTGCCTGAAGAGGGGAAAACTGCTAGGGAAAGAGCCCTAGCAGTGACTAAGGAGCACAGCTGTGGGTTGCCGGGGCAACCAGTGCAGGTCAGCTGACGAGGGGGGCAGGGGCAGGGGCGGGGCCTGGCCCGTTTAAAGCCCAGGAGCTGGGTTCCCTGCCAGCGGCCAGACGGAGAGCAGCTCCTGGAGCTGAGATACGAGACCTGTAGGAACTGCTCTAGCAGAGTAAAGGATGGTAGCTTGAAGAGGTTTGATCACCATGGTTTTAGCCGGGCGGCTTTAAGTTAAGTTATAGCCTTGGGGCTTGTGTTTTGTTTTGTTGTTGTACACCGGTGGTTCGGGTGAGGCTATTAGGGGTTGGAGGAGGCCTCACAGGGGACCCACAGTAGCATGGGGACCCCAGTGCCAGTAGGGACGCAGCGTAGGGGGTGCACAGACCCTGGCCCCAGCGAGGGGGCACTGTTGAGAAGCCCCAGAGCGGGTGTGGGGAGCCCCAGAGACAGGGCAACACTTGAGAAGGCCCAAAGAGGGGCCTGATTGGGAAAAGGCCGAGGCATAACAGCTATTTCATCTGTGAGGCTTGGGCTGCGGTATTGGGGAGGATAGGAGCCGCAGATAGTGCCCCCTGGCAACGGGGCAGTACAATGGCAGCCTCCTGCTAATTAACATCAACTAATTAATTAACATCAAGGCATGGCAGACGAGAAGGCAGGTGGTTGCCTCAGGAACAGGTGTGCGGGTCACAGTTTAGCTCCGCCCAGAACAGTTACCTGTTACACCATCTCAACGGTAACCCTTCTTGCCTGTGATGGGGAGTGACAATGCAAAGGGTGCTTCCAGACATGGGGGGGGGGGGGGAAACCCCAGTGCTTTACTTTTAGCTTGGTACACCCCCACACCAAGTGCAGCTCATGCGCAGAAGAGGAACTGTTTGACCCGGCTCGCTCAGTGTCTGTATAGCTTATGCACTTCACTAGGGATAATTGGTGCTTTTATCTCAGTGGTCACCAACCGCTGGATCTAGATGTAGCGGCAGATCTTAGAGCCTCTTGTGGTAGATCTCGGAGTGTCCTGGAGTCAGTCTGAGGCTGGGGTGCCGGGCTGAGTGTGTGCACGCACCCATCCCAGCCCAGCACATCAGTCTATGGGAGAGGGAAGGGGAGGGGCTAGATCAAGGCCTCTGTGCTGAGGGACAGTGCTGCAGAGGCAGGAGCAGGGTAAGTTGAGTGGGGCTTTGGTCATGTGGGACTTACCTGCTGGGGAGGCATACCCCCAAATCATTTTTTCTCACTCTTCCTTGATCTGCCTTCCCTCCTTCCCTGCCTACAGACTTACCTGCTGGGTGGAGGGTGGTGGCAGCGCATGGTAAATTTTGGGTTGCTTTTAAATGACAAAGGTGATCTCCTACTTAAAAAGGTTGGAGACCACTGTTTTATCTAATAGCTGATTTAATCAGCTATTTGATTTAAAAAGCCCTGCTGAAGTGCAAGACCTGTTCGGGGTGGCGAAAGTTACCTTCGGAGCCACATCCGATCTTCTACCAAAGTTCAAGAGTGAAGAAGGGGTGCTGAGAGACTCAGAGGGGAGGTGACCACCCCTTCTCCCTGCACTGCTGAGCTGGTCTAGCTTTCTCCGCAGGGAGAGCACCCCAGGGTACGTGGTGCAGCTGCAACCCCTGCCCCGGCAGCCCGGTGCCTGAGCCAGCAGTCTTGGAGGGAGTGGAGCAGGCTCAAGGCACATTCCCCATGGAGAAAGCTGAAGCAGTGGGAAGTGCTGGGCTGTGTTGTCCCTCGGAGCTGCCTCGGGTACGAGTAGGCAGGGCTTCAGCCAATTTCTGGTTGTGTGGCTGCAAGTACCATGCCAGCGAGCTGCATGCGGCTCACAAGCCGCTGTTTGGACACTGTGGAGCTCATTTTCTTTGGCTAACTACAGGCAAAATGTTGTTTTTATATATATACTTGCATACTGGTTATGATAGTGTTGGAGTGACGTTGTATCTGTGATCATCCAGGACATATCTAAGAGGCGAGGATTTTATGCACTTAAGTAATATACAGATAACTAGTATTTAAAAAAATCTTTATTTTTTTTTTAATTGCACCATCTGCATGGTAGGGTTACATTTAGATAAGCTTTTGAATGTAACACAAGTCTCAGATTTGAATCCATGCTATTTTATGCTGCTTTTATTTTAGTTCATTTGTATCTTTTTATATGATATCACAAATCAAAAGAGAAGGATATAAGTGTGTATATTTTTGGAGAGTTTAGATTGTTTGATTAATTTCATATATTGCACACAAAACATAACACATCATATTTCCAGTGGGTTTTCTTGCTTTTCATGGGGAGATATCCTAAGTCAAAAACGGGGTGATTTATTGCCTGTGAGTATTGTTTCTAGTGTGGAAATAAGTTTAACCAAGCCTCTTACTTCTCTAAGAAGAGGGAGAAAGAAGAGAAAGATGCTGATGCTATGTGTTTTTAAAATGTTCTAACATAAAGAAAAACCTTCATGCCTTGTTTTGTCTGTGTGCAGTTATTAACCTCCTCCTTTCCAGGAACCAAAAACCCCCCAGAAGCTGTTAACTGTTCCCAAAACAGAGTGTTTTTTTTCCTAAATAAGTAAATTGCTTACATGTGACAAACGAATGATCAACATCTTTCTGTTTCTCTCAAGGTTGCTTTGTCTGAACCCTGCATCTTTTCTTGCTGTCTAAATACACTTGTAAACTTGTAGAGGTCAGATTTCCTTTGAGAACCCTCGTGTGATCACTTGTATAGCTTTAAATAAACCAAGATGGCTCTGCCAATTCTGATACAACCACAACATGAAGTTTGATTTCTTCCACACTAGTGAAGAGGTCTTAATAGTTTACATGCAATTAATTATACTAAATACTTACATAACATTTATTTAGTAGGAACTAAGCTAAAATTGGCAAATTAAAAAACCTATTTCTGTAAAAATTGTAATAAATTATATTTTAGAACGTTGCTAAGTACTTATACTTTTTTTACAGCTACCTCCATTCAGTCCAATGCAATATCAACTATATGTCACTACTCTAATTCCGGCCTTCCATTTTTACTGAAATACTTTCTAGAAATATGATATAGACTTCTCTTGTACATTTAGGTCAGTTAACAGTTTTTTAGGAGTCTGAGGGATTATTGTGCCATAGGAATTTTGGTTTGGATGCTGAAATACTTCCTGGTAGATGCATGAAACGTTACTCATTTAAAAACATAATCATTCCCTAAATATGTAAATGAAATAACAACTGCAGCCTTGCCTAACGTACCAGGGACATAGTATAAAGAACACCTTTGTGTTTTGGCATGTCCTTACAGCATGCCAGCATTCCAATACAATGGTTTCACTCTTGAAAAGCTCTTGCATTTTTTTTCAGCAGCCTAGTACACAGCAGCCCCAAAGAAGTGAAAGGAGTCATTTTGAAAACCATTTCACTCACAGTCCTTATAGTCTTGTTCACCCTCAGGTCCTGGTATGAATTACAGGAGTTGATTTGTTTCAGGAGTCTGCTCTGTGACATGGTAGGACATTCTATTAATATTACTCCCTATGGCTTCGGTGGACATCATTAACAGATACGATAAGTTTGGTTTAGGTACATAGCCTCAGGGTTGCAAAAGGCTATGTACTCCCTAGAACATCTGAATTTAATGTTAATACTGCTTAAAAAATACAGTGACTAGCTGTCATGGCTTCCAGGGCTTCTGATAGCATCCCCTAAACTATTAGAAACTTTGAAACCCATGGGAATAGGTCAGTTCTACAGCTGCTAATAAAACAGCATTTAAAACTCTGTGCTAAATGAAAGCTGTTTACAGCACTGTCAGTAAGATGGTAGTAGCAGCCCTCAAAGTAACTCCTGTCATTTTCAGGGGGTTTTGACAGCTGCTTCCCTTTCACTGTTGATGGCACAGTCAAACAGGGTGCAAACAGTTACAAAGGACATACCAATAGTTACTATTACAGTTTGCGTGCAATTAACAGTAGCACAATTACATTACAAAGCAGAGAGTGAAACTTATGTTATGCTCTTAGGCAGTTTATGCATTTAACCAATATTCAGATGACCCATGTTTGTTGCAGTATAAGCAACAGACAACAACTTGGGACTGGCATTATGTTATGCAGTTAAACAAATTATATACTTAGTTGCTAAGCACGTAAGTGGCATGTATTGTATTTTGTTCACTCAAATGCAGCAGAATTGAATGTTTTGTATAAGATCTTTCATCTCTCTTTGGTGCTTATACAAATGCATGCTAATACAGCGAATGGAGTTTTTGAGCTCTTCAGCCTTGAATGTATTGATACTCAAGGCTCGTCATGAGCACCAATTTATAGATGGAAATCTGAAGCACAGAGACTAAGGCCCAAATCTAGATACACAACTCCTACTTCAACAATAATTACAAATGATTTCAGTGAAAGTTAGGCAGCTAAATAGAAGTCAGATGGACTGTGTGGCAGAACAGGGAACGGAACCGATGATTCCTAAATCCCTAGGCTGACACCATAACCACCGGATGTTCCTTTCCCTCTGCTATTTAAATGTATTTAATCCAACTAAATTATCAGTGGTGTTTTATGCAGCAACATTGCTGGTCCCAAGTGAACCTTATGCTGTACACTAGCTAATAGCCCATCAAGAACGATGGAGGTTGGGCAGGGATGGAGCACTGACACCCACTGGCTTGTGCTGCCACTAGTCTGCCTCCAGCCCCATGCATCCCTCACCAGCCTGGTTCCATGCACCCCCCCTTCTCCCGCTGCTCTACCCCACGGCACGGGCGCCTCTCAGGCACAGGGGAGGGGGGGGAAACTTGCATGCTGCGGCCCTATGCTGCTGCTGTGCATCCGGTCGTGGGCAACCTCTACTCCCCTCTCTCCCTCCCAGCTGTTCTCTGGGCCCAGCAGTAGCAGCCCTGGCTTCTCCTTCCCACTCCCCTCCCCACTGCCTCCCTCCCCCCACCTCCCTGCCAGCTTATGCCAGGGCCTGGAAACAGCAATGCCAGAGCAGGCGGGGCCAGGCCAATGCTGCTCCAGCAGCACCCTGTGCTGCCACCTCTAAGGAGCAGGGGGGGAAGCTTGCCCCATCATCCCCTCTGTCCCCCTTGTCTAGCACCCCATGCCACTGCTGCCTCCAGGGAGCTGGGCTGGGGGCGGGGGCAAGGCCAGCAGCTGTGGTCTCCCCTACTGCCTCCCTGCTCTAGCTCCACTGTCTTGGCGGCGCTCCACGACTCCTCCACTGCTGTCTCTTGTGTCGAACACTCTTGGAGCACTTTGGTTGTTTCAGGCAACCAACTGGAGTGTGACTAAAGCATTATGGACGGACAGACTAAAGCTTTTATCATATTAGAATAATAAGTTACCGTCTAGGTAATGTTACTGTATGTTTGTACAGTCTGTGCAGCTGTATATGGCTCCTTGTGTCTATACTAGCACTTCCCATCCTGCTTAATGTATTACTGCCAGAGTAATTCTTTGTTGCCCGACCCCAGTGAGGGTGCTCTGGATACATGAAAACAAAGGAGCAATATCAGGTTATAGTAAAGTAGAAGTATGTTTTCTGATATTACCATGCAAAATCTTTGCCCCAATCCTTGCTATTGCAACAGATAATATTGACTGTTTTCAAGCATGGAAGATTCATCTTAATCTATATCACTTAGATAGGAGGCTAATAGAATCCTACACATTAACTGGCATAAATCACCATGAGCTGATTGCTTCATCACATACACCTCATAGGATTATATTCCTCTGAAAACATATTCTATCTGCAAACAATAGTTGCAAAAGTGGAAAATCTTGCTTCACCTTAAATTATAGCTTTGTGTAAGTGCAGAATCCTGGTGGACATTAGAGAGCAATTGCAGAAGACAGCTGCCACCTTTACATAATGGACACATTTTTTTTCCAGTTATTATTTATGCCTCTTCTGAGTTAGTGGTTTTTTGGTCATTCCTAATACAATAGATGTTTCTGTTTCTTATTATCCCACAAGGAGATGTGGACCTTTTTCACTGTTATGTTTTTCATTTTTTTTTTTTTCCAAAGGTATGTGGCTGCCATGACCTAGAAGAGTTCTTCTGATTCAATAAATTTCTGGAAGCCTTGCTTAGATGTCAGGGGTCCTAACAGGCAGCCCAGCCAGACTAATTACCAGTTAAACACACCTGCCTGAGCCTCTAAACTGGCAGCCCCACCCCTGTGGATGAACAAGTTGGCCACTGTTAGGGCTTTCTGATTGTCAGCCTTCCCATTTAAATCTATCTGTGGCAGTAGACAGGAGGCTAGCCACCAGTTCATTCTCAAGAACTGCTATGGAAAGCCTTGTTGGAGCTCCTGTACTCTTGTTTTTCTGATGCCTGATCCAGTTCTGCTCTGTTTCTGGACTCCGTTTGTTTGAAAATTCCCCTTGGCTTTGAAAACTCACTCCCTAACTCCAGAACCCCTTTTTGGCCTGTGACTCGGAGTCTGCCTTCAGATTTTTCGCTTTGGATTTGGTAATTTGGTTTCTGACTCAAGAATTCCGACTTGGCCTTTAACCTGGATTCTGCTCCTGGAACTCCATCCGTCCTGATTGGTGTACCCTGGACCCTGCCCCTGGCTCCTGCCCTCTTCCAGTGACCTCACTTCTAGGCAAGATCACCTATGACTCAGGCTTACACTTGGCAATACAGATAGAGAACCGAGAAGAAGGAACCCACTACAAATGTAATGCATAAGCAATCCTAACACTTTTGTAAGGATTTTTTTTTTTTTTTGAATCTGCATGTCAATTTGCTTTATTTTGGCCCCCAGGCAATGTTCCATGTAAGGTGCAGCAATCTGTGAGCACACCCATAAACTGCAGGGAGATCAAGAACAGTGTTGTGCAACCAAAACAACACGAAAGCAGGTAACTAACTGAAGCTCAATAGCTAGAGCTATCGAGACACAGAGAAGACACATTTGTATCTCAGCAAAAACCAATAAAAGTTCTTCTGTTGCAAAGATCTGAGAAAGTCCATGGCTATGGCTTTCTTTGGAAATCTCTGGGTTTATCTTGTGAATTAAGGCAGTAAACCTAACAGTGGTGACATCATGTGACCCCCTTGAAAGGCTCTCAAGGCACCCCAGGATGCTGTGGCATCCTGACTGAGAAACATTGTGTAGGAAGTAAGGCTGTAGATCGTGTGTGCCTTGGTAAAAGTCCTACTGAATGCATATTATTTATAACCGTTGCTCTGATTCTACTCCAACACAAGTGGGCTGACAGCTTTCTGAATATGAGGGCAAAGATTTTATGCAGAGGAGGCTGGGCCTAATTCTGATTTTTAGTTAAGTTTGTATGAAACCAGAGTAAATGAAGTTTTACCTAAAATCCAGACTGGTCCTAGGTGCTCTTTAAGATGCCACCTATGTCTTCTCCTTTGTGTAATAATATACCTATGTGGTGCCTGGCTCTGCCCCAGCCCCTGCCCTGGCCTTGCCTCACCTCAGGGAGTGAAAAGGCACATGGCACCAGGCTGAGGGCAAAGCTTGCTGTAGAGGAGCAAGGAGCTTACCACCAGTAAGTGTCCCACGCTGGCTTCGGTGCCCCTGCTGTGCTCTGCACCCAAAGTTTACAAGTTGCCACAGCCCAGCTCCTCTCTGGGCAAGTGTGTGGCATTAAAAAGTTACTGTGCAGAAAGACTTCTTATTGTGTGTGGCTGTGCATGTGCACAGCTTAGAGGGACCCTTGCCCCTAGGCCTATTTGTAACTCATTCTGTCCAAAGATACCCAGGAGCATAGTTGTGAGAGAGCATCACCACAAAAAATGACATCTGAAGTATACATTCCCAAGCCAAAAATGAGTCACAAGAGGCACAGAGCACTCATCCATAGATTGGCAGGCTATTTGTTCTCTCTTTGGCAGGCAGAATTCAGCTAACTGAATCCATGAAAGTTAAATCTCCCTTAGAATATGAGGCTAGAACAGTTATATCCAAACTGTGATTAGCAGAAGTGTTAAAAATACGTCTCTTGTAGGCAAAATTTGATCATTCAGCTTGAACTAATCCTAAAGGAATGCATACAGTCACCTCTGCTGCAAAACTTGTTGATATCTTTTGAATTTTAAAAGACTGACTGGCTATTAAGAATTGTTTTGACATGAATGCTACAATATAGTATGACAAGCATGCAGACTGCTGGAAAACCACAGAAAAGAGAAAGATGAGCATTGTAATGCTGACAGTTTCTTGGTTTTTGCTGGTTTAATAACTGAGCATGACATGGTTTCAGCAGAATACCTAGTGCCCCTGTTCATTGGGCCAAATCTAGTGATGGTACAAAAGGTGATATAAAAGTTATACCCCTGGCATAAGTGGCATATAAAAAAGTGGCTATTAAGTGTCAAGAACCCTAATTTATAACGAGTTGGAAGTTGAAGTGCAGCTAAAAGAGATAATAGCAGCTACTGGCAGGGAGCCAACATCAGAAACAGTGGAGGCCACAAGGAACAGGTTTGTAACTTGAAGAGGAGGAGTGGTTGTCCAGAAATAATACATACCATGGGCAAGTCAAGGGAAAATGCAAAATAAGGCAAACCTGTGACACTGCAAACTGTGGCTTAAAGAATGGTTGTAAGTTGCACAAAACCTCCACATTATACCCCCACACCAGCCTAAAGCATAACAGAACCCCTGAAACCAGTCCTGCAGCGCCAAGGATGAATCTGTACAAAAGAATGTTGCCACTTTGAATGTGTCTTTAAACATGATTAGATTAGAACTTCTTAAGAATACTCCCATATGTGCTGCTATTATTTATTGTTATGATTTAACATTTGAAAACAGCTCCAGTAGCTTATTTGGAGCGTCACAAATAAAATAAGAAAATGTCCCTGTTGCAAAGACCTTTCAGTCTGTGCTAAAAGATTCAGGGAGATGTGACATCAGAGAAAGAGGAAGAAAGAATTTTTTATGATAAAATATGGAAACATACTGTGTGCCCTTCCCCTCTGAACTGTGAGTTGTGGGCTCCCTCACTGCACTGTGCTGCATGGGTGCCCCGACCAAGGGCCCCACAAACTCCATGGCCTGCACCATGCTGCCCTTCCCGCTATGGTGAGGGCAGGAACCTGCAGCTGGACGGGGGTGGAGAGGAGAACCTAAAGCCAAAGGAAAGGGGAGAGAAGCAGCTATATGTTGAACAGCCCTCATCTAAACTGGGGTTCTATAGCTGACAGAATACAAAGATGAATGGGGAGATCACCTACACCAATAATGTAAAGGGGTACCTGGTTTTTTTAGCACTTAGTTAATTGTTCAAATAGTATAGCTCATTTGGTTAATATGTGAATGTAGGTCATCTATAGAGAGGCTAGGTGTTGAAGAAAATTCATTTGAAGGAGACTATGACAGACAGGATCAGTAAAGACTTTCCAAGCGGTGGCTAGTAAGGGCAGTAGCGACTGTAGAAGAAAAATCTAGAGGAGGAGTAAGGGGAAGTACAATTAGCCCAGCACAAGTCCATAAAATAGGCAGCTGCAAGTCTGCACACTGTGAATTACATATATGCCATCTTTTCATTCTTTATTATATATACAGCAGATTTTTTGTTTAGTTTTGTTTTAAATGGGCTGATTGTTTTTAGAAATTCAAGCCTTGTACCATGGTAAATAGATGAATGAAGAACCGGCAGAGTTATTTCATTCACATTACAAAGCTATTGAAAGGGTTTTTTTCTTCTGGATACAGTTCTTTCTTGTACAATTACCAGAGGAGAGCTCCTAATTCATATCTCTGCAGCCTCTAAAATAGACCTGCTACACAGATGTTATGGTCCAGATAGCTCAAAGGAAAAACAAACCTAAACAAGCCTTTACAGAACTTTATTTATCAACCATTAAGTAGTAATAAGAAGGAAAATTGAGTTCTGTTCAGGCTAGAACTCATGATGGATGAGTAGAGATGCCCTGAGACAGGGAGTTACCTGGAATTAACTGCTCTGGGGTACCAGAACATCAATGAATTACTGGCTTGTAGCAGTAATGGTGGCATCATCACCAGCAGCCCTGTCCCCCTCAAAAGTATCCCTGGCTATGAGATGCAGCCTGTATGCCACACAGCAGATGCCAGCAAAGTTGGCATCATGGACAGCCTTCACCATATTGGCCTCATTGTCGGTGACCATGAACATGCAAGTGAGCTCGGCCTGCCCAATGAGCCACCCCTGCACCGTGCGGTTCATGGCCACCATGATCTCCCTTGCCATGTCGGACTCATCCAGCACCTTGGCCTGACTGATCACACCAGTGCCCTCTGAGGGAGAGGTAGGCATGATTGCCACCCTGGCTGCTCCAGATGTCCAAGGTGAAGTGCAAGGCTACCTACAGCCCTACCTTGTGCAGCCCCTGCCTCAAGTACTCCCTCCATGCCTCATACAGGGAGAGTACCACCGTCCTGCTAAGGGTGGTACATGCAGTCACTTGGTAAGATGGGTCCACCAGCACCATGAGCTGCCTGAACCCTGGCCACTCAACTAGAGAGAGGGACTGCCTATCCAGAGCAAGCATCGCCCCAGTGCTCTGGGTGATCTTGCTTGCCTTTGCAAGTCGCCTCGCTTTCTGTCCACCTTTCCTCCACTGTTCCAGGGTGGCCTCCCTCTGCTTTGAGGGGATGGGGGCTTTGGAGTGAGTGGGGAACTTCCCTTTGGGCATGCTTGCACTGGTGCCAGGCTAAGCAGGAAGAAGGTCAAGGAGGTGCTGCCTCCTTAGATGCAGCAGCATCGCCATGGTGGTGAAGTGTTTCACCTCCTTGCCCTGGCTGTTCTGCCTTTGGCAGTGCTGGCAGATAGCAAACCTGGTATCATCTGCCAGCTCAAGATGCTCCCATACTAAATTACTCATCTGCTTCTGGGTTGATGGTGGGGATGCTGCCTTATCGCCCCTCAGCAGGATGAGGCACAACAGCAGAAGGAGCTGCCTCAGCTGAGCCGCTTGCCTGAGCCTGCACAACTCAACCTCCTCCGAGGTGCTGCTTCCTGGAGAAGGAGACCTGGGTTTGTGGAACTTTGAGGGCTGTGGACCATGAACTCTGATTCCCCCTCAGATCCCAGAATTGTTTAAGCCAGGGCACTCAGGTCCACTGGTTCCAGCTCCAGCTCCTCCCCCGGGAGTGGGAGGTTAACATTGAGAGATGACATGGGGATGGAGGAGACAGTGATTCTGCTGCTGGTGTCTATTTCTGGGGTTAGGGGAGGTGGTGCAGGTGCAGGGACAGCAGGTGCAGGTACTGCTCCCACCTCCTTGCTTCCACTGGCAGCAGAAGCCTCTTGGCTGCTTGGGAAAGGAATGTGTCTGTGTTCGGGTGGGGGGCGGGGAAACTCGCAGTTCTAGCTCTCCCCTACCTCCTTTCCCTCCCCTGCCAGAAGATCTGGCACCTGCCTTTCCAGCACACTTCATATTAATCTTTCCTGTGCTGCAAACAGTGTGTGTGTGTGTGTGTGTGTCACTCCTTTTGTATTGTGTGTTTTATTCTGCTGTGCTGTGTGCATGCACTGGACTCTGCTTTGATTGTTTAATTGAGTAATAAGTATGAAGAACTATGTAAAAAATGTGTGCTGTCTATCTTCTTCTCTGCTGTGATGTATTTATTTACTATGAATTATGAATGTGGAGTGTGACTCTGTTGTGTATTTTATTCTACTGTGTTGCATGCACTGGTCTCTGCTTTGATTATTAATAACTGTATACGGTGTCTTCTTCTGTGATGTGCTATTAATGTGAATGTGTGACTACTACTGTACTTCTCATTTGTCTTCTGTGTTGTAATGTGTACCTAAAATAATATATCTCTTTCTTCTAAGACCCTGAGTTCTGTGCTAGTCTCAATCAGAATCTCTACCTGGCTTCTGTGTTGCCTTTAGTCTGTATTAAGCTAACTATAATAATATTAATAACTAATAACTGTATATAATCTGATTCTGAATCTCTTCTTCTTTGAATATCTGACTTCTTTTATGATCTGTGTGTGCGCGTATGTCCGTGTGTGTGGAACGTGTGCTTCCCTGCACAGTGATAGATCACACTCCCAGGGAAAACACTGAGCTTTCTTTTTTTAAAGTGTGGCAGGTCACTGTTGGTGCCTGCCACTTTAAGACTTAGGCCAAGCAGCCAGCAGGTGCCTGATTGTGGCAGCCATTTTAGATTCAGGGCTGCCTATATAAACAGGGCAGTTCATCGCTAGCAGGTGAGGCAGGACTATTGCCTGGCTTCAAGGCTTCAGTGTATTATTGTGGAGATAAGGGAGGAGCTGTAGGGGATAGCTAGGAGGCTCTTGGTCCTGGGCATGACCAAAAACTGCACCCTGCCAGGAGTGGATGGCCTGGTGGGGCTCTCAGTGGTGTGGGAGCCTCCAAAAAATGCCAGGCCAGTGATCACCCTGGTGAAAGGTGGGTAGGGGTGCCTTAACCTTAGCCCTCACCTTTGGGTGGGTCTGGTAACATTGGAGGTGGTGGGGGCCAGGCATGGCTGCGGCCACCTGAGCCTACCGGGATGTTGGCTACCAATGTCCAACTTGGGATCCTTAAAATTCTAGTTTATTAGGTGGATTGAAGCACTATAATGAAGTTAAATCATAAACCTTGGGGCTGGTCCCCACACACAGTAGCGAATTACAAGAGTCGGGTATACCTATCCCACAGGCACTGGAGTCTGCCGTCGATGGCCAGTCGAGGCTTCTTCCAGCGTGGTGTTATCCTCCAGAAGGGGGTTGCCGGCTGGTCCTTCTGGCTGGGCAGGTTGGGCACTGGTCAAGTTGGAGTTCAAGAGGGTGCCCCGATGGTCACTTTTCACTGCTTTTTATCTGTCCCTGGCAGACTTTGGTGACTCCCCAGTTTTCAGGTTTGCCTAAACCAGGGGTCTTTGACCCTCGTGGGACTTCCCCCTCGGTGGATGCTGGATGGCATCTGTCAGCCCCAGAGGTTGTTCACATGTACATACAGGTTTGGGAGTCCATTGATGACTTTTGATTAATTTACCACTGTCGTGAATAGGACTCTGGGAGCGGTTGATTGGGAGATATTCAGCCCCAAAAGTTGGTCTCCAGTGTTGATTAACTCAGACTGGGGCTTCTAGCCCTTGTACAGTGAAGTTTAGAAAATTCCCGGTTGCTAGATTGTCTCCTATTTTTTTCTTCCATTGGTTGATCTGCGATTTTCATAGGTGTTAATTGCTGCTTGTTACTGAAGCCTGCTACTGTGTTACACATTCAATCACTGATTCACCTAGCCAGGGCCCCACCTGATACAGGGAAGCGGCAGTTTGATTCCTGCCCTTGTTAACATCATTACAGTGTATAACTTACTAAATGTGTTTAGTTTCAGAAGTTAAAAGGTGAAGAGTATAAAATATAAGCTACAAGAGTAATGCCATGGCACATAAATAGATAAAAGTACCAAAATACAAGAGGAGATACAAAATACACACATACAAACTTTAAAACACAATTCCTTATCTTATAGTGAAAGAGGGAGGAAGGGAGGGAGGAAGGAAGAAAAGGTAGAAAAAGAGAAACATATCTAAAGAGGGGAGAGCAAATGCAGACAAGAGGAAAGGGGGGGCTTTCTGCTACGGGGTGGAGATGTGGGGCCCTGAGTGAGGGGAGTAGGCTAAGGTATGTCTCTAGATGCCTGAGGCTGAAGCTTGGGACAGAGGTCAAGTAAAGGGGGCTCAGCCTAAGAGAGGGGTGAGTCCTGACCCCGGTAAGTCCTCCATCATTGGGAGGCTGAGTGTAGGTCAAAAGCATAATCTATAGTGAGCACAATGACATGCTGCTTCAGGGGGGAATGAGTCCCTGTGAGACCCTGGAACACCAGTTATGGTGTGAGTTACACCAGCCCCTACCACCAGGTAGGTAACCCCTAGGAGGGGTCAGAAGGCAGACCCCAGAGAGAGAGTGGGCTAGAGGCTCAGAGTCCTGAGGTAGAATACCCTCGACTGATCAATGTTGGGACCAGGACCAGAACGGTCAAAAGGATCAGGGGCCCACTGTGAGGAATGTCCACTATGGTAAAGTGGGGCTCCCCATCTAGTCACAGTATTAGTTGCCCCACTCGCCTTTGGGCACACCACGCACCTGCCATGCCTTGTTCTTAATTAATTAAGATGTTAATTAAGGCTGAAGGCTGCCCATTCTTGCCCCGAAGCCAGGGGGCCCTATCTGCGGCTCTGTACCTTCCATACACCGCAGTCAATGCCTCGCATATTGCATCCACTGATGTTAATTTCACCAGCCCCACACTGGGCCCCAGAATCCTCCAGTTCAGACCCCTCTAAGATCCCTCCTTTCAGGCAGCATACCCCGTCTTCATTTGGGCTGCCCAGCTCCCTGAAACTATTTCCCCTCTCAGGTGTGGTCCCCCCCAGGACCTTTGGCCACACAGGCCACACAGGTCCTGTCCTTGCCTTCAAGGCCAGTCAGGACCCCAGGCGCTCAGCTCTGGGCATACCTTGCAATGGCCCCTAGCCCTTTTAACCATTCTGGTAACCTACTTTCCTCACCTAGGGCTCCAGTGGAGCCCCAGTGAGGGGGTAGTCCCATTTCTGCCCCCTTACTGGGGTCCTAATTTCCACCCCTTCCTTACTTGAGGCTCCATACTATCTCCTCACTTGGGGCCACGGGGCTTCCTTCCCCAGTGGGCTCAGGTAGCCTCAGCCATGCCTGGCCCCTCTCAGGCATGGCCCACTCTCCCTCCTCAGGGTCTTGCACCCCACAGGGCTCAGGTGGTTGCAGTCATGTCTGGCCCTCACTACCTCTGGTGTTACTGGACCTAGCCAAAGGTGAGGGCTAGGGTTAAGGTTCTTCTACCCATCTTTCACTGAGCTGATCACTAGCCTGGTATTATTTCCTGGGGGCTTCTTTACAAGTGAGAGCCCCAGTAGGCCACCCACTCCTGGCTGGGTGCAGTTTTAGGTCATGCCCAGGACCAGGAACCTTCTAGCCATCTTCTACAGCTCCTCCCTTACCTCCAGAATGATACACTAAAGCTTTGCAGCCAGACAATGCGTCTGAGGGACCTGAACCTGTTCAGCCTCAGTAAACGGAGGCTGAGGGGGGACCTGGTGGCTGCCTATAAGCTGCTGAGGGGAGATCAGCAGGAAAT
>JAGPOW010000261.1:138329635-138357119 GCA_030014935.1 Caiman crocodilus
TGTGACCCCAGCACTTGTTTCCTGCCATTGGCGGGGGGTCAGACTAGATGGCCTGCTCTAGGCCCCTTCTGACCCTAGTTACTATGAAACTATGAATGCTGCTGCCTCCCCTGACAGCAGTGAACTTCCCTGTTTATTTTAGATTTTAGAGTCAGGGCTGCCTAATTGGGCACCTGCTGGCAGCTTGGCCTAGGTCTTAAAGTGGCAGGTACCAACAGTGCTGTTGCTCAGGCAGAAACAGCTCAGAAAAGCCTGCAGACAGAGGCTTTTATGCTGTTTCTATGTCCCTCCCTCCAGAGATGGTGACTGGAAGGGCAGTCAGAGAGAAGTCAGTCACTGGCCAGCTAGAGCTGTCAGTCCTTTCCCCGCCCCGCTCCCCTTCCTGCCTCTGCTCCCCCTTTCTCTTCTAAGTTTTTATTTCTCCATAAAGACTGCCCTCCAAATCGACTAATCTTTTCCAAATTGATTCAGAAAATGTTAAGCTTCTAGTGACTCAGTTGGAGGCTGAATCTCTGACTTTGAAATTGGTTTAAATCGAATTATAATCCAAAGCTTTGCACAGTCCTACTGTTCAACACATGATCAAAACTTATATATATATATATATATATATATAGAGAGAGAGAGAGAGAGAGAGAGAGAGAGAGAGAGATGATTTAGCAAAGAGTTCATCAAAGAACTTTAACAGATCCTGAACAAACTTCTGAATCTTGAAATATAATAGTTCACAGTAATGGTTTACAGTGTATAAAAAAAAAAGGCAGATTTTTTTTCAGAATGTTGCTGTTCATCCTTCAGATTTGAAGATAACCATGACATCTCTGGTCGGTTTGACTTCTGTGACCATGTGAGTGGCTGACCTGGCCAATTTTGTGGTTTGAACTGTCTTTGGCACGCTGAGCAAGAAATGCTGCTTTGGGTTGCCTGATCAACAGTAGACGTGCAGCTGTTGCAAGATTTACGCTGTTTGTGCTTCTGCTCTATCTCAGCGGAATGCCTTCAGACTTTAGCATTGACACATGAACAGGTTGATAAAACTATAATGAAGTAAACTTCAGGGATGCAAGCTATATGTTATTCTGTGTTGTATTTTGATGCATTTAATTATAATACACATTATAATGCATCCCAACACATTCTATGTTATATAATATGGCATTTTTTCTCTTTCTTTTTCTTTTTTTTCTTGCAAGTGAACTTGGATGGAGGTTTCCAGTTCAGTATTCTTGGCAGACAGAAAGCAGTAAGTGTTCATGAAACACTCACAAATACTAATATAAGTGACCAGGTATATTTTTCTCAAGGATTAAGTATAGAGTCAAAAGGCCTGAGGCTGAATCAATTCAATTTTCCCACATTAGTTTAAGTTGTGTAGATTGAACCAATAATCAAATGAATGGACATTAAGTTTTGATTCTGGAAATGCAGTGATATGCCTGCAGTGTCTCAGGCCAGAATCTGAGAAGTGCTAGATGAGCATGCTCAGCTTGAGCAGATAGTTTGGGCCACAGCAAGTCCACTCATCCTGAGAGGGGAGTGCTCTGGGGGGAGGTTCAAATCCCAGCATATTGGGATGCTGGGGCTAGGGACAGACATTACACAAAAACTGGTTTAAGTGATTAGACACTAGTTTAAACCTGTTAAACAGAACAGATGTTGGGTACACATAAACCATTTTGAAAATGGCTGAAACTGATTTGAGATAAATCTGGTTAAAAGTAATATCTGACTTAACTGATTTGGGGCAAACTGGTTTATGCAATGTCCCAGAACCTTGCTGATTTAAGATAAATCAGATACCCCCAGTATCCAAGCATGCTTTCTGGACTGGGTGGGACTATCTGCTCACCAGCAGGACTGCTCCCCCCGCTCCCTGGCTACACCTCAGACAGGGATCTCAGGCTGCTCATCCCCCACTCCCTGACGACTCCATGCTGAGCACAAATTCCCCACTCCCCTCTGCCTTGCACAGAGGTGCCTGTGTATTAGCTAGAAGACCACATGCTGGCTATGCTTCATGCTAAATTAACAGGTAGAATCAACATGCAATTATGTCCCTCTGTTGTTTTCTGAAGTAGGAGTGGGGAGTTTTTTGAAGAACAAAGGGTGGAGTCTTATTTGGTAATTAATTTAAGTCTAAAATGATGATTTAAGTCTAAAATCATGTTAGCATTCGGTCCTATCCAGAACATTTTAGGTTTCTAAATATTTATTTTCTACATTACACTAACCCTACATTAGGGCTGTGTGAAATTTTGCCGGCTGTTTTGCCTCAATACTGTTTTGACTCATTTCAAGCTTGAAACAGCAAAATCAGAATGAAACGAAGGGCTCCGAAACAGCCTCAACACAAAACAAGGGAAATTGAAATGTTTCAAAAGTTTTGCGTTTGAAGCAGCCTAGCTGAGTTCCCCTCCCCAGTGTTAAGATCAGGCTGGGGAAGGGAACTCAGCCCAGGCCAGCAGAGCATCTGCTGCTGCTAATGTTGCCTGGTTGCTTTCCTTAGTGCTGGGCCTTGCACGTGCACCACTCAAGTTCCTGTGCTTCCTTGCTTTTCTGTGATGCTGGCTGATGATAAAGAGGGATGAAGGAAATACAGGAATTACTTCATTCCACACTAGGCAAATTAGCAGATCCAAAGGGGGCTGAAAACCTCCATAGCTTGCAGGAAGCAGCAGTTGTCCTGCTGTCTGTGAGATCTTGTGTAGAGGGGATGGGAAGGAGAGAAAACTAGTATTATTTGCTGAAGGAGGAAGCAGCTGTTTGGCTGACTTTTTACAGGAAGCAGAGGAATGAGGAAGCAGCCAATTAGGTAAACCAAGGGTTTTCTTGATGACTTTTAGGAGGATCTAAAAGTTCATGTCTTATATAGTCAACTTCCTGGCTTTTTCAGGCCTTTGATTTATAGCCTGTCTAGATTTCAGCCAAATGATCTGACTCATGTACAGTCATACCCATGCTTGAGATTTTAAAGTCTGATTTAGCCCTAAGACATTTGCATGGCCATACATTGGACTTTGCTTGGGCAGACAGCGGCTTATCATACATAATGTGCAGAGAAAAACTGACAGCCAGCCAGAAATCTATAACTGCTGACATTTCATGGAATCATAGAGAATTAGGGCTGGAAGGGACCTCAGGAGGCCATTTAGTCCAATTCCCTGTTCAAAGCAGGACTGTGCCCAACTGTATCAATCCACCCAACGCTTTGTCTTAAAAGCCTCCAAGAATGGGGATTCCACCACGTCCGTGGACAGCCTGTACCAGTGTGTTACCACCCTCCTACTGGGAGAGTTCTTGCTCATATTCGACCGAAATCTCCCTTGCTGCAACTTAAGCATATCACTCCTTGTTCTGCCGTCTGCCACCACGGAGAACAGCCGAGTTCCACCCTCTTTGGCACCACCCTTCAGGCAGCTGGAGGCTGTCGTTATTAAATCTTACCTCAGTCTTCTCTTGTCCAGACTAAATAAATTCAGTTCCTTCAGCCTCTACTCAGAAGTCATGTGTCCCAGCCCCCAAGCCATTTTCTTTGCCCTCCACTGTACTCTTTTCAATTTGTCTACATCCTTTCTGTGGTGGGGCACTGTGAAGGAGTGAGAGAGGGTGAACAAAAGCCTCGTGGTGCCTTGCGTGCTGAGCAGGGGAGGTCAGGAGTAGAAAGGCAGCCGACAGCAACAGACAAGGGAAGTGAAAACAAGCAACGCTTACAGCATGGAGAGCCAGTGAGGCTGTAGCTGGAGACGGGAAGGAAGAGAATCACCACACTTCTGGAACAGCATCTCACTCTGGATGAGGGGGGAGAGGCTTCCTGGAGGTATTTCCAGCCCCAGAGAGGGGCAGAGTACTGTCAATTCCCTGCAAGCTGGAGAGAGAAGAGGGGCTGAGTGTCCTGCAGACAAGTGTTGTGAAACTTGCTGGAGAAATGCTGTGGGTGCGACTCTGAGAAGGAGGCAGGTGGAGGCCTCCACACACACGGCTTCTGATAATTCCTGGAGTGGAGTGACAGCAGAGGATCCAGGGGAATAGGCCAGACGAATTGCTGTTCCAGGTTAGAGCCTTGCTGCACATGGGAGAGAGCCCACTGGGACTGTGAATGGGAGTAACTGAACTAACGAGTAAGCTGGAGCAGGTCTGTGCTGAGCAGTAACTGAACTAACTGATTGCTTTTGTTCTGATTGGGACGTGAGAACCTGACCCCAGGTGAACGGGACATGGACTGAGTCTGGCAAAGAGACTGAGAGCAGTCAGGTTTTTGCTTTCTTTTTTTGTCTTTGGATATTTGAGCACAGGCCAAGGCCAGCCTTGGAAGGGTTTGCATCTAACTGAACCTGACGGTAACCCTGGTGGCAGAGGACATTATAATAGATGAATGGTCAGTATTAAGACCTGGCTGCAGAGAACTGCAAGTGCCATCTGGAGAGGCTAGGGTGGGGTAAAGGGGAGGTTTGGAGCCTCGCAGAAGAAAACAGAGATTGAGACTGTGTAGGATCACCTTGGACATTGCCTCCTAGCAATATAGTATCATCAAAGTCGTGTCAGGCAAGAAAACATAAGACAATTTCCTGGTAGACCAGGTGATCCAAAGCCAAGATCCACCCTGTCACTGCCTGTAGGAAAACAAGCTCAGGGCAGTGGCTCTACGACACCTACTGTTGTCACAGGGGCCCAAAACCTGGACAGAGTACTCCAGATTTGGCCATGACTGTTATTGGTCACATTGTAAAAAAATCTCCTAAAAGAGATAGTTTCTCTGCTAAAAAAATCTATACCGGTGCTTATCCCCCTAGATAGGTAGGTAGATTCTCTGTTAAAAAAAACAAAACAACCCCCCCCAACAAAAAAACCCAGTAGCATTCCTAATCCTTTGCATGTTGGTCAAGTTATCTGTGATTTGTGTTTAGAAGATGAATTCCAGATGATTTGTGTTCCAGAAGATAAGCATTTCAGGAAGCTGTATGGCTAGACTCTCTTCATTTATTGTAGCTCTTCTCTGCACTTAAGTAAGGATCTCAGGCCTAGATGCCTTCATCAGAAGTATTCTGGGGTGATAAAACTGTACATGCCCAGACCAGCACAAAGGAAATTCAGAGATATGAGCAGTGGAGTGAAGTGTACTTTTATTCCAACTATTCTCAGATGGCTGCTCTAACTTAAGTTGAGGCTGAAGAATATATGGCTTGAGAATATAATGGAGCCTATGTTGGCACAGTAGAGAATCTGGATCACATATTGAAAGCAGCCTAATCTTATCTCAATGTTTACCATATATTAATCCAAAAATTATTCATAACCTATCAAGAACAGGTGCTGAGTTTAAGTCCTATATATAAACACTTTAGTGATGAAAGTTATAGGAATGTCTATGAATAGAACAAATTATACTCAAATTTTGCAACAAGAGCTATAGTTCAAATACTATTTCTACAGCAGAGTTCATCTGGTTGTTCTCTCTTTACATTCTTTCTGGGACAGATTCCCCTTGATCCAGATCTTTTCCCTTCTAGTCAGTGTAATAGAGAGTGGCCTGGGCTAGTTTAGTTTATCCAGTTGGCTTTATGTTTGCTCATTAGATAGCTTTTGCAGGTCTCAAGCATTCCTGGTTACCCTTAGAGTTACCTGGAACACCTTGCATTGGCTCCATTCCAGTACATGTTAGAGCACTTGTCTGAGTGAAGCAAACAGGATACTTCTCACTGCCATCAGATCCAGGGCAACATTTCACTACTTAGTACCTAACTGTTTGCTATCAGCTGGAGGATGGAATCCAGCAGTCCATTCAACAATCCCTAAAATCAATTGGGAGTGAGCTGATGCAAAAACAATGCTATAGCTGGCAAGTTGTTCAGAGAGAACCTGTAAATATATTATTAGAAGATCTAGCCATTGAAGAGATGACATTGGGCATGTGTAGATGAAACGAAATTTTCTGTTACATCAATGCAGCTGCATTTGCATTTGCACAACCTTGGATTTCCCACTGCTTTAAAGTCCATTTAGCGCCTTAAACTAACACTACTTGGAGATGTTTTAAATTGCATCACTTTCAAGTTACACCACTCCAAGTGTGGATTTTGTTCATGCAAACAGCCAGAGACCCCAAAGACTTGTAACTCATCTTCTCTGCCACAAGGGGCCACTGTGTCCCAGCCTCTTGTCGGTGGGTGGTGCTGTGTTCTTTTCTACCCTCTTTCACGCCGCACTCCTCACCCCTCCCTCCTCTGCAGTCAGGTTGTGTTCAGATGTGTCTGGTTGTTTGTTTGTTTGCCCTTTTTATTACTTTAAAATAATGGGGGAAAGAAATAGAATTGTCTACCCCCTCTTAATTGTTCTCCCCCACCTATTGTCTATGTCCTCCCAGCTCCCACCCATGTAACCTCCTGTTCTCCAGCCCCGCTGGTACCCTCCACCTACTATGACCCCTTCACATGCCATTGACTGCCAATGCGGTGGCTATGGCTCTGACAGTATCAGTGGAACAGTAAGTTTTCTGCAACTAATTTGAAATTTTGGAGGGAGTGAGTGGTTACATGACTTCCTGCAATACTGCAATCTGAACTTGCATCACATTACATTCCAGAGCCATGAGTCCAATATGCTGCCTGCCAGACTTGACAGCTGGGGTATGCAGCGTCCCAGGTGATATTTAGGATATTTAGGTAACATGTCCCACTGACCCTGTGCGTGTCTGGGGCAGGGGGGAGGGGGTTGGCAAAAGTCCATGTTTTCAACTGTGCGCCAACCCCCCCGCTCCTCTCCCTCTTCTCTTTTCCTCCCTTCTTGAAGAAAACGTTCACAGGCAGAACACACTAGGGATGAGCCGACAGGCCAGTGAAGACTTAACTGACCATCACCAACACTGTAAAAAAAAAAAAGAAAAAAAAAGAGGTTATTTTCAGAATTTTATTTTTGTTACATTTGTATTTATTTTTTTATATTTTCAATTTGTACATAGTTATTTTTTGTATTAGTTTTCATTTTCAGTTAAGTTTTTTGTTCTATATAATAGATGTGTCATTTTTTCTTTGGGCTGGTTGGGTTTCTTTTTGGAGACTGTGCCTGCCTGAGTGGCTGGGATGCTGTGTCTGGGAGGGGGTTTAGTCATGGCTCTACAGTACTCAAAAGACTTGCAAAGAATTGCAAGGTGAAGAGTTGCTAGCACTTGAGAGTAGCTAGCACTTGTTAAGTACAAGCTAGGGTGCAGTCTAGCCAGATATGTCTTGTAAGAAAGACTAAACAACCCCACTCAGGGCCTTTAGCCTTTAGCAAGTCTTTAAAGACAATTTATTAAGTCTTTAAAATGCATTATAATGCATATGGCCAAGGGCAGTGGGGGGTTGAGGTTAATGCCTACTGCCACAGCTCCAAAACAGCTTCTTTGCAGGTAGGTTGTACTGTTATGGGAGGTGCAGTGCAAAAGGTATTTCCCCACCGCAGTGCTTTCTTTGGAATGCAATGTTTGCTTTACAAACATCCTGCATGCAGCACCTTTTGCAGGGTTTGCAGACTGCTCTCCCTCCTGCCCACTTCAGCCCGTTCTTCCCCAGGAGAGAGCATGGTCATTTCAAGTGTGCAGGAGAAATAGTCAGTCAGGTTTGCACCTGCAGAGGCTAGAGGCTGGAGAGGGGGTACCTGGTCATGTCTGGACAGTTCCTCATGTGTGCTTTCTCCATGCAATAACTGCTTGTGCTGCAGAGAGCATTGTGTAAGTATTGCAATAGCTGGCCTGCCTAGTCCTAGACCTTGACAGGTTCTTTGTTTTCCTGCTCACCTTAGTGGCTTTTTTGGACATCTACAGTGCATTTTTGGTGTTTGCACATCCAGAAGTACTTTGTCTCTGGATGCATAGCCACACTCATGTGGCTGATTAGTCAGACATTTTGCATCAGATGGCTATCCCCAGACATGTTATAGAGAGGTGCCTGGAGGGGAGGCTAACCAAGTGTATATGGAAATATGGGCCCTGTTTTGTCCAGTCTGGGAAACAACCTCACTGATTCCCCTCCTCTGGCCACCTGCAAACTCCCAGCCCCGCTGCTTCCCAGGCCCATGAAATCAAGCAGGAGCAAGTACAAATCAGAATTTTTTGTTCCTCATTATTTTTTTCCACAATAAATTGAATTGCAATCAACTCCATTGAGAAATCACAATAAAGCTAAAACGGTATAGACATTTTTCCCCCTGTTAAATCTTTGGGCCCCCACACCACCTATAGCGTATGTTCTCTTATGTACGTACCCCAGTCCAAATTTGGTGGTAGGTACATGGCCAGTAACCAGGTGCAAGGTGAGAAGACTATATGAAATGGGCCTACAGAACTTGTATGAATCGAGCTCATGCTCAGGCCAAAGCCAGCAAACAAGCCTGTTTCTGTCAAAACTAACTAGAAGGTGGGCGCAGAGTCTAAGACAGAGAGGAGGAAAAGCAACCAAGAAGCACTTTGCAATTCAGAGAAACTCAAGCTTTTTGTGGGGAAGAAGGCACCACCTACAACCTGAGACATCTGCTATTGCAGTGATGGCTCACGATTGCAGCTTGTTTGGTGGGCAGCAGCTACCCCAAAGATACAAGGGTGCAACAGAGAGGTATTATAAGGCACAGGGCAAGTGGGGCGAAGAGGTCATGGCCAGTGTGATGGTCATGCTTAGGATGTCACCTCATACCTCTATATAATCACCTAATGGACTCCCAACTTTTTCCGCCTGCCACATCTTGGATGTTATATTTGGATTTTTTTTGGATGTCATGAGTAGGGATTTATCTCTCTTTTTTGTCAATTGTTTGTTCAGATTATGTCTCTATTAGGGTGCGACAGGGCGCCTTGGGGCTGCCCTTAATATGGTCCCTGACCCTGTCTCTGGACAACCGCCCGCCTTATCTTGCCTGCCACGTCTTTGATTTTAATTCGTTAATTGGCAGGAGGCTGCCCTTCTACTGTCCCTCCACTAGGGGGCGCTATCTGTGGCTCCTTCCTCCCCAAATGCAGCCCACGCCTCACAGATGGAATAGCTGTTGTTTTTATGTTAGTGCGCCCCCTCCGGGGTTTTCTGTGTCCAACTTGGACTTCTAAATCAATGCGGCCCCTTCTCGGGCTCCTCAACGCGGCCCCCTCTCGGGGCTGGGGTCTAGGCACCCCGCAGGTTGCGCCCTTGCTGGGGTCCCTTTATGAGGCCTCCTCCTTTCCCCACAGCCTCGCCCAAACCACTGGTCATAATAACAACAGAACACAAATACAAGCCTTTGGCTATAACATAAACATAAGACACCTGGCCATAGCAGCGTAAGCCTCCCAACTATCCCACAGCCTCGTTGCTCCAGCCTCTGTGCTCTTGTGAGCTACACTCACATTACTGTCCCTCTCCGAGCTCCTGCCCCTTTGGCTGCTGGCAGAGAACTGCCAGCCAGGCCTCAGCTCTGGGCCTTATAAGAGCCAGGCCCTGCCCCTTTGGGTCAGCTGACCTTCATTGGTTGCCTAGGCAACTCGCAGCTGCGCAGCCTGATCACTGCTAGGGCGCCCTCCCTGGCAGTCCTGCTCCTCTGCAGGCACAGGGCAACCTGAGTGCCTTGTGACATAGGGGTTCATGACCACTATGGGTAAATTATCTCACTTGCTTCTCTGGTTTGCGGCACATGCTTGAAGATATAGATAATTACAGTTGGATTCAGATTAAATTTGTCTTTATTTTTATCTTTTAACACTCTATACAATTTTTTTTTATACTTTCAGGCAGAAATAGCCTTTTGCATTCTTTTTTTTTTTTAAACTTACCTCAAATAACCACTCTGGTAATTCTACTTATATAAAGTCCTTACACAGTAACTACCAACTAAGCTAAACAGAATCTAGAATTAATGAGCAAAGTCTCCTTCTATCCTGTCTGTCTGTTTTCAAAAGACATTTTTTCTTTTTCTTCGGGCTTCTATTTTCAAGCCCCGCTATTCACAGTCTTTGACCAGATGACAGGTTAGTTTACTTTTTACCTTGGACTCAAGTGGTGTCCTGAATTCTACTGGTGTACAACTGGTGCCATCTCCCAGGTGAAGAGATTAAACTTCCTTTCTTTGTCTACTTTTCTAGATCCACAGCATCTGATGCATCCTATGGTTTATCTCCTCAGGGATCCGCCCCCACCCTCAGAGCTCCATTTTCCCTCAACACTGTGAGGAGTCTTAAGATAAGTTTCTGATCCCTTGGGGATCCTCTTTCTTCCTTTTTTTTCACTTTTTGCCAGCTCCCTCTTTTGCTAAAATGCCTGGTTCTTTTCTTTGCTCCACTCTCGGAGCTTCTATCCTAATATGGTATTGGCTCCAGAAGTGGCATCTTTTCATCACGTCTCACAGCCAGGAATCAAGAAGAAGGCTTTGTGGCTGTGCCCGCCTCCGCTCTAATAGGTGTTCCCGTGCCACCTTTGCCCATGCCCAAGATCTTGTGCACCTTGGGCTTACCAGTGGACCCCAGAGGTTACCCCTGCTGATGTCAGGAGGACCCCTTAACTCTCCTGCCACGACTTTGGATGTAACTTCAGTAGGGGGTCCTCCCTTGGGGCAGCCACCAGGGTCAACGCGTTTCCCGGCGGGTACTCTCAGGGCTCCGTCCTCCCCTACATCCCGGCCACTTGCAACCTTAAGTTCTACCTCCTCTGGCTTCCATGTTGTCCTCGGCCTGCCACCCTCTCGCCCCTGACTCACTGGCTGTCAATGAAGGTCTTCAGGCTTGGGGTACAGCCTACTGGGGCGCCAGCCCGGCCCTTCCACCTTGGCTCCTACTTCTGTTCTGCTGCCAGTGATGCAGCCAGCTCTTCTGCTGGCTCTACGGTCTATGGTGCGACTGGTTACCTCACCGGCGCTGCTGCCTGCAATGCAGCCAGTTCCTCCACTGCCTCTGCCGCTTGTGAGGCAGCCAGTTTCCTCACCGGCTCTGCTGCCTATGACACGACCAGTTACCTCATCGGTTCTGCTGCCTGCAATGCAGCTGGTTTCTTCACTAGCTCTGCATCCTGTCACCCAGTCAGCTCCTCCTCCAGCTCTGTTGCTGGTGATACAGCTGGTTCCCTCAATGGCTCTGCCGACAACCGCGGAGCCAGCTCCTCCGCTAGCACTGCTGCTGGTTGCTTTGCAAGCTCTCTCAGAGCCTGCTCTGGCTCCGCCTCTTTCTCTCCCTGCTGCTGAGTGTGGCGGCTGATCCCCTCCTCGCAGGAGCTCGCTCCTCTGGTCTCCTCCTATCAGCCGCCCCGCTGTCTTGGTGAGGCCACTTTTTATCCATTCTGGGAAATGTCCTCTGCCCACACTGCTCTGCCACAGCTGGATAAATGCCCAACTGATCACCCGCACTGGTGTTCTCGGCGTGCACGCTTCCTCTGGCTCTTCTGGCTCTGCAGGAGGTAAGTGGGACTCTTTGCTGCCCCAGGGTTCCTTCAGCATCCCAGCTCCTCTGGGACAGTGGCCAATACCAACTCCAGAGGCACAAGGGCCAAGGAAGGTTGCTGAGGTGTAAGGCACGGGGCAAATTGGGTGAAGAGCCTACTACCCAGAATGCAGAGCAACCTGTTTCTTGGCCAGCAACCAAGAAGAAGGTTTGCAAGGGATAGGAGTAAGGAACATAGAGGTGTAAGGCACAGGGCAAGTCCTGATGCTCGCACCAAATTCATATATTCATTGATTCATAGACACTACGGGTGGAAGGGACCTTGGAAGAACTTCGAGTCCAGCAACCTGCCCCAGGAAGTCAGCAGGGATCATAGGATCCCAGCAAGATAAACATCCAAATGTCTCTTGAAGGCATTCAAAGTAGGTGCTTGAACCACCTCCTGCGGCAGTCTATTCCGGATCTTGGGGGCTCAGACAGTTCTTCCTTATGTCCAGCCTGAAATGGTCATGGAGGAGTTTGAAACCATTTTATCTTGTCATCCCTTGAGGCACTCTAGTGAACAGATGTTTCCCCAGATCCTGGTGAGCACCCCTTATACACTTATAGGCAGCCAGCATATCACCCCTGAGCCTGCAGTTTTCCAGGCTGAAGAGTCTCATAGCTCTCAGCCTGTCATCGTAAGGTCTGTTTTCCTGACCTCTGAACATGCATGTGTCTCTCCTCTGGACTCTCTCAAGCTTCTCCACATCCTTTTTGAACTGTGAAGCTCAAAACTGGATGCAGTACTCCAGCTGCAGCCTCACCCAGGCCGAGTCAATGGGAGAATGATGTCCTGGGATTTGCTTGAGAAGCATCTATAGATTCAAGCCAGCATTTTGCTTGCTTTACTAGCTGCAGCATCACATTGATGGCTCATGTTCATCTTGTGGTCAGTCATGACCACCAAGTCCCTTTCATCTGTAGTGCTACCTAGCGTAACCTATTAGCATTTGGCAGGCTTTTCTTCACAAGGTGGAGAACCTTGCATTTTTTGGTGTTAAACACCATCAGGTTCTCATCGGTCCATTTCCTGAGCCTGTCAAGGTCAGCCTAGATCACCCTCCTGTCCTCAGGTGTGGATGCTTTACCCCAAGGTTTGGTGTCATTGGTGAACTTGGCCAGTCTGCTTCTGATACCAATGTCCACATCATTAATGAAGATGTTGAATAGTATAAGCCCAAGGAAGGAGCCTTAGGGGAACCCAGTGGTCATAGTGCACCATAACAATTGATTTCCATCAACAACCACTCTCTGGGTCTGACCACGGAGCCAATTCCCCAGCCCCAGACCATGGTAAAGCTGAGGTCACAGTTGGCCAGTTTTTTAAAGTCAAGATATATGACATCAATCTCTTCTCCCTTGTCCAGGTGATAGGTCACCTGGTCATAAAAGGAAATAAGATTGGTCAAGCAAGACCTACCTATGCTGGCTATCCCTCAGGATGTTGCCATTGGCTAGTCTGTTAAGAATGGTCTCTTTGATAATCTTTCCTAAGACCTTCTCTATGATAGAGGTCAGGCTGATGGGCCTGTAGTTTGTCAGATCCACTTTCTTCCTGTTCTTGAAAATAGGTACCACATTGTTCTTCCTCCAGTCTTCAGGCACTTCACCAGAGTGCCAGGAGTTCTTGAAGGTCCGTGCCAGGGGCTGAGCTATGATGCTTGCCAGCTCCTTGAGTACCCTGGGATGTAAACTGTCAGGGTTGGCTGACTTGAAGGTATGCAGCCCCTCAAGGTGTTCCTTCACAAGGTCAGCATTGATGGAGCATAAGGAATCTCCCTCACCCAGGCCTTTCTGTCCAGTAATGGGCAGGGGCATCCCTTGGGACTGGTGAAAAACTGGCTCAAAGTACCCATTTACGAAGTTTGCTTTTTCTTGGGCATCAGTTGTCAGTTGTCCCATCCGGTTTAGCAGGGGTCCAATGTTGCCCTTGCTTTTCCTCTGGCCCCCACATATCTAAAAAAGGACTTTTTATTGTTCTTGATACTTGCAGCTCCTTGGAGTTCAGTCACAGCCTTGGCTTTTCTGGTTCACTCCCTGCAGGTCTGGACCAGTGCAGAATATTCCTCCTTGGAAGTGGATCCAGTCCTCCATCCCTTGTCGGTCTTTCTTTTTAGATGCAGGAGGTCTGCTAGTTCCCTGCAGAGCTAAGGGGGCTGCTGTGCCCTTTTGCTGCCTTTCCTCCGAGATGGGATAGACTTTGCTGGTGCATCCAGGATCACTCCCTTGAGGAGCAAACACTCATCCTGAACTCCCCTCCTCTTTGGGTTATGGTTCCTTAGGGCCTTACTGACAAGCCTCCTGAGCTTGTCAAAGTCAGCTTTCCTGAAGTCGAGGACTTCTGTATTGCTGACTTACTTGCCAGCTTTACGGTGGATGGTGAAGGTGATCAGCTTATGGTCAATGTCACCCAACTTCCCTTCGATCATTAGGTCACTGATTAGATCATACCCCATTGCCAATACCAAATTGAGCAGTGCTTTACTTCTTGTCAGCCTGTAGACTTCTTGAGTCAGATAGAGCTCATTCATGCATGAGAGAAAACTTGGAGACTGTTTGGATTTGATTGAGATGTTTGGGTTTGGATTTCCCATGAGATGTCTGTGTAGTTGAAGTCTCCCATGACGACAGTGCACCAGGAGTGTGCAGCCTCAGCCAATTCCCTGGCAAACTCCCAGTCAAGCTCTTAATCCTGGGTAGGAGGTCTGTAGTAGACTCCCACCATTGTGTCCCCTGTGCTGTGTTCCCCATGGATTTTAACCCAGAAGGTCTCTAGTTATCCACCCTGGGTGCCAATGTCAGCTTGCAGGGACGCATAGCTTTTCTTGACATAGAAAGCTACAACCCCACCCCTTTTGTTCACTTGAAGTCTTCTGTGCAGGGTATAGGCGTGTATACCTCTGGCCCAGTCATGGGTGGAGTCCCACCAGGTCTCTGATATCCCTATGACATCATAATTATTTGTGTTAAGGAGGAAGACAAGTTCCTCCTGTTTATTCCCCAAGGTCCTGGCATTTGTGTACAGGCAGGAAAGTGTCCCTTTGGGGGCCCTAGCCTTGCCCACAGCTCATTCCAGCGCTGGGGCAGGGGTGGCTTCCCTTAAGCGCCTTGACTTGCTGGCTTTGCAAGGGTTGCTCAGTGGGCCAGCAGTGGCATAGTCTCCCCATCATCCGGCAGGTTTAGTTTAAAGCCTGGTGGAGCGGGTCAGCCAATCTGGCTTAGAAGAGCCTCCTCCCTAGCAGAAAGAGGTAGAGGCCATGTGGAGCATGTAAATAAGCTTCAGCTTCTGCCACTGGCTCCCAAGGAGAAGGGTGGGAAGCAGGCAGGGTTTTTCCCACACAAGGGGGGCAAGGCACCTACTATTCAGACTGCGGAGGTCAAGAAGGGCAGTAACCAAGAATATCTCCTCCATGATTCAGAGGAGAAACTCAAGCCTCATTTCCTTCCTTAGTGGAAGGTCTGCAATGCGACCTGAGCCCTCTGCCACAGCAGTAAGCAGAGCTTGTTTTGTGGCCAGTAGCAATGACTCCACAGTTTCAAGGCTGTAATGGAGAGGTAGGTGCAGAGGTGAGCAAGTAGGGTGAAGAGCCCACAGGCCTGGTACAAATTTACCATGACCTGAGGAAAGCACTTTTTTTAATGGAAAAACTAAAATCTAAAATCATCATAGACTACAGTAGCAAGAATTATTTTTAAAGGCACACATGCTATAGTAGTCTATATGAGGATTTTATGTAGTGATTTGCTGCAGTGTAGAAGTGCATTTTCTGAGACATGTCCAGTAACCACGAAGGAGTTGCTAGGGAGGGAGTATGCCACAGCACCACCCTGGCTGCTAAGAGCAAGGGGAGTTAGGGAGGGAGTTTGCCTGAGCTAAGAGCCAGGCTCCCAGCCACGGGGCAAGAGGGAGCTAGAGGTCTTGGCCAGCAAACAAGAAGAAGTTTTGAGATTAAAGAACAGAGTGGTGTTGCTTATACCAAACTATGAACAAGCCTCAGTTTCTGCCACTCCTCCCAAAAAGAGTGGGAAGCAGGCAGGGTTTTCTCCACAATGCAAGAAGCTTTCCAGGGGTAAGCCTGGGCGAAGAGGACTTAGGCAGCAACCAAGAAGCCAGTAACCAAGAAGAAGGCCTCCGCAATTCAGAGGAGAAACTAAAGCTACAGGCTTCTTAGTGGCAGCCCCCTCCTCCCCTCAATCCGAGCTCTCTGCAGCAAA
This sequence comes from Caiman crocodilus, assembly GCA_030014935.1. Classification (NCBI taxonomy): domain Eukaryota; kingdom Metazoa; phylum Chordata; order Crocodylia; family Alligatoridae; genus Caiman; species Caiman crocodilus. Next base: position 138,345,258 of record JAGPOW010000261.1, read on the forward strand.
TTCTGCAGCAATGAATGAAATGTGCTTGCACAGCTTGCCCAGCTGGTATGGATGCAGGACATGGCCAGTAACCAGGAGGAGGCCGAGAAGACTATGTCAGCCTGGAGAACTTGTGCAAATAGATCTGGTGGTTGGGCCAAAGAGCCTCAGCTTTTACCACTGCAGTGGTCCTGGCTTCCAAGGAGAAGGTTGGGAAGCAGGCAGGGGTTTCCCCGCACAGGAAGCTTTCTCTCAGCAAGGATTCCAAAGTTACAAGGCTGCAAAGAAGAGGTTTAAAGTACAGGGCAAGTGGGCCGAAATGCCTACTACCCAGAACACAAAGGTCTTGACCAGCCGCCAAGAAGGCCAGCAACAGGAAGAAGGCCCCCCACAATTCAGGGGAGAAACTCAAGCTGCAGCCTCCTTAGAAAATGTAGAGATTTCCTGCATTTCAGAGAAACTGACTGCTCTAAACTGACTGATTGATTATTAGATTGATGGTGTGTGTGTAAGGTCAGCATCCAGTAACCATGAAGGAGGTGCTAGGGAGGGATTATGCCAGAGCACCAGAGTGCTAAGAGCCCCAGCCAGGTGGTAAAAGGGAGCTAGGGAGGGTGCGAAGGGTGCAGCGGAGGGGAGGTCTTGGCTAGCAACCAAGAAGAAGGTATTAACAAAAGGTATTAAAAAACCTTAAAATGGTATTTCCAGATTTTACAAGGCAAAGGTAAAGTAATATTTTGATTACAGCAGAAGGTAAAGCATCACTATTGTAATACTACAGCCTGAAGGCCAGTAACCAGGAGGAGGGCAAGAAGTGGACCTGGAGAACTTGTGTAAATATAGATCTGATGCTCAGGCCAAAGCACAGTTTCTGTCCTGGCCCCAAGGAGCAGGGCGGGAAGCAGGCAGGGTTTGCTATGCATGAAAGTGTGCTACACATGAAAGCATCAGTGTTGTAAGCTACAGCCTGAAGGAAGATGGGGGAAAGACTGTTTTTTTTCTGCACAGTTAGAGGAGAAACTTAAGCCTCTTCACCTTCTTTAGTGGAAGGTCCCTGATGTGACCCAAGCCCACTGCCAATGCAGTGGTCATAACTTATGAGAACAGCTTGCTTTGTGGCCAGTTACAATACAAGTTCGGGAACCATGTCCAGGAACCAGGAGATGGCCATTTCCTTCACCCACCTCCCAGGGGGAAGAGGCAGGGAGGGTAGGTGCATAATCACTTGCTTTATGCTCAGCATCTGCTTTCTCATGGAAAGGAATCAGACTGTAACTGGAATTCTACGTACAACAGAAGTATATAGAGCATTGGCTACATTTATATGGTGGAGGCCCAGGATGTGTGTGATATATTCAGGGTGATAAGGCAGATCTACCTGCTTCGAAAAGAATTGAACCTTTACAATCATTATTGACAATTAATAAATTGTCATTAATATTACGCTATTACTACAAACTCTTATTAATATATTACTGTTGGAATTAATAGCTGCCTCCTACTGTTAGTATTACCTGTTGTTATGTTATAAATCTATATTGGGCAGGATGAAAGTCAAGTATGATTAGCTTGCTTTGGAAGGGGATCTATAAACCAGAAGGAAGGAGGAGTAAAAGAGCATACGAATTTGCGTTGTTGTGGTGCCTCTTGTGCACCTCAAGTAACTTCCTTTATATCCCTCAAATTGCACCAGCCAGCCCCATTTACAATAAAACTGAAATAAATGCGGGAGTGAGGGCAGGGGCACCTTGGCATTGTCCCCCGGGGCCTCAGAGACTGTGTTACACTACTGACGCATGGGCTTGGGCAAATTAACCATCAGCCCCAGCCCACATTGAACCGATCCCACGTGCTGTGGTGGTGGCGGGGGAGGGGCATTGATGAACTTGTATTCGTGCCCCCTCAGGGCACAGACAAGTGTCAGGTGTCACTTCCCAATGACGTAATGTAGCACATCGCCATGTTCTCTTTCAATTTGCATGTTGCAGAGGTGCGGGCATGAAAGTTTCACTGCACCCCACCTGATCAGCCCGCAGTCTTTGCTGGATTCGTATTGCTTTGCCTCTGACAAGCAAGTCTCATTCCTGGGATGAGTCCTTCTCTGCCCCGACTGTGCTGTCGGCCCTCCCTCAAACCAGTGTGTTCACTGATACAGTGAACACACAACCTGACCTCTGCACACCCAATTTATAGTGCTTCAGCGGGGCAAACCCCCACCTCCAGCAGCCTCATTTTGGTGTGGAAAAATAGCCAGGCCTCCTGGTGCTGGGTTGGAAAAGGGCGTGAAAAGAAGGTGGAAAAGTTTGCAAAACCCTGGGTTTGTGTACAGGCAAAGCTGCAAACCCCAGGGCCCCCTTGCCCCCAGTCTAGGCCTCGCTCTGGTGTTCCACACACACCAGTGCCTGGCACAAGGAAGCTTTATGTAGGGTGAGCCAAGATAGAGTATGAAGAAGGCATGAGCCCCTCTCTCTGACTTTGCAAAGTGGCTGTTAGTTGTGGGGTAACAGAAGAGGCAGCCTTTGTGCCTAGGCCAGGCCAGCACTTGCTGTGTGAAACCCACCCAGGCAGCCCCACTGTTTACCTCTGGAGCCCCCCCGTGCACCTGTGCAAGTGGCTGGTTGATAGTGGCTTGCAAAAAAGCAAGGCAGGCTGCTGGGGGGGTGACAGAGGAGGCAGCCTTTTGTGTGCAGGCCAGGCCACCACTCGCTAACTGAGCAAGAGAGATTGTGTTTGTGTGCAAGCAAAGCTGCAAACCCCAGGCTCCCCCCACTCAACCAATGACCTCGCTCAGGTTTACACACCAATGACTGGCACAAGGAAGCTTTGTGTGGGGTGAGCCAAGAAAAAGCATGAAGAAGGGTGGATGTGGAGGCAGACACAGGAAGCCGGGAAACTATGAGCTTTTGTTGTTTGCAATGCAGTATTACAGCAGTTACTTGGTCTTCTTTGCCTTCACCCCACCATGACCCTGAACCACCCCTGTCTCCCTGAAATACAGTGGCACTCTCCTGGCCTTGCTGGTAACCATACAGCCCTGCTGTGACCCCACAAAGTCAGGGGGTCACAGGCTCATCTTGTACAGAGGCAAGATGAGCAGATCGACTTTTCTCTTTTGGGCGTTGTACCTTTTCATTTAGGTAGTTCTGCACATTCTGAAAAGCCTCCTTGAAAGTGTCATGTGAACTCTGTAAGTCAGCACTGTATTTGTTGACCAAGTCTCTTAAATTAGTTCCTTGAGGATGGCATGGTCCTTATGCATCAAATCATGGAGGCTGTCCACCAGGTATCTCCGTGTTACACTCTGGCTACTGAGGAGTCTGCCAAAACCTTGAGTGAGGTTTCATGGGACCGTCTCTGCTTGCTGCAATAACCTCTGCAGTGCTCTGCTGAAGTGTGAGCGGGGCACCATTCCTGGTGGCCATGGGTTGTGGTGGCTGATAAAGAAAAAAGGGGTTGGCTTCCCCCCAAGAGGAGGAACGACGCATCCCCATCCCCACCGTGCAGTGAACAAAATTCTGTAGGCATGGAAACAGACCCCGCAAAACTGGGACACCACTTGTAGTGCCCCAAACTTATGACTACTCACTGCTCTGGGAAGAACAGATCTATGGTTGCTACTGCCCATGCTAGTTGCAACAAATTAATTAAAGCAAATAATTAGCTATCAAACCCAGCCAGCATGTATTACCACCAAAAGAACATGGCGACCCACCTACAGCAACACATGAATTTCTCCCTCTCCCTCCCAGCCCCCCAAATCAACCAGGATGAACCCAGGAGCTTCCTGGCAGTGGCAAGAGACACATTACAAGAGACTTAATGTGTCCAATAGATTATGCATTTTCCTGACCCTCTGCTTCATCATCTGTGCTACTCCATGAAATGGAGGGGCTAAGAGGCAGTAACTGACGGCTCTTCCTGCCACAGGTCATCAGGGAACAGGGAGAAGTCTCCAAACAGCTGAGACATGATGATGGATTCACCCTCAGGAGTGGCTGCTGCTGTCTTTTCCTCCTCCGCCTCCACCTTCACCTCCAACCCAACCCCAGTACTGAAAGTCTCCAAATCTGGGTTGTCGCTTGCATCCCTGAAGAGAATGATGGACAGCTTGTCATAGAAAGGGGCAATTGTGCGATCTGCCCCAGAATGATAGTTCACAACTTTGGTTCTGTAAAATGCTGATCTCAGTGAATTGATCTTGCACCAGACCCGGGACGAGTCATGATTATGCCCTTGTGTCTGCATGCCTTTTGTGATCTTGACATAAACAGGCTTATTCCTCCTACTCTACAGCCTGTCTGTGATCTTCTGCTCCAATCAAATGTCAATTAAGTCCTCCAGTTCTTCCTGGCTCCAGTTGGGTCTACGGGTGTTGGAGGTATCAGCCTTCTGGGCCATCGGCTCTATACTGCTGGCCTTGGCTTTCTGAGAAATGGCGAAGCAGTTGGTGATCAACAGCCCAAGCAATTTGTGAAAGGGGCTGGCAAATTTTGGGGGACTGCCTTTGTACTCAGGCTGTGCTTGCAGAAGGGTCTGGGAAAATTCCAAGGATTCTGAAGTCATTACCTTTAGGTATCAAAACACCCAAAGGTGATGAAGCACCCCCAGTTAACAACAAAAAAGACCTGGTGCTGGGGTAAATAAGGCCATTGTACTTTGGGATGGGTACTCAATGGCCAGGGATGTTGCAAAAATCATTGATACCTAACTTCCTGCTTGTGGAAAATAATTTTATTACAGAAGCACAGCCTTAAACAGTTTTCCCTTAAACTGGCAAAAGTTTTGAATAGCCAGGAGACGAGTAGGCAAAACATTTTTTTTGTTTGCAAGCTTGATTAAATTATAATACCAGTGGCTGCAAAGCTACACACACACAGTCCTTGCAACCCTGCTTAGTGCAGATAGATGGGAGGGGAGATGGGCAAAATGAGAGAGGGGAAAAATGGAGAACAAGAATGAAGGACACAACACAATGGAGTACAGGATGGAGGATATGGAGCATGAGGAGGAGGTGGAGGAGGTGGCAGTATTGGAATTGCTGTTTCACTAGAGATTACTGCTGGAACGCTTACTGCCAGTTGCTTAAGGAGATTGCTTCTAACAAAATTATCTGCCTGGCAATCCACAGCAAGTCATAGACGGCTTTAATGAGAAGGGGTTCCCTCCCCAAAATTTCGGCAGGGTACTAGTATCTGTTAGTTATCATAGACTATGTGCCTCAGTTCATAGCAGCAGTCCCTATGAGGGCCATCACAGGATCCCGGGTGGCAGAAGAACTTCTAAAATGGATCACCCGAGTGGGAATCCCCAGAGAGAGTGTCATGGACCAAGGGTCTAATTTTATGTCAGGCATTCTGCGGAATCTGTGTAGGGTGCTGCGAATTAAACAACTATGTATGACGGTATACCACCCCCAAACTAATGGGTTAGTGGAAAGGTTTAATAGGACCTTGAAGAATATGTTGTGGTGGTGTGTCCAGGCTGAGCGCCGTAAGTGGGACCTGATGATTCTGCCATTGTTGTTTTGGACACAGGAAGCCCCACAGTCATCTTTGGGGTGTGCCCCATTCGACTTGGTGTATGGGCAACGGCTGAGGGGCTGCTAGACCTGGTGAAGGAAAGTTGGGATGAAAATCCTTAGAAGGGCGTTAGTGACACAGCGTACGTGCAAGAATTGAGACAGCGCTTGCAGAAGGCGGGAGAGCTGGTGCAAGAACACTTGAGGGTAACACAGAAGACTCAGAAAACTACATATGATAAAAAGGCTCAGGAGATGAGTATTCAAGTTGGCCAGAAGGTCTTGTTACTGCTTCCAGATACAAACAATGAACTCCTGAAGTGGAGACCTTTTGAGGTGGTTTGGTAAGTTGGCCCCGTGGATTATGACGTTTCTAAACTGGGGTACAAGAAAGAGAGACAAATTTACCATATGAATTTACTTAAAGAATGGAGGACCAGGAGGGCCTGTTGACTGATCCCTCCCCACCGGAGGAGGACCTCGCTTGGGATGTGGGGACTGACCCAAGACCAGGTACAGGTGACATAATGGTCCCAGTTGGGGTCCAACTTAGTCCTCAGCAACAGCATCAGTTGAGAGGCTTGGTGAATGAATTTTGAGATGGTTTCAGCAAAATTCCAGGCTGTGTGAGGGGAATAACTCCTTGTATCATAACCACTGTAGGGCAGATTGTTAGAGAAAAATGGAGAATGATCCCTTATTATAGATATAACACTATTGTTACACAGATTACCAAAATGTTGGAACAGGGTATCATCCAGGAGTCCCAAACCCTGTGGCGCAGCCCCATTGTGGTGGTGACTAAACCTCATGGGTCATTACAGCTATGTGTGGACTTCAGGAAACTAAATGTCATATCACAATTTGATGCTTTTCCCATGCCTCAGATTAGTGAGCTGTTGGAAAAAGTGGGACAAGCTGGATTTATTTCAACCCTGGATTTGGCAAAAGGGTACTAGCAGGTGCCACTGAGGAGGGGAGATAGGGCTAAAACTGCATTTGGCACCCCATGGGGCTTATATGATTTTAAGCATATTCCTTTTGGGCTATACGGGGTGACAGCTATCTTTCAAAGGTTGATCGAGTGGGCATTGGTCCCACACCAGCAATACGCTGCCACCTACGTAGATGATATTATTATATATACGCAAGGTTGGGATGAACATCTGGAAGCAGTGAAAGCAGTGTTGCAGGAGTTACACCAAGCCCGTCTCATGGCCAATCCAAAAAAATGTGTCCTGGGTAAGATCGAAACAAAGTAGCTAGGGTTTATGGTAGGCCAAGGACACCTTTGCTCAATAGCTGACAAGGTAGAAGCCCTGTGCCATTATAGTCCACCCCAGAGCCGCAAACAGCTAAAGGCGTTCTTATGACTAGAGGGATATTATCGATGATTTATATCCCAGTTTGCGGAAATCACAGCACGCCTAACTGATTTGCTGCAAGGGAAGAGGAAGGGCCCTCTTCTGAGGGACACCGTGAGTAGGCAAGCCTCTGAGAAGGCAAAAAGAGCCCTCTGTCAAGACTGTGTTGGGAACCCTGGACTTCGAGTTGCCTTTTATCCCACAGATGGATGCTGCTGAGTGAGCATTAGGCACAGTTCTTTCACAACAAGTCAAGGGAATCTGCTTTATCACCTCTCCAGGTGAGAGGGATTGACCTACTTAAGCGGTTGGGGCTATTTCTGGTCCTGGGAGACAGGACGAGAGGAGGAAGCGTAGAGGGAGAGGACAGTGTAGGCAGGTAGGGCGGACACCCGTCCACTGCCCAAAACTGACATCCCCAGGAACAGGGCAAGAGACCTGCCCAGTCTTGTGAGCTCGGAGGAGCTCACACCTAAAGAGAAAAAAAAAGAGAGGGGAGAGAGACTTCTTTTTGCCATGTTAATTGGCCATCGTGAGCAGTCAATTGAGTTGGTGTGGCATCAATCACTGCAAGTGAAGAAAGAAAACCACGGCTTGCTCTCAGCACTGGCGAACAAGTGCTTGTGGGGTAAGGCAAGGAGAGGAGAGAGACTGCCTCTAAGTTCCCTGCAACAGAAGAGGAAACACTGTGTGGACAGCAAGGTTTGTTTTGTTTACTTCGTTTGCCTTCGCAAAGAAATTTTGATCTGGCATCGGGGCAAGTGCCAGTCAGTGTTGGGTCAGGGAGTCACGATCCCTCCCCCTTAATTAAGTCATCAAAGTCGTAGCAGGTGAGATAAGTAAGGAAGACTGACCCAATTACGCTGACTGGCACTGGCCGGTGAGGGGAAGGAAGCCAGTGAATGTCAACGGGGCACAAAGGCTCATGTCTGTACTCAGTGATCTCCCAACACTGCCGTCAGGGCGAAAGGACACTAAGCACCCAACATGGAGGAGAGAGTGATTTGTGGTGTTGCCATTCCCCCTGTTATATTAGCAGATACTGCCTTTCCCCTAAAGCCCTGGCTCATAAAGCCTTATGGAGGGAACATCACTGACCCACAGAAGCTGGGTTTTAACTACTGCCTCAGCAGTTGCAGAATGGCCAGGGAACGTGTATTTGGCTGCCTGGAAGGACAATGGAGGGCACTTACATGCTGGCTTATCATGGATCAAGAAAATCTAACGCCCTTTATTGTGGCAGCCTGCATGCTGCACAATATCTGCAAGAGCCGCTGAGAGGTTTTCAAGGACTCGTGGGAACAAGAAGTGTGACAGGTAGTGGCAGGACAACAGAGATGAGGGGCAGCAGCACAGGGACTGAGGAGATATCCTCAAGGAGAGGCTGAATGGGTAGCCTTATGCACGATTGTCTTGCAGGATACATTGCTGAGAACAACCCCTAGGACTGCTTTGTTCTAAAGTACATTCTTTTTTTGTTTTACATTTTAAAATCTGTGTCTGTTTACAGGGGTGTGCAGTGTTGTGGACACAGAGTGGAAGTGGGCAGGGGAAGGGGTCAGGGGAAGAGGGAGGAACTTGGGATCGGGCGAGGGGTTTGCTGCTTTTCCAGACTGCGAGTGGTTTGGGGGGCACAGGGGCAATATGCACCATCACCCACACGTGAATGACCCCCTGAGGAACAAGCCCAACAGCAACCCAGATTTTGAAAAATATTCCAAAACCATTTATAAAACAATTCACAACAATTCACAACACACCTACACAAACAGATTGACTGTGTACTGTACCTGGCCAGGGAACAGGAGGGTTTTCCATTGGAAAATGTATGAAGATTAATGAGCTCGGGAATTCTGGAAAATGCAGTCCAACCCTCCCCCACCCCCAAAAAGACAGAAGAGCTCACCACCACCACCACCAAATAGCAGCAGTTGCCTTTCAACCAGGTGGCAACAAACACCCACCCACCTACCCTCTATTCTTATAATATCATAGCCCCACACTCTACTCTTATGATATAAGTTTGTGCCCATCTCCGTTTGATGATTGAGAGAAACCAGACAGAGCTAGCATAGGTGGGTGCAAGTGACAAGGATTTGGGGGGGACTGTGACCTTACTCAGGGGAGACTCCCAAAGAATCGGGACTGCCCAGTGAGAGTCTGGGGGCAGGGACTGGGGAGCCTGCGTGGTTCACATCCGCCTCCTGCTGTAATACATTAGGAAAGACACTCTAGCAGGTTAATTGGTATTTGACTCCTTCTACTGACATCTGTGGGGAATGACACACCGGAGGCTTAACTCACCGAAAGCACTGTCGTGCAAACAAAAATTCACTGCATCAAAAAAGAGCCGCATTAAAAATTTTGGGTGGTCTACATTAACTCCCATGTCATTTACACATGCCCCTTCAGGCTAAGTGCACAAATATAGACCTTAAATTATCAACAGTGTATGATCAGTATACAGTAGCTCAATGCTTCCAGTTTTGTTTAGTTTGAAACAGTTTTTTAACCTAAACAAAGCAACAGAACCAATCAAATTAAGACAATGTTTGTGCCAAGTTTCAAGGTTTGTACAGCACCTATTTCTTTGTAGCCTTGCCTATCTAAAAATGTAGTGTTAGATGTTTGAAAAATATAGACATTACTTAAAAGTAATTGAAGAGATTTTCCTCACACTCTGGAAAAAAATGTTGTCCTTTGAACTGACACCTGGTACAAAAATAATTCAGGTTCCAAAGTAATTAAAAAAATAAATTAGGTACACATTGAAGAGGAGATTTAAGTTGCTGTGTTCTGGGTGGTCATTCAGCTCATGGTGCCAAATGTTTTAGGATTATATTCTACATAGTGTGCCAACACTTTTTCTGCCCAATATGTCATTGTACATTGTCAAGGTGTTTAGAGAACACTCTCATAGGGGCAGTAAAAGAATCTGATTAATGATTCCTTTTTCCTTATTTGCCTGAGTATTTTTTCTTAATTGAATTGTATAGTTGAGTGCCCTGTTGTTTCTTGTTTGCTCAAGACATTCTTTGTACTTACTTCTCTCTTCCCTTTTGTTGAATCTTTGCCCAATAGTATGTTACAAACACGTTCTGTTCCCTTACCACCATATTGGTTCTCCTATGCAGATAATAGTTTTGCTATGAGCAAAGCCACTTCCATTTTTGATCTCAGTGGTACTCAGCTAATCACATTCCTGTAACCCAGACTGTTATCTTTCACAATTACCCTCTGTCTTTGCTCTCCAAGCTAGTTCTTTATCCACATAATCATTTCACCCCTACAGTGTAATTACTAACTTTGTAGATTAGGCTTTTGTGTGTTTCTGTATCAAAGCTCTCTAAGATACCAGGTAAATTATAACCACAGCTGATCTTCTATCTATTTTATTTTACTTAAAAAAATCTGCTTGATCTGTCAGGCATAAACTCCTTTCTGTGGCTTGATGCTAATTGTCCCTAATTACATGCTAACTTTCTGGGTGTTCTTCTGGTGTGTCTCTGATTAGTGATTCTACTGTCTTCTCTACTGCTGATGTTGTTTCCAGGTCTTCCACCCGAACATCCCCTGTATCCATTCTTGAGAAGACTGATTAAGTGGCAGAGGAAGGAAGGGCTGAGCTATCAATGCTGGGATTTCTCCCCATGGTCACAGAGTCTAGCTATTAAAAAAAGGCAGCTTGGATGCCTAAATCATTCCCTCTCTCTTGTGTTAACATTCTTTGTGAATTTAAAAATGAATGGACCTTTAAGGCTTTGTTTTAAGATCTTGAATACAACCATGAAATACAGTATCTTCCCACCAGGTTGCTCTCTCCCTCATCATCAGTAAATCCCCTCCACCCATTTACTCCATCCATCCATTAACACCTACCAATGGTCACTTCTCCAGGCACACAGGAATGCCTCTTCCCAGCCTCTGAGATACCTCTTACCTTCCTCAACCAAAACCTCCAGCCTATCAGATACTTCCTCACTGCTTCCATCACCCACTCATTAATTGTTCAATATGGCCTTCTTTAGACCAGTATGAGAAGGGATGAGGTGAGGGGTAGATATCCTGGCCCCCTTCCTACACACACTTGCTTCCATGATTCTGTGAATGTGGCAGGTGGAGCTACTCCGTGCCTCCCCATTCTGTCCACACGGCTCCGAGGTATAAAGGAAGAATCAGTGCATTCTCTTGCATGGAGCAGCTGTGTTTATGAACGACAGTTTTCAGTTGTTGTTTTTTAAAAATAGGTCAGATATGCTCTGTGTGGGAAAGAAGCAATCTTTGCAGTGATAACACTCCCTCTTCCAACAGGCAACAGAACGGGCAAATTGGAGTGGAGAATGCTCAGTTGCACCAAGCAACATATGGTGCAGTACAAAGTTGGTACAGGATATGTCTCCCTTTGAGCAGTGTGAAACTGAAGTCTCAGAGAGCCACGTTGTACTTTCCAGATTGCATGCTGGGCAGAAAAATGATGTATTACCTCAGATATTGGGCATGTATTGAAGTCACAATTTAATGGAAACTCATAATAAATAGAATAATTAATGAAAACATCTATGGAAATGCATTCATGATACCACACCCAGTTGAATATAACCCTGCTTATGTGACTGGATATTTTATCATGGCCAGCCTGCACTTGATTAAGCACATTTATGCTGGTGACATGGGTGTTGCTTCCCTTATGATCTTGCCTTGCTTTATTATATAGTATACTCCTTGCCCTCTGACCTAGGCATGTGGAGCGGAGTGGTACCAGCTATGCAAATATTCCTACTAATTTTATTAAAACCACCCATGGAATGAGGTACAGTATTACCGTAAGTCAGGGAAAGAGCATAAGGCCCTGTGATCTTCATTATAAGATCGCTCAGACTTATTAGATGCCATGTGATATCAGTGCAGCTGGATTTTCTGCTTGTTTAGTAAATTGTCATTTGCTTTTCTGTGCACCAAGTCACTATATAGTAGGGCTGTGTGAGGCTTCGGACCATGCTT
>JAGPOW010000261.1:138357219-138392963 GCA_030014935.1 Caiman crocodilus
TGACATGGGTGCTTGTGCAACTGACTGTCTCTGTCTTGGGGCAGTTGGTTGTCTGTAGTGATTATTTCCTCTCCTTAGTCTGTGGTTTTATAGGTGTTAATCTTTGCTAATTAACAGACAATCAACTGCCTCAAGACAGAGACAGTCAGTTGCACATATCACAAGTTTTGCCTGTCACCATACTAATAAAGTCTTTAAAAATGCTTAAAAAAAATAAAGTTTTAAAAAATGCTCCAAATGTAGGCTAAGGTAAAAAAATATTTTACTTTAACTCTGCCCCAAGCTGTAGCTGTAAAACCCTATCCATGACAATAAACCCAGTCACAGAATTCACAGCTGTATAAATAAACTTTGAGAAAGCGGTCCTGTATACATTGTTGAGATGGTTAAAGGAAAATGAAAATAACAATTTAACAGAACCACTGAAATTTAGGGTGAGTGTTTGTTCTTTGGATAAATGTTTGGACAAGATACTCGCTATATATCATCATAAAGAGGCACTGTTACCAGGAGAGTTTTTGACTGATTTGTATTTTAGGTATTTTTGTTAGTTTTTACACAGAGTTATTCCAAATGATGATCTGAAATCATGCGACTATGTAGGGACTTAAACTGTACTCCTGGGAGAAGCTCAATTGAACCCAGTGAAGCCACCAACATATTGTAGATAAACACAGGATAATAGATAAGCCCGGGGTAAGATGAGGGCAAAAGTCAGTAATGGTCCCAGGTTTTGTTTCTGCAGTTTTAATTAATTATTTCTCAAATAAATTAAAACTCAAGTGCAGTAAACTTCCTGGCCAATAACTCAAGTAGATTTTTTACCACACAGTATAAAGTAGATTATATGCTTGACTATGTTATTTTTGTTCTTATGTCCAGGGTATTTGCTGAGTGGAACACTTGAGAACGAGGAGGCGTCATACTCCTCACACTCTGATAGCAAAGAGTGGAGCTAGGTATTCCCAAAATAGAGAACTTTCCAAATCATTTTGTTTCAGCTTCCTGCATCATCATGTCTGGAAGGATTCAAAGAAGAGATATTTAAAACACCACATAAAATAAAAAGGAATTTCATAAGGTAAAAAGAAAGAAAAAGACTATTTTCAAGAATTGTATTTTTTTGATTTGGTAGTCAGTTCTAACCATGCAGCTCAGGAGAAATAGTTTAGTTAGGGCCTTTAAAAATAAAGTGGGTTGTTATAGGTAAGTGCCCCCCCTATGAATAACAAAGGTGAAGGATGACCATTACTGAAGTGGTTGGAGCTTTTTGCAGGTTTGTATCAACCAAAATATTTTGTACATTTTTACTGAATGTGTTGAACTGTTTTTGCAGGTTCTAACATTCTGAGTTACAATTGGAAAGGGAAACTAAAGGCAATGAGGAAAAGTTGTATAGATATTTGAAAACTAAGAGAAAGAAGAACAAATAGGACTGTTTCTAAATGGGGAAGGAGAACAAATAATGGAGAGTACATCTAAGGTATGGATGTTCAATGCTTTCTTTAGTCTTCAGAAAAAGTTATTGATAATCAGCAGACATGAGGTTAGGAAGAATTCATGCTCATCACATTTTAACAGCAAGCACGATTAGGTAAGGTTGAATTACCTTTAGATTAGGGGTACCCACAGTTGACCGCATTTACAAGACAATATTTAACAGCAACAAAAAGGGAGTAGGAACTCAGGCCGGAAGTGAGAGTAAACACAACAAAGAATCACAATATCGCATCACAGTTCTCCAGCACTTTCTTGAAAACCTCCAAAGGAGATTTCATAGCTTCCATAGACAGCTCATTCCATTGTTCTTACAGTTATTCATATTGAAATAAATTAGATGCATTCAGGTTGGAAAGGCCTCATATTATTTGCCATATGATACTTAATTCCTTAAGTTGCCATAAGGCAAATTACACGAGGCTAAAGCATCCTTTGAACTATGAGCAGTTGTTTTTGCGAACTGTTCAAGGATGGATAACATTCTACAGTACTGGAGAAAGGCAAACAGTATCTATCCTGGAGAAGGAGGACAAAAGGAGTTATAGGCCAGTCAGCCTAACTTTTTAGAACTGGAAAGATACTGGAAAAAATTTTAAACAATCAGTCTGTCAACACCTAGAACAAGGGGCAGCAACCTATGGCCCATGAGCTGGAAATGCCTATGAAGTGGTCTGATCTGGCACAGATCAATAGGGACAGCACAGCGCTGTATCACCACTTCCCTGTGCTGTCCCTATTGTGGCACTCCTCTTGGCTGCGGATCCTGCAGCTACACTGCGAGTGCACTTTTCCTTGCTGCAGAGGTATCAGGAATATTCAGCGAGAGTGAGTTCAGGCATCTAGCTACTGTGGGGTCAGGGACGGGGATGGGGACAGACGCTTCCTGCCTCTAGCTATAGTCAGGTCACAGGTTCTGGCCTAAGCTGGGAGAAGGCTGCTAACTCCTGACCTAGCAGATAACATGGAGTTCACAAGAATAACCCATGTCAAACGATTTTATCCTTCAGAAAGGATAAATTACCTAGTGGTTAGGGAAAGCAGTAGACAGGATGTATCTTGGTTTAGCAAGGATTTTGACACAGTCCCAAATTACAATTTCATAAGCAGAAGGAAGGAATAAAATCTAAATGAAATCACCATTGAAGAAATAGTATTCAAATAGAAGTTATCAATACTTTGTCATCAAAATGGGAGGACTATTTGGGAGGATCATTCTGTCACAGTTTGATTCACAGCCTGTCCCAAGTCTGATACTTCTCAATATTTCTGTTAATGACCTGGATGATAGAATACAGAATACATTGTGAAGGGCTGCAAGAACTTTGGAGAACAGGATTAGAACTTAAAAGGCTTTTGATAAACTGGATAAATAGTCTGAAATCAATATGAAATTCAGTAAAAACAAATGCAAGGCAATACTACTGGGAAGAAGAAATCAAATGTGTGGCTAGAGAATGGGGAATAACTAGATGGAAGTCAGCACTGTAGAAAAGTGTCTGAGGGTTATGGTGGGGCACAATCTGAATTCCAGTGACTAACGTGATGGTGTTACACAAATCATTACTCTGGAGTCCATTTATAAGTATATCATATGTGAAATGTGAGATGAAACTATTCCACTTTGCTTAGCTCTTCTGAAGCCTTAGCAGGAGTTCTGTTTTGGGCACTGAACTTCCAGAGAAGTTTAGATAATCAGCTGAGAGGTCAGAGGAACACAAAAGGAATGATATATGGCTTAGAAAGCATGACCTACAAGGAAAGGATGAAGGAATAGAAAAGAAGAAGAAATAAATTCATGATAACAGCTTTCTAATACATACAAGACTGTTAAAAGATAATACTGATTAATTGTTCTGAGTCTAGTGCAGTTAGCACAAGAAGAACAGGCTTACAAGCCAAGGAAGATTTAGGTAAAATATTAGGAAACACTTTTTTAATTGTAGGATATTTAAGTGTGGGAACTGGCTAACTAGGGAGGATGTGGAGTCCCAGTCATTGGAGGCAAGACAAATAGGTAGGAGACAAATCTCTCAGGGATATTAGAGGTGTACTTGTTGTGCCTTAAGTGGATGAGGTGAACTCCTGAGTTCTCCCTAGCTTCACGTATTTATGACTCTCTACAAACCATGCATATTAAGATAGCTGCAGTAATAAAAAATATATCATTAAAACTGACAAGCCCAAATGTATGCACTAGGTCAGTAACAAAGCTGGGAACAAAGCTTAGCTTTTCTAACTCCCAGCCTGGTGCTCTGACTTCCAGGTTTTTGGCTATTTTATTGTATATTGTTCTGGGTAATTACTGAGACTTAACTTTCAGGTGTGAGTTGCTGGTGCTTTCAAAAACAGACTGTAAATACTTAGGCCAGGATTTTCATATGTATTTTAACATTAAGTGGCTTTCAGTGTCTTTTGAACTGTACTGTATCTGTTTTCTGCAGTGTGATTATTACTGTTAGGAGATTAAAGATGGAGATTTCCTTGGTGACAGATTTGTTTACTGATGCATTTGAAAATTGGTTTCCACTTAACTGATTACTAAAGTAGTATGTGTAATGGGCTCTTTGAAGAGATCTTTATCTTTGCTATCAAATTGGAGGAGTGAGAAGTGCTGAAATCTGCTGGCAAAGAAACCCTCTGGTTTTTTTAAAAGGGTAATCTAATTGCACCGTATTATATTTACCTGATACCAGTGCTATCCAAAATGATTTAATTTCTGTGCTGGCTTGCCTTGCAGTTACTATAGTAGAGTTTCAAAGTCATGTATTCACTTAGATTTAAAAAAAAAAAAAATGATAGTGCCAACATCAGGAATTCAAAAACCGTGAATGAGCTTGCCTTAAAAAGATTTCATTTTGTTTTGAATCTTGAGGATACAGCTGGACTGAGCTTTTGTACTCCTTTCAATTAAAGAAAACAAAAGTTAAAGCTGGAATGCTTATCCATGGTCCTAGAGGTAAAGCTTTTAAGAAAAGCCCAGATAGCGTGAGATTGCTGAAGCGAATCCTGGGAACAGGCTAAGCTGGGTGCAGCCGTGAGAATGACGAAGTCCTGCGCGTCCGAGACCTCCCGGCCCTGCCGCTGCCGCTGCTGCTCTCCATACGCATCTGTAGGTAGTGTTCTCTTAAGGGGTTGTTGATTAGTTCATGTTTTTCTGATTGTTGGTACCTTTGGTTTATAATACAGATTTGCTTATTAACCCTTGCTGTGGTGTTTGTGTTCATTCACAGTAGTGGGCTTCAGGGTGGGGCTGGGCCACAGGCCAGTACGCTGAGGGATTAACCCTTTCAGTTGCAATCGAATCATAGATCCCTGGCGCTGTAGAGGCCTAACAAACTTCTGCCCCTGTAACAACCTTTGCTCATGGGTGGGCAATTATTTTGGGCAGAGGGCACTTACCAAGTTTTGGGAAGCTGTTGAGGGCCGCACGGATAGCCCCACCCTTGACAGTTGCTCTGCCCCAGTTGCCATATTCGGACCAGAAGGCGCACCTCTTAGCCCCTGACCGCTGCCATTGGAAGTCCCTCCCTATGCCCTGGAAGTACTCCTTTTGGGGTACTGAGATCTGGAAGGGTACTGAGATCTGGAAACAGTGAAAAAGATATTTATCTATCTATCTATACACGCCCACCCACCCACCCATGCATACAAAACATCCACTATAACCTATTTTAATTAAAAAAAAAAATTTTTTTCTACCGATTTCTGTGTTTACAGAAAGTGTATCTAGCGCCATTATGCAGCTATGTGGCTTAAAACCCACTCCTACTGTGTATTTTGTGTGGGCAGCCAGGGGGTGTAAGTGCAGCGTGGTTGGGGGGAGTACGCGTGCGCGTGGCGGGGTGGCTGGGCGTGTGCCGAGAGCGAGCCGGGGCCGGGTTGCCAGCTGCATAGCGTGCAGCTCTAACGCACAGCACGTGAGCCTCACATGATGCGGCCAGGCAGATCCCATGCCCAGGCTCTGCATTTCTGAACCCCACCCTGGGTCCCTGCCAGTCCCAGGGCACTTGCACAGGCTCCGGGTTTCTGCCTGCGACCACCTTTCCCTGCATTCCCTCCGGCAGGCTTGCCTGCCGGTCCCTGCAGCCCCCCGCTTTCTGCAGTGCTCCCCGCAGCCCCCGCCACGGCTCACTGCAAGCTGCAGCCCCACTGTGACTCCACTGCCTGCCTCAACCCCTCCACTCTCCATGGCTCCACCGTCTGCCAGAGTCCCTCACGGCCATGCTGTTCATCAGGGCCCACTGCGCCACCACCATGCCCTGGGGCTCTGCTGCCCTCCAGGTCCTGCCTTGGCCTGGCCGTGGCTCTGCTGCCCGTGGAGGCCCACCACCTACAGAGGCTCTGCCGCCTTCTGGGTCCTGCTGGGACCCAGCCGTGGTTCTGCTCTGCTTGTTGAGGACTGCCACGGCCCCAGGGCCCACTGGGGCTCCACCACCTAGTGGGTCCTGCTGCGGCTCTGCTGCCCACTGGCTCCAGCTGTTCACTGAGGCTTAGCTACGGCTCTGCCACCTGCCAGGGCCCGGCTGCAACCCCACCAGCTGCTGGGGCCTGCCGTGGCTCCGCTGCCTCCTGGGGCCCACTGCAGCCCTGCCACCCGCTGGGGCCCACTGCAGCTCTGCCACCCGTCAGGGCCCACTGTGCTGCCTGCTAGAGCCTGCCGTGGCTCCGCTGCCTGCTGGGGACCACCGCGGCTCCCCTGCCTGTTGTGGCTCCACCACCTGCTGTACACCGCACGGGTCCCGCCACTCCCCGCAGCTGCCACGTCGTGCGCTGCTCTCCACGGGCCCCCGTCACTGCTCCACTCAGTGCAGCCCCCACCGCTCCCCGCACCTACCACTTCCAGGCACTCCCTCCCTGCAATCATACCTTGTTTCCCACGCAGGTGGAAGGAGGGGAACAGCTCCAGGGGCACGGGGCCAGGAGCCGCAGAGACTTCTGGTTGGGGGCTGAGGGCGGGAAGGGCTGGCCTTGCTGCTCTGCCACGGGTTCCTGCTGGGCTCTGCTGCACTGTCCACCTGTCATCTTTGCCAGGCGGCTATGGGCAGATATAAATTAATTTTCTAAAATTTGTAAAGGCCCCGCAGTGGGTGGGATCTGGCACACGGGCTGTATTTTGCCCACCCCTGCCATAGCCCTTGTGGCAGGCCAGTCTTCAAATGGAGCTATCCTTTGCCTTGCACTTCTGTTGTCTGTGACAGCTCCTGGAAATGCAGCTCCTGTTTCACAGCCCCGCTTTGTTTTTCACTCATTCCAATTAAGTTATATTTGTCTTTGCTTCAATTTAAACTGAATAACGCAGCCCTGGGCCCCTAGTACATTAGTAAAACTCCCAGTTTATTTTTAAGTGGAGAAAAATACGTGTTGTTTTATACGTGATGATACGTCTCACCATCTGCACCCTCCCCCCCCCCCCCCCAAGAGTCGCTCCTGTCTTCAACTATTCCTCTCAACTTTATTGCAGTATAAATGTCAGAGTCTGTATTGTCTGCTCAGTTTCATCCTCCGTGCAGGGGAAATCGAAAAGCTGAGCACAGTTAAACACGCCCCAGCCTTTGCCTTATCTGGGTGTCACACGGAGATGCAGAAGGGGCAGAGTTTATTTTCTGAGGCAGAGACGGTGCTGCTCCCTGCCTGGCTGAGGAAGGACACGCTGGCTGGGCAGCGCAAGCAGCAGATGCAGAGACAAGAGATACCTTGGAAGCGGGTTGGATGGTTTTTACTTAAGCAGGGCTGTTTGGAGCATTATTTAAACAGGTTGCCCGTCTTTGAAGATGGGCTTGCTAAACAGGAGCTTTATTTCCTTTATCCCAGTTATACCATGGAATCCATTTGCTTATTTTTCCTCGAGAGTAAACTAGAGCTAGAGAGGAAAACAAGTTAAAACAAGAGCTCTGTGCCAGCAGGCGCGTGATGCAGCCACGCAAGGGGGGCAGCCTGAGTCCAGCAACACTGAGAAGGGGGAGGAGGCAATTGAGATGCAGCGTCTGCAAGTGTCTAAGGATTTCTCCTCACCATGGAAACGGCAGCAGCAAACAGCGGCTGTGGGAGCAGGAGGCAGGAGTCTCCTTTCCATGCAGTGTTAGCATCGCTCTGCGCCCCGCAGCATTGCGCTTCCAGGAGGCAGAGGAAATGCAGTCAGGTGCTGGGGACCAGTCAAGCTCAGCGTCTGCTCCTGCCTCCGTGGCCCCCCATCCAAGTAGACTGCAGCTCCCCATGAAGAGTGGCTCCTGCCATGCCAAGCCTGTGCAACCTCTTGCCCCGGTGGAGAACATCAAAGAAATGCAGGTGCGGCAATGGGGGACCAGTGGGTGCTGGCAGGGAGCGGGGGTCCCACTGCTCTGTGCTCCCAGATGCTCTGCTGCTGGGGGTGAAAGATGCCAGTCTCATACAGGACAGAACAGAAGCAGGATCTTGACTACAGGCTCTTTTTTCCCCACCCCTTCAAATAAAGACAGCCTTGCTATTGCTGTAGGGCAGATGCAAATTGACAGAGGGAGAAAACCATAAGGCACGGGCTGTTCCAGCAGCAGTGACGCACCCAGACTGTGGCCTTTCACCTATTTCCGAGCTGCAGTGTCCCCTTCTGCGCCATTAGCTGCCTGCTGTAGCTCCACTTTACCTTATTCTCTGACTTTTATTCTCCTCCACAGCCAATTTTTGGCTTTCATGAAGCAAAGCATTGCTTGCTTGTGTTCCTGTAAACTTTCTACAGTACACTTACTTTTGCCTAAAAAACCACAACAAGTCTTCCTTCTGGAATCAAAAAGTGACTGACCTAGAATTCACCCTTCTAAACAAGCAAAAGGCCCAGGGTTTGCATCCCTTTATGTTCCACAACAGTACTGGGAAAGAAATTGTTTTAGGGAAAGCACATGTAATAATAGTTTCCAGGAAGCTGAAAAACTTTTAGCTTTCATGATGCCAGCTGATCCATGATGCCCTAAACAGGCTGACAAATACCTAAGGCTATTAGCTCTGCAATTATGGTTGCTTTGCAAAGCTTTAAATTACTTACCATCTCAAATTTTTACATGATTAGACTTAAAAGTGGGACTGACTTTTGCTTTCTTTCATCTAGGGCCTAAACAGTATGTAAAAGTAAGGTGTCAGGTGAAAGATCAGTATATAGCCTCCAGCTGTTGATATTATGCCTACTTGACTACCCTTTGTCAGAAATGGCAAATGCTTATCTGAATTCATTAATTCAAAAGCAGTTCTTAATATGTGTCCAGACCACTTCTTTTTGTTTACATGAAGGCCTGGTTCCGGTCTTACAGAGCACATATTTGTTGAATCTTTTTGAGGTCCAGAAAATACTTAACATTCTTCTGTAGCACATCTTAAATGCTTGTCATTTTCTAACTTCTTCATAGTGCCCAACCTTCACAGTTGTACTCTGCTATCAATGCATTCAATAAGCATGTCTTTGTTCTATTAGTAATTTGCCTACTCATCCATATTGCATTCAAATCCCTTACCACTGAGTGAGCTTTGCCTAGCCTGGCTTATTTCATTTATGTGTTTATTGTCTTCAGTTAAGATTACACCCCAGTATGTAGAGCTTGCGACTTGCTTCAAGAACTCATTTTCTGTCAGCTCTGATTCTTTGTCTAGAGAGAGATGGGCATCACTTTGGAATATTAATGATGACATGATTTCATGTCTTTTTCCTAGCACAACTCCTTCCTTGCTGTAGGTCTTTTAGCTCTTTTAAAGAAATTGCAACCCAAACAGTGTTATTTGCATACTTCCAATTGTGAAGCCTTCTAAGGACTGATTCTCAGATGCCTTTCAGATCCTCCTCATGATCCCCACATAATCACTCCTGCATAAACCTGGAAGACTGACAGAGAGAGAGTGTACAACTTTGTTGCACTCCTTTGTGTACTTGGAACCAACCAGCAACCTGGCCTGGCCTGTTGTCCTCTGTTCCCTTTGCACAGCAGATCAGTCAGATGAGGTGGGAGCTCATCTCAAGCAGCATAACTATAGATCCATTTATCCAATGGAATGATAAGCTTTATGGAAGTCTACAAACCAAGAGACACCGATCTTGTCCAAACTCTCTTGCTTTCTCCATCGCAGTATTTCAATTCATCACCTGGTTACCGGTCATCCTGTTTATCATCAGTTGGAGATGAAACAGATCACATTATTGAGTTCATCACCTGCTAGTAACAGTTTATTTACTTCAAGGCCTGTGTTACTAAATTTAAATCTGTTAAGTGATGGGACTTCTTCATTTTAGCAGAATAGATTTGTCCATGGTCCTAGAGACTGCCCGTTTGGAGAACTTTCTGAATATGTAACTTAATCTTTGACAGACATTTTCTTACCATTTAATCTTTGCAAACTAATTTGGTGGTGAATAAAAATCAGCAAATAAGTTAAGGTTTGTGGGTGGCCTGAGCTAAGATGTTGGAGAGTAGAAAGAATGGAGCTGCATTAGGTGCCTAATTCAAGACCTCAGGAGAAATGACTGATTTTTGTAGAGAAAGGAAGTACTGTGGATGGTGGGCTTGAAAAGGATGTAGCAGGTATATCTTTTTCCCTGGGTAAGTGCCTGCATAGCAGAAAGGGAGCTGAGAGACATAGGCAGAAGGCAAGGCAGGATGGCACCTTATAGATTACCTGGTTCAGAGAGGCATGAGCTTTTGTAAGCTACCACCTGCTTCATCAGATACTGTGAATGATATCATAACTTTTACCTTATTTACTGCCCTTTATTCTGCCCCGCCCTCAGTTTTTTGCTTTTACGCTACTTCTTGAAGCAAAGCATTGTTTTCATAGCATGAAATGATTTAATAGATTTTGACAAAGTAGGTTGTAGCCTATGGCCATCATTTCTAGCTGTTGGAAAAACAGCACAGGAGTTGGAGCCTACGTGCGTTCGTACCCCTGCCTGGGGAGTCTCTGCACAGAGCAGCTCTTCAGCTACAGGGCGAGCACCGGGAAGGTGCTCCACGTGTCACTCCCCCCATTAAGGGAGCTCACTGACTGACATCCTGCTCGGAAAGGGGGCAAGCTGCGAGTGGGCAGTTTGACAGATGAAGGCATGGGGAAATGTGTTGGGGAGAAGTTCCCTGACTCTGGTTCCTGGCCTTCTGGCTTGTAAAGTACCTTGTGTTTCTAGAGCCCCAGCTCCAGGAGCATTGTCGCAGCAGTGCAGCTAGGTGAACCACAGGACAAGGCGGCAGGGGTATTCTTCCTGAGAGCAACTCTCCTGGGGCTTCATGAGGGTTTTCCCCTCCCCCTGAGCCAACCCCCCTTTCCCCTTTCTGCCAGTCAAATGGTTGGTGGGAAGAGGCCAGAATTTTCCAAGGTGGGGGGCCCTGCAGGGCTCCCTGATAGTTACCCCTCGGTAGGCTGACAGTGAGCTAGTGCTGTCCTTGAGAGAGAGCGGGGGTGCGTGGTAGGATACTGAGTGTGTCTCTGACTTGCGGCAAGCATATGGCCATTCAAGTAAGATTGTGGGGCGGGAGATCTTCCTGGTAGGTATTCAGTCTAACTTTCCTCCAAAAGAGCCAAGCACATACATGAATTTGTATTGCCTGTGTGAACTTGTGCCTCTCTGAATCTGTTAGTCTATAAGGTGCAAAACCTGCTCTGCCTTCTGCCTAAAATGGCAACGGTTAATCCTAAAGCTGCTAGTTCAGCTCTATCTTTCATCTACAGGCCAGTAGAAAGCAAGAATTCAAAATAACTCTGCATCAGTTAGTAGCAGCTGAACTCTGAAATGTCCTAGAAGCCACCCAGGTTTCCTGGGATGCCCTTAACCATTCCTTTCATTTTGCACGTTAAAAATCCATGGGCACTAATTAATTAAAAAAACCCCCTCAACACTGAACTAAATGACTTATTCTTTTTTTTTTTTAAGATCAATTTCAAGGACTCTGAGTTGGGAAAACTAGAAGTCCCCTTGTGTAATTCCCACAAGACCATTAGTGAGAACAAGAAACTAATCCCATCTTGTTTGCTTGCTCCTTTGAGCTATGCTTAAAGAATCTATTTTTTGAAAGTATTTTTAAAACCTGATTGAAAGTGTTCTTTATGACCTAAAATAACTTGATTTCAAGCTTACTTTAAATCATTTGCATTAGCTTTGTTTTGAGTCTGTACTTTTTAATTATTTAATTAAATAATAACAGGTAAGGCATGTTATGGATTGCTAGACCTGTTAAGTGATCTGGCTCCGACTGTGATTTGATGGATCTGCAAGCTGATCCCCATTACCTGGAGCTTAATAAATGCCTTGTGTGAGTTATGTAGTTGGGGGGGGGGGGGAGGAGGAGGAGGATTTTGTATAAGGATGGGAGAGTATAGTTGGGGAGTTAGATTGCCAAAAAAGCAGCTTGATTTCTGTGAGTCAACTTTTACAGTAATCTGAAATATCTATGATATCTTGCTCTCTGAAGTTTATGTCTTCTTCCAGTTAAATCATTCTCCTGCATGGGCCTGGGAAATAAGGTGGAGTTCCAGGGGTAGGGAGAGGCTCTCTGTTTTTAATATTTAGGAGTAGCATTGTAAACCTATTTAAAATTTAGCATTTGTTCTACAAGAATACAAGAAACATCTCAGATGAATTGGTTTTCAGTGGCAAGTTAATATCAAAAGAATCAAGCCATAGGTTTTGTCCCTGTTCTTTTTCTGCAGCTATTGATATAAGATGTGTGTAGGCACACAGCCTTCCACAAATTTATGGCTTCAGATGTTTTGCATACTAAATAGCTTCTATGTTCACTTGGGTTTCCCTGATCTAACTGTTCTAGATTGTTTCTACAAAAAGTTAAGTGCTATTTGAAGTGTGTGGCTGTTATAGATGGAAATAAGGAAATCTTTGTAAGCAGTGGGAAAGATGTTGGGAGAAAAAAAATTTGCACCACGTGCTGATTTATTTACTGCTTTTTTTTTTATTACAAAAAGTGAATAATTCTCTGGCACTCTGTTAATACACAGTATTTTAGAGCAAAGTAATCTGGTTGAATTGCTATTATCTTTCAAGCAAAGTCAAATATTACTGGGTCTATTCTTTTTTAATAGTTTAAAGTTGTGGAGTTTCTTATTAATTTTCTCACAACTTGTACTTTTCCTCCCCAAACCAGCTGATAGAAATAGGGATCCCCACAAGTTTAGAAATATGGTGATGGTGGCAGCACTTATTGCTGCAGTTCTGGAAGTCATGGCAGTTAATATTGCCACCACTCCCCTGCTGCCAAACTTTCATACCTGTGAGAAATCCCCACAGGCCAGATTGGGCTGGTGTCTAGAGTCTATGGATTGACTCCAGTGAGCAGCCTTGGTCCCGAGTGCTGTAGTAGGCCCAGGGCTGTCGGACAGTCTTCAGGCCTCATCTCCTATATGGGGTTGGCAACAGGCTAGGGAGCAGCTTCAGCTTCCTAGCTGCTGCTGCTGCTTTCTGCAAGGTAAGATCTTTTTTTCTCCATTCTATTTTATTTATTTATTTTTTAAATGGTGCGTTGTTTTGAGGGGTAGGCTTATACATGAGAAAATCCTGTAAAAATCCTTTTGTTGCTCTTAACTGAGACCAGTTGGATTTGGCTTTATATTATTTCAGTTTATGTTAATATAATCAGGTTCTTTTTCTGTACTAAGTAGTAAGATGTGTTATTTATTCTAAGACCTATGTTCTCCAGTAGGGGCTTCTTAGTTTCTAGTAAACTTGAATCAAAATTACACTTAAATTTATTTCTCTTTGTCTTTGCTTGTGTACCTTAAGTAGGACTTAAGCAATCCTGCAGAACCAAGGCTAGGGACAGACGCTCAGACAGCTTGAGCCTGAATTGATTTCAATTTTTGCAGGTTAGTCTAACTTGGCTAAATCAGTTTTGTAACCAGACAGACATCTCAGAAATGCAGGCGCATATCTGCAGTGGCTCAAGCAAGAAGCTGGGGGGTGCTTGACGAGATTTCCCTTCCCTTGCACAGAGATGAGCTGAGGGGGGTGTGGCCAGGCCCTGGCAAGACGCTGTCATTAGGAAGGGTTCCCCCTGCTCCTGACCACCCACCAGGGAATGTTTATTACCTCTAACTCAGTGTTTGTCACCCCATTAAGGAAACAGAGGGACATTACCAGCTATCTGTTGAGTCTACCTTTGTCCTGTGTGCTACAGCTTGGAGGTAGCCAGCATGTGATCTGCTAGTTAATACAGGCAGTCCTTGATTTACAAAGTTTCAGTTACAATGCTTTGCACTTAGGGTGTCAATTTATAAATGTTCTGTTTCAACTTTATTATGTCACTTAACAATGCTTGATCTGATGCGACACCACACCAGTGAACAAGTTCGCTGCGTCTCTCATCTCCCTGGAGAACATCAGTCCAAACTTCTTATTAAAAAAAG
This sequence comes from Caiman crocodilus, assembly GCA_030014935.1. Lineage (NCBI taxonomy): Eukaryota > Metazoa > Chordata > Crocodylia > Alligatoridae > Caiman > Caiman crocodilus. Next base: position 138,371,080 of record JAGPOW010000261.1, read on the forward strand.
TGTCCAAGGAAAGCAGCCAAGACTCCTGAGAAGACTCCAGCCAAGAACCCTTCAAAAAGTCCAGCAAAGTCACCTCAAAGAAGTCCTTCCAAATCAATATGATTAATGTGTTTATATTATAAATAGCAATGTAGCAATATTACTCATCTATAATTGATTGAGTACAAAATTTGGGGGTATCGGGCCTTGGTTCAGGAACCAATCTTCTATTTATAATATTGTTTCAGAGTTACATTTTGACTTAAGGCGCAGTTTTCAGGAACCAATTTTGCCATAGGTCTGAGGACTGCCTGTACTGAGAGGTGTCTATGAGGGATGGGGGAATGCCTGCTTAGCAGAGAGTGGTGGTGTCGGGGAAGCAGATTCGTGCCAAGCTGCAGCCAGGGAGCAGAAGGGAGGGGCCAGCCCTGCCCAGGCCACGGAGCATGCTGGGATGCTGGGGGACTCTGATTTAACTTAAACCAGCAAGGGTCTGGGAGAGACATTGCATCAACTGGTTTGAGCCAAATCAGTTAAACCTGGTTGAATGTAGTATCAGACTTATCTCAAAATGGTTTATGTATAATGAACATCTGTTCTATTTGACAAGTTTAAACCAGTTTCTGATTACTTAAACCAGTTTGTGTAATGTCTGTTCCTCAAGGTTAGAAGTAGCCTAAATAAGTCTGAGAGAGGGAAATGACCTTCTCCCAAATGGTTCTATTTTTTTTAGTCTTTTGCTATTTAAACACAGGAGAAAATGCATAATGAAAATGTCTCATGCTAGACTTCTAAACCTCATAATGAAGTTATCAAGAGCTACCTGGTTAGATGAGTTAACTAGCATTTCCCATTTGCATTTAAATCACATGGTTCATATATTATAGCTTTTGACTTCTCAGCATGGGATGCAATAAATGCATCCCGAATCAACATATCAAACAAAGCCCCATTGGATCTTATCAAGGGATTAAAAAGAATTACTTAGAATCTGGACTTTCTGTTTCTGTCCTGATGGCTGATTGATGAAAAAATCATACCCCTAGAATGATTGCATTGAAAAAGCAGGGTCAAATTTTGTTCCCTTAATTTGTTTATATTAATATAGAACACACCTTAGATAAGGAGGGCTGAAAGGGACCCTTAGCGATCATCTAGTATAATCCTCTGCCTGAGGTAATATCATCCCTTATAACTGTAACCTAAAATCTGTATAAGACCATCACCAACCCTGGTACCATAGAGCTTCTAAGTAGTCAGGTGCAACACAACCCATGGGCCACACCAGCAGGGGCCAGACACTATGGGGACCACATTAGCAGACCCCCAAGGCTGTATACTACATGCATGGATGGTTGCTTGCCCACCCCATGGCACTGAGGACACGGGTAGGTGCTCTTCCACCTGGTTCCACCACTGTGCATGAGCTCTCATGAGCAAGTGTGAACAGATGCTCCCCCACCCTGTTGTATTGTACCCTTGGGACCATGCACCTCTACTGCTTCACAGCATAGCACTTTGCCTCACTTGCAGCTCTCTGCGGATTCCCCCAGGGCCCAATGTGACACTGCTGCTCATGCTGGGTCTACTGGCAACATGCGCTGAGGTGCTCTGCTTCCTAGGGCAGCGTCAGACAATGGAAATCAGGGGAGAGAGTGGGAGCCCCAAGACCCTGGCTGCTACTCCAGCTGGAGTGATAGGAGAAACAGTGGCTGGGCTGGAGCCTGGGGGACTTGTATTAACTCCTTGCAAGCTGCAAGTTGGACAGCCCCAATATAGAGGAACAGCTTAATTACTCAGTAAAGTGATAAAAATGTCTTTTGTTGGCTTGAGGAAACATTGTATAGCTGTGATTGTGGTCTCCTTAAATCCAGTACTGGCCCTACTTGTGCCAACTATAAGACAAGTTATACTTGCCATCCTTGTTGTACTTGGATCTTGTTCTTAAGCAACTGGAACACAAACAGATCCTACAGTATAATAAGTTCTTTACAGTTATTACTTGCATCTAAGAAGAATTACCACCCCCTAGCTCAACATGGGGTGGGGGAAAACCAATCACTTTAGATTTGGGAACAAGTTGGGGTAGGAGGGACTGTGGCTCTGACTCTGAATTCCAAGCCCGGGTTTGGAGTTGGAGCTGCAGTCTCTGTGCCCTGCAGCCTCTGCTCTCCTCTGCCACATCTGAGTGCAGAGCACATGCTGCTTCTAGCCCCAGTGTGGCCACACGAAGATGGCTGTAGCAGCTGTGGCCTGGTTCTGGGGCTGGGACTGAAGCTTCCACCATTACAACAGCTGCTACATGCCTGGGCTGGGACCAGAGACAGCATATGCTTTGTGCTTCTGTTCCACTCTGGAGTGGGGCCCCAGCAGAGCTGGAGCTGGAAGGGGAAGGGAAGTGGGTGGAGGGAGGCTGAGTGGGGGCAAAGTGGCAGGGTGGGACTAATGTAGGTGGGGGACAGGTGGGAGAAATGCAAGTGGGGGCAGCAGGTGGCAAGGGGTAGGGCATGCAAGCTGTAGGTGTTGGGTCAGGCAGTGATTCAGGGAGCAGGGTGGTGGTGGTGGTGGGAAGGTAGTAAGGGCAGGCTTCAGGCCACTTGGCTACTTAGGTGATGGCAGAGCAAGTGGCAATCTCTCTGCTCCTGCTTTGTATTGCAGTGGGGAAACTATTTGAGGATGGCCCTTCAATTATTAGATTCTTGACATGGAAAATTATAATAAAATTTTTCCATGTCTAGAATCTAATTGTTATGAAGCACCATCTTAAATTTAGAGCCATCCTGAATTTGAGTTAATATGTTAATTGCTTTCCAGTTTGATATGCAGTATATAGGTGCTAGGATGACATGAAGTTATCTGGCTAGAAAAGGAAAGCATGGAGCTTTATTTAATTAATCAGCCCATGCAGTTGGCTCTTGTCTACTGCAGTCTTCTGAGATGTGCAAATCAGTTTTTGCATATGGCCAGAACCTCCAACCTTGAGACATTTTTCTATAATTGTAACACTTTGTGCCTATTTAAGTAGGTGAACATTAATTTTGACATCATAGCTGTCTGGGTAAATGTAAACTGCAAAGTTAATGAATGACAGCAGTAGACTTTAGCTTTGTGGGGGGGAAGCTTTTGTTCCTGGGATTAAATTATTAAAGAAAAGTTAAATGTGTCACTGTCTAATTGCTGCTACAGCATGCTGTGGTTTCTAAACCAAAACATGGAAAAATCTGCAAGCATTGTGATTATATAATATTTGGGGATTCTGGAATGCCATATTAAGTGCCTTTTAAAAAATTTCCAGAACAAAAGATGAAAATGGTTAGATGGCTCCCATTCAATGGACTAATGCAGGGGTGATCAATCTCCAACCTGTCAGCCACATCTGGCCTGTGGGACCGCCTCATCTGGTGACACTGCATCCCAGTGCACAGGGCCAGGTAGTGGTGGTGTTGGGGCCCAGGGTTGAACCCCAGATGCATTTGAAATGCATACTTATGCTTTGTTGCCCAAGTGTTGACCAGGGTGCGGGGAAGGGGCAGTGCCAGACCCCTGAGAGCCAATCCCAGCATGCAGGGGATTGGAGGGGTTGATGCTGGTCCCCCAGGACCCACTCATGGTGTGCAGAAGGTGGTTTCTGGGACCCAGTCTCAGTGGGAGAAGATGGTAATGAGCCCCCCAACCACGACCCAATCCTGGTGTACCAGGGTGGGAAGGGGGTGGTGATGGGTCCCAAAGATACGATCCCAGAATGCAGGGAAGGGGCAGTGTGAGGCCCCAGGGTCTAATCCGGCCTACTTGTAGGCCCCACACCACTTATCTGGGTTGTGGGGCCAAAAGGCTGAGCATCACTGGACCAATGAGATTTTAGGTGGCAGATCTAAAAGAGCACTACTTTACCAAGCCTTTCCGACTTGAATGCACATTATTTCACATTGGTAGTTCAGGTCTTCTACTGGAATCCAAGAAACTTTCTATGCCGTCTCTTAACCGATTTTTGTATCCTATGTATTGAAATTTGGTATGTTTGTGGTGTTCGTTCCTGCAGCAGGTGAGAGAGTTCCATGTTGTGTTTGTCTTCTGTAGCTGCCTGCTGTTATACTTGGAAAAACGTTCAGTTAAGCCAGTGATTCGTAAAGATTGTGCCATGGCACACTAGTGTGTCACACGAGTAGTGAAAGTATACTGTGAAAAATTGGCTGGATGGAGCTCCACTTGGGTTGGGTTTGTATGGCTGGATTGGGCCCTAGCTATGCCAGCCCTGTGCATTAGGATGAGGCCTTCGCTGTGCCAACCACATGCAACTGGATCAGGCCCCAGCCATGTTGGCCCCATATGACTGGATCAGGTCCTGGCAGTCAGCCCTGCATGGCTGGATGGGGCTCTGGCTGTGGGGAGGGACTGGATCCCCCAGTACATGCAGGATTGGGCCTATGGACCAGATCTTGCCCACAGACTGGTGTGTCAAATGTGCCACCAATTTTAATCCAGAAAAATAGTGTGTCTGAGGTGTCATAAGTTAAAGAAACATGAAGGTAAGCCTTTTGTTTGTACAATAAAGATGGTTGACCTTGTTGGTCCCTGGCTAATCTCACTGAGAGAAACCAGCTGCTGCAATACACACAACTGGTAATGAGGATGGGACCCCACTAATCTGGAAATGTGCCTGTGCTTTAACCAGCTGCTTTGGAGAAGGGGACTTGTGCTGACTGGGAAGGCTGGACCAGATCTTCCTGCCCACAGTTTTCCATGTGGCTGCTCTCCATACTGGCAACCTTGGGCCATGCTGAAGAATTTGATGTGGCCAGGGCATTGCCGTAGGACTTGAATGCTGACTGGATTATCTTCTGTCTAGAAGCCAACCAGATCACTGAAGCTAACCAGAAACATGCTATGCTACTGACTGTCATTGACTCTCAAGCGTTTAAAATTGGTTGCTCACTTATGCACCCAGCAAAGCCCAATTGCAAGTCCCATGATGACGTCTTTGCAATACTAAAAAATCGCTTTGCACCGACTCCATTTGAAACCATGAGATGGATACAGTGCGACAAACCCAATTAGCTGCCAGGCAAAGGGACTATAGTGTACATAGCTCAATTGGGTCTTCTGTCTAAGACTTGCAATTTTGGTACTACTCTTGAGTCTCTACTGAGGGATTGACTTGTGTGTGAGGTTCAAGATGAAGCCCTGCAAGGCGGACTTCTCATGAATCAAAACTTAACATTCATCATTGCTCAGAAAGAAGCATTTGCTCAAGATGCTGCATCTCTCCTTTCAAAGTAGATTCAGGTGTTTTCCAAGAAAATGACATCAGCTGGGATTTGTTAACCAAAGTGCAAAATAATTCTCCACAGAAATCACCACCAGTGCACAAAAAAAGAAATTCTTTATCCCAGGGAAGCTGCTATAGCTGTAGGAAGAGTCATAAATACAGTAGTGTAACGAGTGGTGGGTGACCAGGACACAACAGCCCCAGACATCCACTTAGAGGGTGGCATGAATAGCAGTTGCCGTCTCCGCTAGCTCGGCTGGCTCAGCCCTTGCTGCTGCTGCTGCTGCTGCTGCCTAGGGTGTTGACCCTGGCTCTTAGGTCTCGGCACAGATGTGACATGTGGCATTTCCAGGCATCACTGCAAGTGCAAGGGTCACATAAAATACATCAAATGAAATGACAATGTAGTGCTAATATAATGAGAGTGGCATGAGGCGTAGATGCAGTTTTCAGTCTGCACAACATTCATCAGATAACTAGTTTGGACTTCCTTGAAAAACAAGGTGATTATATGAAGTCAGTATTTTCAGCAGCAAAATATGTTGATGCTTCAGCACCATCTGGTGGAAGAAAAAGAATCTTAGCTCAGGAAAAAAAACAAACTTAAAATTTTGGAGTATTTGGATTCCCTGAAATTTTCTAGGAGGCTTGCAGAAGAGCTCGCCCATTCACAGTCTGAATCAATTCAATAGAGTGCAAAGGAATCAATATGCTGTAAACTTTAGTGGGATACTTATGCTTCATTTGGACCAAATTTGTAATATCTAACTTAATTTATATGTGGAGTAACTAGTTGTAAAAATAAAATATCTGTTGAGCTAAGTTAGGGAAGGAGGCCTCTGAAGCAAAGAAGTGTTTTGTTACAGGATATTTGAAGGATCTCAGTATTTTAAATCTTTACTAGGTTCCAAATGCAGGTATGAAAATGAAGTAACGTTAATTGAAGGGGACTGGTGAGAGAGATGTCTTACAAATTTCATAAGCTGTTAAGAAACAGATGGGCAGAGCATCCAAAGGATTGCTTTGTTTCCATATGAAAAGGACAAAGTGTACTCCAGTGTCAGAAGTTTACTAGATTTCTGTATCCATCGGGGGGGGGGGGGGGAAGGAGATCCTCTAGATTATTGTTGTGTTTTGTTTTTTGGGTGGGGGTTAGCCAGAAAATGATCCAATACCTTGCAGTGCAATATGCATGTGTTTTCCTGTATCTAGTTTATTTTTTAGCGTTACAGTTTATTATAATGTAAAAAAATTTTCAAATTATGTTATATAAAATATATCAGAATGGGGCTGTACTATATTGAAATAACACATGCATTGCCATGAAAACATGCTAATATTTAAAAGCCATGTATTCAGATTTGGTGTAAATAATGCTAATATCACTTGGCTAGTGCCTGATGGTACTGAACTGTGAAAACAACTACATAAAGCATCTTGATGTACAAGCTCAAGATACTGCGCACAACCAAGGAAGAATCTTAAGATTATTTTTCTTTTGTGGAAGTTGCTTGTGTTCAACACGTTGATTGTTGTAATTGTTTTCTCTCTGGCGTAGTAGGAATCATGGATGTTTCTCAAAACTGTGCCTTTTTATGGCCCCTAGTGTTAAATACTTGAAATGATATTTTTGGTTTGTTAGGCACTTGGCCTGACAGTTTGGCAAAACAAGCATTACTCTGTTAATCCCCAAAGCCGATTGGTTAGGGGAGCCTGTTCTTGTCACTGAAGTTCATGGGACACCTGGACCTTGACAAAAAAGAAGGATTTCAGCTTTTGAGAAGAGGCTTTAAAGACTAGTTGGGGTAAGTCTACCTGTAAAGGAGACCTTAGCTTATAGGTGTTACTCAAATTAATATTAAAAGCAAAATACACAAAAATGTATTTACTAGAATCCAAGATGAGCTTTCTTTCCTTATTTAACACAAAGTGGGGAGGTGGAAGTCCCTTGTTTTGGATTTGAGTGGCATGGGGGGGGCTGCAACTCGGAGAAAGTGGAATTGGGGATGGCAGGGTGCCAAGTGAAGGGGTGAAGTGGTGGCAGGAGGCAAGCAGCAAGGGGTGTAGGTGCTGGGGGGCACAGTCATGAGGAGCAAGTTGTGCTGGGGACGGGTGGTGGGGGGGCAAGGTAAAGTACTGGGGGTGGGGATGAGGGGTCAGGCTGCTTGGTTCCCCCATGGGCTGCTCTCCTGCCACTTGCCCTCCTGCCACTGCATTCCCTATTACAGTGGTGTTGGGGGTGATGAATTTAAGATGACCCTCCAAGAACTAGATATAATTTTCCAAATATAGAATCTAGTTATAACAAATTCATAAATTTTCCATGTGTAGAATCTAATTATGGGGGTGGGTTATCCTAAATTCTAAGTCATCTTGGATATAGATAAATACAGGGACTGAAGTTTCTACAAGATAGCCTCACTCTGTTCTGAAGGTATGGGTGTCAATATTTGCACGCATTGTCAAAATATACTAATTACTTGTCCACAGAGAAAAGTTCTTAAAGAAATCCTTTTCAACTGCACAGAACTAAACCCTAAAATGATAGTCTGGTACTAAATGTCTATAGCATCAACTTATGGAGGGGGATACTGTCTTGAATAAACTTCACAAAATGATTCTCATTCTGGGACAGAGAGGGAATTAAACCCAGAACTCTTAAGTGGGATGTTAGCATGCCAACTATTGGACTGTACTTTTGCATGAAAAGCTTGTTCAGAAGCAAGATGATACTGGCGCAGTTAAATGTTGTATTCATATCCAGTTCATGAGTACAATCTTAATCCTAACAGCAGAAGTGCTTGACTAACAGCACCATATGATCAGATGCATTTCTGAGCGAAAGTGAAAAGCTCCAGAACTATAATACAACTTGTAGAGCAGTTTGAAATTTATGCTCTAGGACCTGTGTATTCAGGTACCTAAAGAGTGAATTTACACGAGATGTTTACTGTGCAGCAAACTAGTTTACTCTGACTTAAGGGTTTATATGTAGGTGCTAGATGTTTACTGTACAGATAATTAACATACTCCGCATAAATACAGAATACTATCCTGCTGTGTAGTTTTTTTTACTTTGCAGCTGTGAACATGTAGACGCTGACCTGGCTGGCTAGGGCGTGAGGGTGCTTCAGTGCAGGGGCTACCTGCTGGCTAGTTCTGCGCTGAAGCACCCTTGTGTCCCAGCCAGTTTTTCTGGAGCATGTTGAACTGCGGGGAACAATCCCAGGTAGGTCAACTAACCCCTGGGCGCCCTGCCAGCTGGGGCTGGTTGGACCTGGTTCAGCGTTCTCCCCCCCCCAGGCACACATGTAAATGTGTGCCCAGGAGCAATAAACTCCAGTGCAACAAAGACCAGAGTTTATTCCATCACATTAATATGCATGTGTAGATGTGCCCAGAGTGAAGAAATTAACTTTGGACTAGTCACACCTGCCCTGTTGTAAAATAGGCCTCATTCCACATAATTCTTGTACAGAGAAAGACATGGTCTTTGGGTGCTGAGTCAATTGGGATATGGGAGTCACTGAAAGTCCACAGTAAGTTTAACAGGAAGAAAATGAGTCTGCAAATGTTTTGAACATGCCTGAAAACTCTGTCCTGGGCTTATTGCACAGGCATAAGGAGGTGTTCCTAAATAGGAATTTAGCTGCTTTTTGTTGACCATTTTGTAAAGGGAAGTCTCTTCACAGGTTCAGTCTATGACGTATGTAACAAGTTTCTGGTATCAAAATCCTCTGTATTTATATTAGTTACTATATTAAAAAACAAATTCCTAACCATAGTCAGTTATGAACAAAACCTTCATGGATTTGGGAAAACCATGAACTAACTTGACAGGAGTAATATGACAAGAAATACATTTGTTTTTATTGTGGCTTGAGGTTTTCTGATATAGCTGGATTCTTTTGACTTTATCAAATGAAACACACATTTGTTACCAAGAGACTCAGTTCATTAGAGTAGTGAAGACTACATTGGTTTGACCAGTGCATTGTAATACATAGGTAGTCCCATCACTCAGTAGTATTTATCTGCTGAATTTAAAGCTTGTCCACTATTTTTTTTTTTTTTAAATAACCTGGTATTAGTATTTAGTGATGATGAAGCCTTACTATTTTAAGACACTGTCAAGCTATTTGTGTAATGTTAGTTCTTGAAGAACCAGTTAATTCCTCAGGGGAGCACTTGCTTGGGACTCTCAGCCTTACACAGATAGCACTGACTCTGAGGCTTTGCCATTTGTTTCCTAACCACCCCATCTTCCCCCAAGTATCCATGGCCTCTCTCAGACAGGTAAGTCCTGGAGAGGCACATTACCTCTTCACGGGGAGAGAGTGCACCCAAAGTCGCATGCAGTGCAGCAGGCAGCTCTTTCTGAAACAGAAATCCCCTTTACAGCATTACAGAGAACCCCCCTTGTGCCCTTAAGTTCAAGTACTCTCTGGCAACCAAAAATCTTCCCTAGATGCGCTTTTTCAAATATCTCAGGCTTCGTCCTATTTATCTCCCTTCCCACAACTTCTGGCCCTCCTCTTTCAGTCTCCTCAGAGTGTCCTTGTCTGAAGGTCTGTGCTGACATCAGACACGGCAGGGGACCTCTCCAGTTGCTGGACTGATGCCTCAACACAGGCATATCAGCTTCTTATTCCTTGACGATCCACGAATAGGGCATGTAAGCATATCCCAGCAGCTCTGCTTTAAAATGCAATTAACTTCGTTCCCTGTGCACAAATTGATCAGGAGAACTGAGCCATGCAACATTTAACCCTCTGGCCCTATGAACCCATAAATATCCTAAAAAAAACTATACTATCTCACACATGGCTAAAAGCATATGCATAGTATGTGTTTATATGAGGAAAGAACTTAATCTTGATTTCAAATTTTAAGTGCTATAATGCACTGTATTTACTTGCTTACCTCACACAACTTTCCCCCCAAAGTCATCCCTTCAAAATTGGGGTGCAGGTCTTAAGCAGGGAAGCACCTTGCTTTCATTCATGCTTACAGCAGGGGTGACATTTCTGCCTTACCAAAACCAAGATGTGTGTCTGATATGGGAGCATGTGAAAAAATATGCCTGCTGGAACATGCTGGTCTGATACGCTGAAAGAAAGGTCGGAGGGGACTGATGGACACCAGAGTGCACTGCGCATTATAACTAACAAATTATGAGAGGAAAAAAAGTTAGGTTGTATATTTTGTAGTTTTTGGGGGGGGCGGGGGGTTTGTTTTTCTTAATCTTCAGTACACTAGTTGCTTAAAAGTAGATATTTCTTTTCACATCTTCAGCTTCCTACTGTGCCTTTAAATTTCCTTAATTTCTCATCTTTTTTTTTTTCTATCTATTCAAATGCAAACCACAATTTTTCACTCTTGATGCAGTTACTCAATTGACTTGGATACTTGGGGTTAATTTCAATGTTTATCCCAGAGTTGTTAATGCCAGAAATTTTATACCAAGTCTCATATTTACTTGTTCTTAAAGCACACCAGTTCCTGTGCCATCTTAGTTGTTCAAGGGATCTACTTATACCTTTTAGTGGCATAGAAAAGTTTAAAATTGCCTTGGTAAGAGACTCAAAACCAAGCTGGAAAAAGTTCAATTAAATATATTTTTAAAGGTGACTCCTTGAGTTTGCAAGGTCCTATGCATGGTCTATTTCACTAGTGCCAATTCTGTAGTGATTGCTTGCCTGTGTGTGTATTGGAAGCTCTGTATGGAATGCTTTGCTCCAGGTGCGGTGGTTTTTTTTGTGGATGATTTTAATGTGGAACAAGAAGTGGTGTGACACAGGCAGGCTTAGGCCAGTGGCTTTGTGAACAGAGGGAGTTGTTGGACTGGGAACTAAGGAGAAAAGAGAGAGGAACAACAGAGAGACTACATGGAGGAGGGCTTTGCTGCCAATGGGTGGGTGAATCCCTGATGTTTTCAGGTGTTTGCAGTGATTTTGTGTTAGTTTGGTACCTGTGCCTCACTGTCTGTGTTTACAGGGTGCTTTGTTTAAGGTGGGACTCACGTAGACTAGGTCAGTATGACGAGATAGATGTGGCAGTCTTTTAAGGGGATGGCATAATTATCCTATAACTGAGGCGGTATTTAAATGTCCCTAGTACCTGCTGGAAGACTAATACAGCAAAGCATGAAACATTAGGCAAGGTCGTAACCTGTGTAGAGAACAACTTCCTGTTTTAGAAACTTTAGGCTACAACCTAGGAATCGTACGTGTTGAAACTCACTTGAACCAAGAAAGAGAAAAACTGGTTGGGAATGCGCGGGTAATTAGAAACTTGCAATCGGTGGTAGAACCAGGCGGTCGGGAGAGAAGGGCGGCTGCCAACTCGGTTGGCGGAGGCAAAAGGCAGGGTGCTTGTGGGGGCCGGGGGGAAGCAGCTGCTGCTGACAGTCATGCATTCGTGATCACCAGGGAACCTGGTTTTTCTCAGATTTAAAAAAAACACCAATTTTTGTTTTAAAATAAATGTAATCCCAAATCCACATTTTTCCATGATTTAAATGCAACACTGCTTATATATATGTGTATATAGTGGTGTTTCATTGTGCATGTGGGGGTGTGTTTGTGGGGGTGGGGTATGGGTGTGTGTGTGTGTGTAGTGGAGTTTTATTTTAATCATGGAAAAAACTGGGGATTTTTTTTTAAAACTGAGAAAACCCTGATGATCATGGACTGGTAGTTTCTGCATTTGCTTTTCCCTGGGCACCTGTGTCCTTGCACTGCTGCTTGTGAGGAACAATCATCATATACAAGTGAAAGGTGAGACTTTATAATTGGTAGTGTTGTGAATGTGGAGTTGGGAGATGAAAGCTGGAGCAAAGGGAATCAGACTTTTTCAAAATAGAAGCGTCTCTCCCGGATTGCAACTAGAAAGCCAAAAAAAAAAAGAAATCGCCTCCCTCCCAGTGCCACCACTGCCCAGCCCCAGTGCAGCCTGGCCTAGCGCCCCATTGGGAAGAGCCTGGCACAGCCCTAGCCCCATCCCCAGCGCACAGAGGCAGCCTGCCCCTGCCCCGTGTGCTGGTCCAGGGCACATGTCCCCATTCCATCCTGGGATGCATGTAGCAGTAAGCAGCCACCTCCCCTGCGTCCCCCAGATGAGCTGCTCATGACTGTCCTGCGTCCTGCCCCACCCCAGGTGGGCAGTGCCTGCTCCTGCCCCTGCCACAGCCCCACCCATCTGTAATGGGGGGGGTCGTCTCTATTTGCCCCTCCTCATCCCTTTCCCCACAACCGACTTAGCAGCTGGGCCCAGCTCTCCATACTGCTGTGCTGTGCTCCTGGCCGCCTGAGTGCTGTGTTGCAGCTGTGTGCATGCATGTGGCATTTATTGGCCACGTGAGCCAAAAAAGTCACTTGTGGATGCTCTCAATTTTCCTCATGTTGGTGCCAATCTGAAATGGAGCTGATGTATTGGTGCACCTCTAAAAACAGGATGGTTATGTTCCATGCATTACTTACAAGTAAATGTGGTTTTCCTTTCTGATGTAATTTTTTCTAACCAGGTGTAGAGAAAACAGCTGCTAAGGGAGATACTGTTTATAGTTAACTGTGCAGGAGGTGAGGGTTGCAGCATGACTGCAAACAGTGTTATACTTCTTGGAAGTTGTCTTATAAATGTAGCAACAATAATCATATAATCAATGCAAACAATAATCAATAATAATTTTGCAGAGTGCTGCAGATCTCAGATTCAGAGAAGTCCAGTGTATTCCTCAAGCAAAACTGTGGGGAGGGCTAGGAGAACAGTTATCCTACTCAAACTGGAAACAGGGGTTAATATTCTGCCTAAAAGTAAAATGAAAGTTGAGAATGACTGGGGAAAAAAACCCCAAAAAACAAAACCTGATTATTTGTTAACAAACTTGGCTGCAAAGGGAAGGTGAGTGGTGAGCATCAGATACAAAATGCTACCTACAAGCTTCGGAGGGCAGAGGTATAGGTGACCTGTGCTGTGAACCAGCAGTGCCAACAAGGCACATGGGTGGTCGGGACTGACTCCAGGCTGAGGCTGTAACTGCCCTTTTGGAGTGGGAACTGATCACTCCCAGCCTGCGGCTGGCAAGTCCCCGGGCGTCCAGGCACTCATATACGCAACATTTTTTTTTTTTAATCTCTAACATTCCTCTTCTTATCCGAAGAAAGTTCTGGGTTGTACAGCTTCCATGATAAAGTTAAGAATGACTAGCATCTCATTAAAATCTTTTTACATTTAAAAAAATTAGTTCGTTTGGCTTATTTAAGATGGGGACAGAAATTACACAGGCCAGTGGAAGTGATTGGATGCTGGTCTAAAATTGTAACAGAATAGAAGTTCAGTGCACGTCGACTGATTTCAAAATGGCGGTATCCAGTTTAGGATAGTAATGAACATAAAACCAACATGTGGGTTCAGCAAACCAGGGTTTATTGCATAGTAATGGACAACTGAATTGGACTATTTAGCAGCACACCACGCACTCATCATGCACACCATTCGCACTAAATTGCCTATCCGCAGCTCTTGGAGTCATGTTGCAATGGCCGGTCACAGGCTTCTTCAAGGCAATGTCCAGTCAAGAGGAGGCACCGACTCTCTCTTTCTCTCAATGTCCTTGTAGGTTGGTGTTGGTGGTCAGGGTACTCGTCAGGTTTTTTTTTTTACTGCCTTTTTTGGGAAGAGGGCAGACTTCAACCAAAGCCTGGAAACTTCTGGAGGCTTCTTTACCAGTCACCATTCACCCTTTCACATATGTTTATTTTGTTTCTGTTACTAGTTACGTGTTGTTTTTTACTTTCCAGTCTGTTTTTCAGTCCCATGTTGTACCATCTCCATATTCCTAAGACTCCTGTATCTTGTTACTTACTTACTATAGCTGATTCGTACCAGCCTCCATTCAACCATTGCTTTCGCACCATTCACAGCAGACAGACTTACACAGACTCACTTGCTGCTTTTAAGATGGCTACTTAGCATAAGCAAATGGATTGCTTAGCATAAGCACTTATAAGCAAAATCATAGTCTAAGTATAACATATTTTAAACAATTAATAGCATATTCCAAAATATTTTCCAACAATAGACCTAGATAGAGGTAATATCAAATCTAATCACTTTAGGCCACTTTAAAGATCAGAGTTCACTTTACTGAACTTCTGTTCCAGATCCCCTCCTGATGCAAGTAAAGTTGCAGTCCTCTGGCATCCCAGGATGCTTTGTGGCTCCTCCCACGAATTCCCTGCTTCCCCCCGCCAGGGTGGGTGAGCTAACTTCCACCCCAGGTCATCTGCTCGAGTTGAGGCAGCAAAGCCTCTGCTTCACAACCCAACTAGCAGTGGTATGGGGAGCTAGCAAGGTGCAGGGAGGCTAGCTCTGGCCCTGGCCCTGGCCCTGGCCCCAACCCTATCTAGCTGGGGTCTGCACAGCAGTACCAGGGAAAGCCAGTGTGGTGGACCCCTCGCCCCAACCCAGTCCCAATCCCTCCCAGCTTCACCACCACCTGCTGTGCAGACCCCCACTGGGAGGGTGGGATAGGGTCCATTCCCTCCCAACCTTCCCCCCTCCCCCAGCTAAGAGGCAGGAGAGCTGGAAAGGGGGTGGGACTGGGGCAACTTCAGCCCTGTGGAGCTGGGAGGCATGCAGGAGTGCCCCTCATCTTCCAGCATTGACCAATGCAGGCATCTGCCTCCTTTGGCCAACCAAAGGGTGAATATGAGTTCTGTTTGTTAATGGTCCTATTATGCACAACTTGGAGAAACCTGAATAGATTGGATTGATTCTGCCTTGGTCTTTTTGACTGTCTGTACAGATGAACCCCTTCTCCCCAATTTCAAAATGATATTTTCTTGGGTGTAAGGTACTTATATTGATAATGTCAACTTTGCTCTGGTTAAGGTTGGGTTAGTTTAGACATAAATGAAAAATAGATGTGCCTAATGTATTTTACCATGACTTTACTTTATGATCGTGGGTTATTTTTCAGTAGTGCTGAGTTACGAGCATGTGTTCTGGCATTGCTGCAACAGGCAATGGAGTAATTTGGCCTAGGAGACAGCAGCAGGGTCATGAACTTGTTTTAGGTTGCCTTTTTCAACTGATCCAAAATACTCTGTCTTCAGTGTCTTGTTGCTATTATCTTTTTGTTTTGGAAGATGATTTGCCTGAATCGCAAGGCTATCCAGTGAACTACAGAGTTGCGGTGAATTTAAGGCTAGATTAGTAAGCTTTCAAATGATACTATGTCTAATGTTTCAACAATCAATTAACAGCTCAATCTTTAGACAAGTATCTTTTTACAATACTGCTCCCATATTCTCCCTGTGTTTAAGAAAATGAATTAGTGATGTCTAGAAAAAGAAAATTATTATATCCTGGGGGTTTTATGTTGGATGCACTTATTTGGAAAGGAAAGAATGACTAACAACTAGGGTGTAAGATGAGGAGTTCATGTGAACATGAGAGAATTTGAGCAAGATCAAGTCTTGAGTCTGAAGGTGCCATTGAAAAGTGACTTCTCTGAAAAGATAAGATAATACTGGAATGGGATCAAATTGATCAGCTAAACTTAAATGTCGATAGAAGGGTTCAGCTCTGCAGGCCATTTAATGTTCAACAGAGAGAGAGACTTCTTAAAAGAGTGTGCAAACTTGCCTGTAACTGAAATGCATTTAGGGTGCAGGATGACTTTTTTTTTTTTTTTAAATTTGAGCAGGGTTTTGTTTGTTTTAATTCTCAATAAACACAGTGAACACCATAAACTTTTTATTCACCAAAGTGCTCCAGGGGAAAACCATGAGCAATGTCATTAACTCCTAGAAGAAGTCTTCAGACTAGATATAAGGAAAAACTTCATGGTTTGTGTGACCAGACTCTGGAATAGACTCCCAGTGAGGGTGGTGCAGGCACTTACCCTGGAGATCTTCAAAAGGAAACTGGATGCAGACCTTGCTGGGGCTATTTGACCCCAGCAGTCTTTCCTTCCCAGATCAAGGGGGCTGGACCTGATGATCTCATGAGGTCTCTTCCAGCCCTAAACGTCTCTGAAACTGAACTTAGTTGGGAATTGAGCATCTAGGGGTGCATACAGATGTTAGGGCTCCAATTTAACTCATGGCACCTTATGTAAAGTGCCATGAGTTGGCTGGGGGGGCGTTTCCAACAGATGTTTACCTGTTGGGTTGCAGGGGCAGGGATCAGGAGCCTGCTGGCCTAGTCCAGCTCCCCCCCAGGATAGCTGGGGGGCCCATGAGTTGGGTGTGGGATCCCTTCCTCAGCTGCCTGCCTGGACACCCTGATAGTGGCAGCATGGAGCTGCTGGCTACTTTGAATAGCCAGAGCTGGGGGAGCTGGGTGGGCAGGGTAAAACTGAGCACCCTTGTATTGTAGGCCTGGCCAGGCTCCCCCAATAGCCCAGCTGGGATAAATGAGGGAGTGGGCAAGGCAAGGGGGCTCTGTCACTGCCCACCTGCACCAGCTCTGACAATTCAAAGCAGCTGGCAGCTCCATGCTCACTGTTCCAGACAGGTGTCCCTCACCTTCCTTCCTCTGCTGACAGCCCTGGAGGTAGGGCTGGGCTGGTTTTTGCCAGCAGGAGCGCAAACCCAGCCCTGCAAAGTTGGGGGGGAAAAATTACCCTGGAGGAAACACAAGTTTCATAGTTGGTACGGTTGGAAGGGACCTAAGCAGATCATCAAGTCTGACCCCCTGCCATGGGCAGGAAGAAAACCAGGGTCATTTGACCCCAGCAAGGTGATTATGTAGCCTCCTTCTGAAGATCCCCAGGGTAGGAGTGAGTACCACTTCCCTTGGAAGTTGATTCCAGATCCTAGCTGCCCTGACTGTGAAGTAGTGCTTCCTGATGTCTAGCCTGAACCTGCTCTCAGTCAACTTATGGCTGTTATTCCTTGTTATTCCTGGTAGTGCTTGGGAGAACAGGGACTGCTGGTCCCCCTTGGCCAGTTTGTAGACAGCCACCAGATTTCTTCTTAGCCTTCTCTTGTGGAGGTTGAGTAGGTTCAGGTCCAATAGCCTCTGCTCATAGGGCCTACCTTGCCCCCGATCATGTGAGTGACCCTCCTCTGGACCCTCTTGATGCTATCCACATCCCTCCTGAAATGCGGTGTCCAGAACTGGACACAGTACTCCATCTGTGGCCTGACCAGTGTCACACAGAGGGGGAGGATCACTTCCTTGGACATGCTCGTGTTGCATCTGTGGATGCATGACAAGGTGCAGTTAGCTTTCCTGACCGTGTCCCCACATTGGCGGCCCATGTTCATTTTGGAATCAATAATGACTCCAAGATCCACTTCTGCCTCTGGGCTGATAAGGGAGTCCCCCCAGCCTGTAGGTAGGCTACTGGTTCTTCCTCCCCAGGTGCAATACCTTGCACTTGTCCGTATTGAAACCCATCCTATTCTCATCCGCCCACTCCTGTAACCTGTCCAGATCTAGTTGCAGCCTGTCCCTCTCCTCCAGTGTGCCCACTTCTCCCCACATCTTAGTGTTATCCATGAATTTGAACAAGGTGCTTTTCACCATCTCATCCAAGTTGTTGAAGAAGATGTTGAACAATGCAGGCCTGAGGACCGAGCCCTGGGGGACCCCACTGCCCACATCCCTCCAGGCTGAGTAAGACCGATCCTCTCTCTGGGTGCTCCTGTCCACCACCACTCTCTGGGTGCGGCCCTCCAGCCAACTGGCAACCCATCTGACTGTAGACATCAACGCCATCTTTGACTAATTTTTTTAATGAGACTGGGTTGAGAGACTGTGTCAAAGGCCTTCCTAAAGTCCAGAAAGACTATGTCCACCGTGACACCTGCATCCGAGGATTTTGTGATCTGGTCATAGAAGGCCACCAGATTGGTCTGACAGGATCTGCCTCAAATGAACCCATGTTGGCTGCTCCTAAGCATGATCTCCCCTGCTGGTTCCTTGCAGATGTGCTCCTGGATAGTTTTACCTCTGTCATGGGGAAGCTCTTTGAGAAAATTAACAGGCCTGTAGTTTCTGGGTGTTCCTTCCTCCCTTTTTTGAAAATGGGACTCACACTGGCCCTTTTCTAGTCCTCTGGCACCTTGCCAGAGCACCATGAGAGATTGTAAAACTGAGCCGGGGTCCCAGAATGATCTCTGCTAATTTCCTCAGTACTCTGGGATGGAAATCATCAGGACCTGCTTATTTGAACATGTCTAGTCCCAACAGAAGTTCCCTGACTAGGTCCTCACTGACTCTGGGCCTGACAGCACCTCCTCTGGGTCCATTGGGGATTCTGGTGGCGGGGGGATTTCACGGTCCCTGCTCAAAAAAATGGAGGCAAAGATATTGTTAAAGAGTTGGCTTTGTCATCTGGTGTGACCACCAGATTTCCTAGCATGTCCTGCAGATGCCGTATGTTACTTGGTATCTTCTTTTTACCCCCTATGTATTTAAATAAGGACTTCTTGCTATCCTTGATCTGGGTCACTAGTTCCAGTTCTGCCTCCGCCTTGGCCTTCCTAACAGCCCCCCTACAATCTTGAGCAATGGAGGTATAATCCTCCTTGGTGATGGCCCCTCCCTTCCATTGTGTATATGCCTCCTTTTTAGCTTTGAGACATTCCTGGATGCTTGCATTCCTGGTGAGCCCATTGGGGCTTTTGAACACTCTCTTGCCCCCTTTGATCTGCGTTGAGATTGTCACCCTCTGGGCTTGGAGGATTGTCTCCTTAAGGAATGACCACTCTTCCTGGACTCCCAGCTCCCTTCCCCTCTAGGACCTCAGTTACCTAAAGTACTCTGCTTTAGAGCACCTTAAACAAATGCCTCATTTGACCAGGGTTGTGTGTGTGGTTTTTTTGCATGAACGGTCATTTTAAAAGCACTCTGCAGACATGCACCTGTGTTAAGTATGGTTGTAGAGTGCTTTCAGGGGCCCAATTGTGTGAAAAATGTAATTTTTGTGTAAGCACCCTAGATATCTTTAGCAGAGGTGCAGGGTCACAGTCCTAATTCTTCTGCTGTATCTATTGACATGGGCCATGCTTCCTTTGAAAGATACAATAGTTGTGAGATCCAAGATCCTGCCTCTGGATCTATGGTATATCCCCAAAATAAGATATTTAAGACATGGTTGATAGATGTCAATACTGTCAATAATAAGACTGGTAATGTTTGGATCATTAAAGCCAGCAGATAACTTCTGGGGAAGCAAGCTGGTTGTATGCATCATGACTATCATAAACTGATCTGGACATATCATCCTTTAAGCTTTTGAAAAAAATCTGTGCATCCCTTGAGAAATGGTAGCTTCAAGCTGTTTTTAAGATATTGTTCCTGTAATGCCATTGAAGAAATAGTTTTTGACTATTGTATTCTCCACTATTGTTGACTCAAGATATTGTGAAATTCCATTAGGGTCATGATACAGTGAGGTGAAATTTTAATTTTAATCGGAGATTTTTTTTTTGAGGGGCAGGGTTCAATGACGTCTTAGCCACTATGTCCTAATTCTCCTGTTTTCTAGTCTTGAAGAGCAAAAATGATTTGTGTTGATAATTTACTCAACACCTGGAGATTTTTAGTTCTTACAATTCCTAAAACACTTAAATTTTGGAGTGATGGGAACATTTATAGCTGAATATTATGATTTTCCTAACGCTTAGGGGAAGCAGAAGTCTAATTGCAAGAATAGCTTTACTAGTAGAAAACGATGGAGTTTAGCTAAGCAACTCAAATAACTGGTTGCACTACACTGCTAAGGAGACAAGTTGGCAAAGAACATACCTTACAAAGGTACCTATTGTGATTGAAACTGTTTTTTTTAATGAAACATTACTGCTTAGTTAAGTCTCAAGTACTTTATATTCTACCTCCTGCTATATGAATAAAGTTTATTAGAAGGTGCAGAAGCAACCGTACATAGTTATTAATTGTCTTTGAGTTTATTAAGCATCATAAATGCTTTGTTAACTGTATGCCTAGTTAAATTTTAATCCTTTGGGATTGGGGAGATGAAGACTGTGAAGCATCAGTAAAGTCCTGGTCACTTAGAATATTTAGTCAAGCATTAAAACCTTTGAGAATCAAGGCTTTTAGGTGTCTAAATATCGATGTCATGAGCGGGGATCCAGGTTTTCCATTTCCCATGGAGAAAACTGTGGATTTTACCTTATACCAGAGACAAGGTGGATTTCTCATTTTACCAGCGACACCCATAGGTTTTGCAGTGAGCTCTCTGCAGGCTGGCAGAGGGCTGGGAGGCAGCAGGAGGGGGGCAGTGAGTGCTATATTCATGTACATACACGTGGCCACCAGGCAGTCTGCAGAGCAGCTCCCGCAGGTAAGTAGGGGTGGGATTAGAGGCCCCCATAGGGGGACATGCACTACCAGGGGGCAGGGGGGACCCATGCTCCCCAGGTCTGTGTGCAGGGCATGGGTGTGGGTGAAAGCTGCCTGCTTCAGGCTTGGGCTACTGCCCTGCTGCCCTCCCCCAGGGCTTCTGCAGCTCAGCTTGTGCAACCCAGAGCTTCAAAGAACAGCAGAGGCACGCAGGAAAGCTGCTTGCCACTGCAAGCTCTGTGCTGTCTTACCTGCCTGTGGAGGGTTCGGGGATGGAGAGTGTGGCTGGGGGTGGAACGGGTGCTGGGAAGGACCCTGGAATGCAGTTCTCGGGCTCCTCGAGATCCACGGGCCCACTGATCTTAGGCAACGGCTAACAAATCCTTTTCACAGAGCTGTATCTGCCTTCTGAATGGCTTCCAGATAGTCTAGTCAATTTTAAAGCTTCTGAATGGTTCTGACGATGTACAACCACTCAGATTCCTTTTACTTCAACTGTCCTTAGACTGACCAATAGCAGTACAAGCCTTGCATTCCTTCAAGGTAATTTTAACTGCGTCACAGGGCCTTACTACTTTTTAGGCTTTGCTAAATTTACTAGGCTTTACTATATACAAGGCCTTGCTACATCTTAAACTTTAATTAGGCTTTTAGTAACAACATATAGCTTAATATCTAAACAAATAGAGAAAAACACTCGGTCTAATCTTCATAGAGCCTTCAGCAAGCACCTTTATCACACAGACATCCTTTCAGCTGTCGCATGCACTGCCCTAGTGACATCCCCTGTGTGCAACTCCGTGCTGCAGCCGTGTGTACAGGAGATGCATGGCCGGGGCAGCGTGGAGCTTGCAGCAGTGAGCAGCTTTTCTGCGCAGCTGTGCTCTGCCCTGCAGTGCTGGGTCTCGCGTACCAGGCTGTGGAGGCCCAGGGGGAGGGCATCGGGGTGGGAGCCCGCAGTGGGCAGTGCACAGCCCCTGCCCCGCACACATTTGGGGGGCACGGGTCTCCCTGCCCCCTGGGAGTATGTGCTCTGGCTGGGAGCCAGCCCCCACTCCCTGCCTGAGCCTGCAACAAGCAGGGAAGGAAGGCACTGCTCTGCTGCAGCAGCTCCACCACCTGCCAGGGGCTGGGGCTGTGGACCCAGGTCCCTGGCCTCATATCCCTGGCAGCTGGGTGAGCAGGAGCTGTGGGTGGGGGGTGAGGGGCAGGAACAACAGGGTTGTGGGAAGGGGGTAAGGGGCAGGAACATGGCCAGAAGGCTGGGGGGCGGGGAGTGAGGAACACAAGCCGGACCAGGGGGCTGTGGGGCAGGGAA
>JAGPOW010000261.1:138393063-138405134 GCA_030014935.1 Caiman crocodilus
GGAATGGGGGGTACCAACAGGAACAGGAGGGATCTGGGGTGGGGGAGCTTTTATTTAAATCACAGATTTGGGGGGGTTTTTTGGTTTGTTTTTTTTTATTGGAGAATTTGCAATTTTTTTTAAAGGGGGGGACCAGGATTCCTGGTCATGAGGAGCTAGACAACTACATAAATTGAATATCTTGGCTTCAGTATGTAACCCACTAAAAAGATGTTATATTAGCTGTATAAGTAAATATTTTGGTTTTTATTGTGTCTAATGCTGATTTAAAGTTGTATCACTTCTGAGATTATTAAAGGTAAAATTAACAAGGCAGGACAAGATAGAATCAAATACGGTAGGTGTAGAAAAATGGAGAACAGTCACAAAATACTTCTTATTTGTACAAAAGAGGAAAGAAACAAGTCTGCAGTTAGGAAGTTTTCTTTCTTGGTTGCTGTCTTACTTTAAACAGGGTTTGTTGACAAGGAAACAAAGATTTCTGTTTACATAAGGCCCTAGTTGTATTAAGGTTAAATGGAAAACTAGACAATGTTAAATGACTGACTGGTGCAAGTAGTTACACTGGCGTTCACCTAACGAAACAAAACAGTGTTGCATATAAACAAAATTACCTTAACAACACAGAAGTGGGTTGCTAGTTGTATTGTCATAGCCCTCGTGCTTCATACAATGAATTATGGTATTTAGAGATTGTGGTTTCTCCAACAATTCACTTTGGACTACAGCTCATATACTAGTAAGCAACTAACAACATTTGCTTCAAGAAGCAGCGACTTGATGTAGGAATGCTGCTGGTTCTTCAAGAAGCCTCCAAAAGGAGAAAATAAAGCCTATCCCTCAAATTCAAGGAGAAAGGAAGAAAAAACAGAAGAACAACAGAAACTCAAACATCTTTTTTTTATGCCTGGTTCAATGAAAACCAGTATCAGCTGGCAGTTATTGTAAGTGACGCTTGTTAAAACCATGTTCAGGGCTGGAAGAAAACAACTTTGGAAACAAAGTGTTGACAGAGTTTTAAAGGTATGGAAAACTAAAGTGTGGACTCCTTCTTAGCCTTAAAGTAGAAGATAATCTGGTGATTTGATATATGAAAGTACTTGGGCGCACTGAGAAATAAGTTGGAATTCAAATTAAAACAGAAAACGAATTGTGCAATGAGTTTTAAAAAGAGCAGTGAATACATACTTGAATTAGAAATGACTTATGACGTTGGACAGGCAATTGCATCTAACTAAAGCACATTTGCTTATGTCTGAGAAGTGAACACTTCCCAATATTAGGAGGAGAAAATTGTTAATTATTCTGATTGCTTCAGGAAGTATAGACAGAAGGGCTAAGGACAGACATTTAACCCAGTTTGTGTGTAATGATCAACAACTAGTCTAAACCTCTAACAGACTAGATGTTCAGCGTACATAAACCAGTTTGAAAATGATGAAACTGGTTTGAGATAAACCTGGACTTAACTGATTTGGGTCAAACCATTTTCTGCAATGTCTGTCCCAGATCCCTTGCTGGCTTAAATTAAAGCAGACTCCCTGAGCATCCTGGCATGCTCTCTGGGCTGGGTCAGGTGCTCTGCTCCGTAGCTAATGAACGGGTCAGCTGGTAATTCCTTCAGTGGAAAAAGCTGTTTGAGAGCTTGAAGTGTTGTTTCACTGATGGGGTGCTAAACACCGTTATCACTCCCATGCTGGCTTGCTTGCCTGTCGGTTTGCTGCAGACCTTATAAAGAAGCAGGGAAGGAGATTGAAAAGCTCTGTATTATCATCAGATGCGTGTCCTGTACCTTTCTCCGCGCCCCCTCCCCTTTTGCCTTAGAGTGCTGCCCAGGACTAGGGTCCGGCGATGCTCCCATCCCCTGAGCAGGCAGCGTGAGAAGCAGATCTCCCTAATCAGGCTTTCCAGGGTCTGGTCACGCATCCCTTCAGCTCGGCGCAAAAGAAGGGAGGGTGCTCTAGTGCCCCTTGCTTTCTAGCCTGAGCCATGGCAGGTATGTGCCTAAATTTCCTCAGTCCAGAGAGACTGTCTATATTAGGCCTGTGTGAAGTGGCTTGTATTTTACTCAGATTCGGCCGATTCAGGGGACAGTGATTTGATTTAGTGATTTTTGAATCACTGTCCCAAATTGATTTAGCTGAATCCGATTCAGAAATTTAGCTGCAGCTGAGTCGCCTGAATCTGTGAATTACACAGCCCGTCCCCTGCTTGCTCTCAGTGGCTGCCCCGGCTCCCATCTCTCTGAAAAATCAAACGCAGCACTCAGCAGCTGCTGCCAGGGGGGAGAGGGGTGTGTGTGTGTGTGTGTGTGTGCGTGCGCGTGCGGGGGGGGTGATCCCTGGTGTCCCCCCACTGCCCCACACTGCAGGGGGGGCTCTCCCATGAGCCCCTGACCCCTGTCCTCTGTCCCATAGCTGCTGCACCTGCCCCAGCTTCTGGCCCTTAAAAAAAACCACCAAAGGCCCCCCCTCCAACTCACGGCTCCTGCCTGGTGTGTGTGGGGGGTGATCCTCACTGCTCCCTGCTGCCCCACGGTGTATGGGGGGGTCTCTGTTATGAGCCCCCAGAAGCCCTGAGACTGCTTCAGCAGCCAGTGCGTTCAGTTTCTTTCTTTTTTTAAGGGCCAGGGGCTGGGACAAGTGGAGCAGCCACGGGGGTGGGGATCGGGGGCCCATGGAAGAGCCTTTGTGGTGTGGGGCAGTGGAGATTGCTTGCCCCCCCCGGCAGCACTCGCTGACTTGGAGTCTTTTTTTAAAACAACTGGGAGCTGTGGCGGGGAGGGGAGGGGAGGGCAGGGGCTGGGGCCTGGCAGGGGTCCCCCCACGGGCTCTTCCCCTTCCCCCTTACTTCCCAGCATGGGTCCAGCTCCCTGCTGCAGCCAGTGGTGACTGCCCGAATCACCTAAGCTCTCCGAATCTTTTCCAAATTTAACTCGGAGACCTTTGAATTGATTTGGACCTTTCAATTGGTCCCCTGATATGATTTGGATTTGGAGACTCAGCCGCCGAATCTCATCCCAATTGAATCGGCACCTGAAGCTTCACTCGGCCCTAGTCTGTATGGCTGCAAACTGGTCTACACTAGCCAGGTTAGACTAACCTGCAAAGGTTGTATCAATTCAGGCTTTTTGAATGTCTGTCCCTAGCCAGGGTGCTTTTCATAACTGACTTAACTGCATCAGGATTCTCCAAATCTATTTATATTTGAGGGCTACTTAGTGAAGGGTCATGCTTAGAAGTGTATTGATTGTGTAGTGCCCTATGGCATTTTATACTTGTAAACTCAAGTTGCACAGCACGAGTTGTATAGGAATTATTTTGGGGAGGGGTGGATTTCCATAAACCAAGTGAATGACCAAAGTGATCTTTATGACTTACAAGCTTAAATTAAAGTTTCAGATAAGAAACCTAAATTGTAGTTGTAGTGAGTTCAGTAAGAAAATACACCTTTACAGGTATACAGGTTTACAGGTAAGAGAACAGGAAATGTATAGAAGTCTGTGACTAAAGTCAGCATACTCTTACATGTGTGCAAGTAATAATATCTTCCTGTGAAATAACATCAAATAGAGGCCACATGATGCTTAATAGTGTAACATTTTAATTGAGGAGAATTTTAATATGATTTCACTTGAAACCAACTTACATAAGAAAATAAGTCTAGAAACAATAAAAACTGACTGGTCTGAAGGGAAAAAGAGCAGGATGGAGTCTGAAGATGTAGTGTTCAAGTACTGATCTTGAAACTGTGAAAATGAGAAACAGTTCAGTGCTGCTTACAGAAAATGTGTGTACTGATTATGCAACTGAATAAGTTGCATTTGTCTGTGAAGCCTCGGCTGGTGATATCTGGGCCGCCTATTAGACGTGTACAGGGGTTGCTTAGATTCACTGAACTGTACTGACTTCCGACCATCAGTGAGAGTTCAGGGGTTCTGCATGACAGCTGTAGCCGTGTGCACATAGATTCAGTTTTGTGTGTGTGGTGCCATAGTTGTTTGTGTTGCATGGAATAATGGCATGTAACATGCACACGTATTGGGTGGAGCTGCTGATTGTGGCTTGGCTTCAAGTGCATTAACCAGGCAGTTGTATTCTGGTCAATAATATCTTGTTCTTATCGTTGGGATTTACCAGGCGGTGTAAATAACAAGTGAGAGATTCAAGAATCTGATGTTGCTAGTGTGCATCTAAGTGTGTCATTTATGATCTGCTGAGACAACTACTGTTCACACCACCGATCAGCAGATAGTGCTTAGGGATCGTTAAAGCACAATTAACTCTTAAATGGAACATGAACTACGAACACAGACAACTCAGTGTCCTAAAATCAAAGTCTAACTTTATTAATACAACAAGTATTATCTCAGCTGTTGCTATATTCAGAGAGAAAATGAATACTACGATCTCGCCCAATCCCAAATGTTACTTTGCCTCACAGAAAAGATGACCACTCAGTTCCTGAAGCAAAGGGTAAGTCATTGACTGGGATGATCCAGACCGGTGTGAAAACCTGAATTCATGGTGTAAATGGTGACAATGACAACTGTGGCAGAAGGCCACCTCTGTCTCTCCCCAAAAACTCTGCTTTGTGACAATTTGGCTAATATGGGCCCTGCAGAGGGCAGACATCCAATCTCTTTTAGGTAACCTGAGCTGGACGTATTCCTGAGGGAGGGGGCAAACCTGCTCCCTCTGCCTATGTGACTGGCATCGCACACCTGGGTGAGGGGCTTGGGCTCTCTCTTGTTCTGAGCAATGCCAGTCTACCTGGCAACCAGTGATGCCTTTCAAAGTGGCTGGCTGGCAGCCAACAGGTGCTGCTCTCCAGTGGTCTCCAGGTAAATGAGGTCATAATGGCTATGTAAGTTAAGGACTGCCCAGGAGGCGGGGTAGTAGCCATGATGAAAACTCAGAGAGAAGAGCTGGACCATCTGAAACTTATTCTCTCTCTCTCAAAACTCATGATCAAGGAACTGCCTGCCTCCAGAGGGAATCTCTGTGTGCCGCTGGGCGATACTTGTGAGTAAGCTACCTGAGATCTAACTAGATATCTAGCTTGCAGTAACTCGGATGAATGATCAAAGGCTACCCAGCCATGCCAGTTTGTTTTATGGGATTTCTCTGATATTGCTCTACCCTGCACCCTATTCCAAACCTACTCCTTGTAACCAATAAAGTTCTCCTTTGTGCCTAGCATGGGAGACTTATTGAGAGTGGGTCTAGATTATGCCTTGGGGTCCCCTTTTGTTCAGCTGGCTGAGGGAGATCACTACCTGTGCTTCAGACTGAGGGAAGCGCGCCAAATTCTTGGAGTGGGTTGGGTACCCTCAAGGACTGCGAGGCCTGTGTTTTTTCAGGGGGTGCAGTGCCAGGATCAGGCCAGACCCTGGGTGGTGGCAGCACTGCCCCCAGGCTAGTGGGTGTGCTTCAGGAAGTGGGTTGGCGAGACATGGTGCATCCCAAAGGAGGCACTTGGAGCCTGGAAGGTGGTCAGGTGCAGTGAGGTGGGTGGCTCAGCGAAGCAGCACTCCCTGTTGGCCTGCCACAACCGCGACAACACACTGAACTTTCTTGCTTCCACCTTTTTATGCTTGACTCCTTTCTTCTTGCTTTTGGATTGGCCTATCTGGAGTCAGCATATTGTTCATATTTTATCCTGTCGGCATGTTCCTTTGTTCAACATCCCCATTATGAGCACACCTCTTAATTTGGCTTTTTTCCAGTACCTTACTTTAAGCATTGTCCATTGGTCTCCTTTACCACCTTTCATTAACATATTCAATCATTTAATCCCTCTGATTCAGCTGGTTAGTGCCAAGTTCGGTTAATTTGAGCTAGTAACAAAACTATTACTATATTATGTTAGAAAAACTTCTCACAGTGATAGAAAAAGGAAAGAGACATCATGCGAGGAAACTCAAGGCCATAAGCTGCTTTCAAGAAACGAGGCCAGCTGATACTGCAAACACCAGCAAAATGAAAAGCTCAGATAACAATGAGGCTATGCAGATCTTTAGGCTGAATATAAAAGAAAACTTTAAAGCATAAAATATGACAAATTATAGCATTGTTTAAAGTTGCACCTGTTTATGGAGTGGCAATCTACCCTAACACTACTATATTATTATTGTTAAGTGTTTAATTTGCATCTTGAATGGTACACTGGAATGTTTGGTTTTGGGGTTTGTTTTTTTTTTGGTTTTTGTTGCCATGATGCTAGTTACTATTTTAACTACAAGACCATACATGCGAGGCGGGCAGTTATTTGTAATGCAGGGCCACTTAGGGAGCGTTGAGCTGTTGCAGACCAGGTCTGTACCCCTTCCCTGGCCGACAACAACTTACTAAAACTTCCTGAGTGGCTCTGTCCCAGGATCTGGCCCTGCATTGTCACTGCCCAGTAATCCCCAGAACGGCAACCTGCATGAGCAGGGCACGCTCAGCTGGGCAGATAAGGTGTGGCCATGTGTATGCATGGAGCAATGTCCAGGAGCTTGGGCCCAGGCTGGAATCAGGATTGGGATCATGAGGCAGTGACGGCACAGGGCCAGGGCTCCCCACGTGTCCTTGCCTGCAGAACTGGTGCTTATCACATGGGGATGTGTGGATAGGGGTTTGTAGCTCTACCTTGGAAGCCCTGGTCCCGTGATTCCAGTCTCAGCCTTGGCCTTGACCCCACCTAGCCATCCTACTCCCAGATGCTGCTGCTCCCCACTTGCCTGTGGCCCCATCCCATTTGCCTGGCCAAGTGCTCCCTGCTCACGCAGGTCCCAGGCCAGTCTCCCTGGAGAACTTGTCTGCCTACTGTTTGTGGCACCAGTCTATGGTAGTGGTTGTGGGGTGGATGGGCTGGGGTCCCTGGACAGCAGGACCAGATCTGGTGGAGGCTGACAGCTGGATGGAGCTGATGTTGTGGAGGCTGCTGGAAACTGAGTCCAGCTGCTGTGCTGCCCCAGCTCAGCTGAGCACCCAGAAGCAGTGGAACCAGCTGCATGCACCACAGTCTGGACTACCCCACAGGTCTGGACTGGGCCTGGCAGGGCTAAGGGACCTGCTGCAGGCTGGATAAAATGCCTTACCATACCAGATCTGGCCTGTAGGCTGTATTTTGCCCACCCCTGCCATACACGATAGCAATTAGTCTCAACCTAATGTAGTTTGTGAAGTAGCCCTTCCTGCTTTCGTGCATCAGATCAGATGTGTACATGAAGTGGATTCATCTGTTCAATTTTACTTTTTTCTTTTTGACACATTTTTCATAATTATCCAAGACCACATGTGTTTTGTGGAACTTGTATTTGGTGACTATTTAAATGGAGGAGCTTTGTCACCATGTTGCATGCCTGAGATTGTTACTGGCTCATAGAAGCAGGATTTTAAGAAAAATACATTTTACCCCCCCCCGCCCCCCCCCCCAAAAGAAACCTGAAGACATTTGTGCTACTTAGTACGAGTCTATTGTGGAATCCTAGCTTTCTCCTTCTCTAATTTTCTGTTTTACTGTCTTGGACACATAGGGGCATCATAAATACAACAGTAGCAGTCCTATTTTTGTTGCTGCACAAGAAGTTGAGAACTTTAATTTGAGATGAATACCAAGTCTTTGTTGAAAGTCTTTGTTAGCAGTCTATGTAGAGGCTCGAGGTGAAAAGACAACTACCCTTGCTGCTGTAGAGGTGGATCCATCGGGTCATACTTGTTTTAACATTTCTAATGAAGCTGAGCTGCTTTATTACAACCTGTACCTATTTGATAGAGAAATAGTGGCTTGTTAAAAGTCTGGTTGCATCCAAATTTAATGTGTCAAAGAAGTGTGTTTCAGCGAGATGTGTGGAAATAATTATTCAATTGAACAATGAAGCAGATGGTATTGCACATGTCTTTTAGCAGCACTACAACTCCTGGGCCTCGGGGAATGATGTTTGTATATCAGTGGCCTGTGCATAAGTAGATGACACTCAGAAGTATACACACTGAGACTTCTTTGGAGAACAAGGCGGATGCAGTATAATTTGGAACTGTTATTCCTCGAGCATTTTCTAGGAACACAACTGGAAGCAAGTTCTTGGGACAGTGAAGCTCTGTTGAAGTTTTATTGTTGAAGCAGAGGTAGACTTTTGCTTTGCCACTTCAAAAAAAACCAAGAACCATAGAAATGTGTCTGTAGGCTTGGGACTTAAGTGAAGCACATTCTTTATGTAGGAGGAAAATCAGATTGTCTGTGCTGGTGTCATGAATACCGTTCCATCTATAAATGATACTGCTAGCAGTCCTTCAGGAAAAAAACAGTATAGCTACATGCAGTATAGCTATTGGTTTTCCAGGCTGTCAAAGTAAAACAACACATGGGAGCTGCTCTTGTCCAAGAACAATCAGTCTTCTGTCTTAAATGTCTGCCTTGCTTTGTCTGGACTTGTTAGTAACTGAGCTTTCTGATGACTTATGCATGGTGATAAAGTGAAGGGGGAAAAAGAAACTTGCTTTTAAGTCATAAGATATAATAACTACATTTAATAAATGGGGCCTGCATTTTTTTTTTTTTTTTTTTAAAGCTTTCTTTGGGCATTAAACTTGCCAAGGTAACATGCTTAGAAAAAGCAACAGCAAGAGGTGAGGGAGTTGCATCTCCATTAAAAGTACTCCCTTAGCAATGTAGCGAGAAACCTTCTTGTCTGGCTGTCTGTCTGTCCCTCCCTGCCCGCCCCAATGTGAAGCTCCTCCATATGGCAAGAGCCCCTTTTGCAGTATTTGCCCCCTTTTGGGGATGCTTTCTCTTTCTTCCTTACTCTTCTTTTATTGTAGTATTATTTTTTTTTATATAAGGTGTACTTGTAGTGAAAATAGAGCTTGTAGATGCTTTTACAAATGTACTTTTAAGTTTAAAAGTAAATTGTACCATGTAACAATGTTAGCAAGGGAACCTCTGCAGGGAAGGGGTCCCTGAATGAATCATGGTTGATTGTGTAACACAGTAGCTAGTCTGGATAAACAGGGTTAACGACTGGCAATTAACACCTACAAAACTAGGGACCAAGAGGAGGAAAGAATCATTCTAGAGCCAGGAACTCCCTGAAACTTGACTGTTAAAGGTGCAGAAGCCTGGGTTTGAACTAATCAATGCTGGAAACAGACTCTTAGGGCTGAAATACCCCTGATCAACCACTTCCAGAGCTCTGTTCATCACAGCAGTGAATCGATCAAAATTCATCAGCAGACCCCTGAGACTGCATGTGCCTGTGGACGTGACCCCCGGGGCTGACAGCTGTCATCCAGCAGCTACCAAGAGGGATGTCCTTTGAGGTCAATGATCCCTGGATTGGGTAAACCCAAGAATTGGGGAGTGACCAAAGTCCTGCCAGAGAGGGATAAAAGGCAGTGAAGAATGATCCCCAGTGGTGCCCTATTTGACCTGTCCAGCCAGAAGGACCAGATGGTGACCCCCTTCTGAAGCAACATCGCACTGAAAGAAGCCTCAACTAGCCATTGGCAGTGGACTCCAGTGCTTGGGGATAGGTATATCTTGACACCAGTGCTTAATGTTCATAGCTAGCTACTGTGAGTGTGTGTGTGTGTGTGTGCACGTGAATGTGTGTGTGTGTTTTGAGGTGATCAGCACCAAGGTTTATGGTCTGACTTTTGCATCTGTGTGCAATGAACTTGAATTTTATGAAGATCCTGTGAGTTGGTGCTTTGTAGCCAACAGCAATACCAGGTATTACGAAGGTGAGCCATAAAGTCCTCATCTGGTTTTTGTTTTTAAGCAGAAACCATGGATTTCCTATCAATATATATTTTTCTAGTTTTTTTTTTCCTAGTTGTGACCCTGGAGCCTAACTGACATACAGATGGCCAGAAATTAAATCCACATTTCATCTGAAATGGACAAGACTGCAATATGGCTTTGAGTTTCTCATGGCTATTAAAATTAACTTTTCAGGTGGCCTTTTTGAGTATCTGGATGAATTCTTGAGCCATTACCTAGTTGTGCTTGCTTCTTGTACCTCTGCAAATACTGCAAAAGTTTACTAAAGTTGGAGAGGTGTTAGGGACTCTCTGAACTACTTTAAATAACTAACATTTTATATAACCATAGTGCCTAGAAGCCATACTTGTAGAGTAAAAGGACAGGAGGATCAAAATTGGATCAGACAGAATCTGGACAGAAGACAAAGTTAGATTAAATAAGTCTAGGATATTTTAAAAGTTAAAAGATAAGTCAGTGAAATGATGATTTTGAGTCTGGGGCCAGGGAAAGACAAGTGTTGTTCTAGGGTATATAACAGAATTGTAACATATCTGATTATAGGAAATGAGTTTTCTGTTTACTCAGTGCTGGTGAGGTCTCTCATGGGCTATTATCAACAATTTTGTGCATTTGATTGTAAGAAACTTGAAGATAATGGTGAGGGAGCCCATAAAAGAGGCAGCAGAATATTAATGTAGTACATATTGTAAGGGGCAAGGTTGAAGGAAATAACCTATTTGATCTTCTCTCCTCTGAAATAAACTGATGGACATATGTGTAGAAAGAAGCAACATGTCATTAGGAAGAATAATACGCGCTTCCATATATCTAAGAGGGAAGGATAGAAAATAATTTGCAGCAAAAATTATTTAGAGTAGATACCAAGAAGAACATTTCTAGCTAGCAAAGCTTCAAAGACAGCTATTGAGGGAATGTTGTACAATCTTTAATGGTAGGTGTTTCAGAACAAGTTAAAATTACACTTGTATCAGGAGATGATCAGTCAAAAGTATCTGTTGCAGCAGAGTGGAATGGATTAGATCAGTGGTGCCCAAACTTTTTGCCTTGTGGGCCAGTTTATCATGGCCAGGATGGTCCAGGGGCCCAGTCCTGGTGTATAGCATCTGCCTGCCTGAATCTGGATCCCAGTGCATGGGGCTTATAAAGTTGGTGGTGGGGGAGGGGTGGCAATGTTAATTGCCACAGCTCTCCTCCTGCCAGATGTCCAGAACTGAGGAACCCCATGGACTGGATGACACGACTCTGTGGGTGGATTTGGCCCATGGGCCTGGGTTTGAGGACCCTTAGGTTAAGAGTGAACCCCACATGGGATTATGTAATCTGAGATTCTAGGAAGTTATTTACAATTTTTGTTATTCAACAATTGCTTTGCAGGATTATTAGTATTCTTGGAGACCTAGTAGCTGTTCTATTCGATGCTGAAGGAGATTATCTGGAGCTGTGGGGGGAAGAGTCTGGGAAGGGGAGGAGAGATTAAACTGATGTGAGGTTCCTTTGTGGAGTAACAACAGTTTATTAAAGGATTCTTTTGATGCTTTAATCCATGTGCTGTCAGGGCATATTGATGCAAGGCGGTAAACAACATGTCTCTTGATTATCATTTTTTTTTTTGTGTGATTATCCCCCAACTCCAAAACATAACTGCTGTGACTGTGGTGGGGGAAAAAAGTCTGATGTATAGTTATTGAAAGCCATGTCCAAATTTATTGTATTTGGAACATCTCAGGTACTGAAAATAGTTATATGATCAACACAAAATAGCTAAATACTAAGGACTGTTTTAACTGTTGTAACCATCTGGGGGCACAACTTTGTTTCCTGGTGGCCAGTCCTGGCTTGTTGGCCTTCCACCTGTTCTGAGGTGTCTGCTTGAGTTTTTCCTGCCGTGACTTGATAATATTGAAACTGCGGAACAGGCTTCTCAGTCCTGTAGAAGAAGAGCAACCTTAAGCATCTCTCTCTGTATGCCCAGTGCTAAGTCATCTTTTGCCCGGTCCCTTATGGCCCCATGGACTTGTCTCCAATCAGTAGTTCAGTTCAGATGGGTAAAAAGATTGGCTGATGGGGCACACCCAGAGAGCAGTGGTGGACGGGCTGTACTCAACCTGGCGAGATGTTAGCAGTAGGGTACCCCAGGGCTCAGTCCTTGGGCCTGCACTGTTTAACATCTTCATCAGCGACTTGGACGAGGGGGTGGAAAGCACGCTGTCCAAGTCTGCTGATGACACTAAGATGTGGGGTGAGGTGGACACACTTGAAGGGAGAGAGAGGCTGCAACTAGATTTAGACAGACTACAAAA
>JAGPOW010000261.1:138405234-138423535 GCA_030014935.1 Caiman crocodilus
CCAAGTCTGCTGATGACACTAAGATGTGGGGTGAGGTGGACACACTTGAAGGGAGAGAGAGGCTGCAACTAGATTTAGACAGACTACAAAAGTGGGCAGTTGAGAATAGGATGGGGTTGAACGTAGACAAATGCAGGGTGCTGCATCTTGGGAGAAGGAATCCACAGCATACGTGCAGGCTGGGGAGTTCCCTTCTTGGAAGCACAGAGACG
The DNA here is from genome assembly GCA_030014935.1 of Caiman crocodilus. Classification (NCBI taxonomy): domain Eukaryota; kingdom Metazoa; phylum Chordata; order Crocodylia; family Alligatoridae; genus Caiman; species Caiman crocodilus. The sequence goes on from JAGPOW010000261.1 coordinate 138,405,447, forward strand.
GAAAGGGATCTTGGCGTCATTATTGACTCCAAGATGAACATGAGCCGCCAATGCCAGACCGCAGCCAGCAAGGCCAGCCAGACCTTGTCATGCATCCAAAGGTGTATTTCAAACAGGTCCAGAGAAGTGATCCTCCTCCTCTATGCGACTTTGGTCAGGCCGCAGTTGGAGTACTGCGTCCAGTACTGGGCGCCACAGTTCAAAAGGGATGTGGCCAGCCTGGAGAGGGGTCAGAGGAGGCCACCCACTTGGTGCAAGGGCAGCAGGACAGGCCCTTTGAGGAGGGACTGAAGGACCTGAACCTGTTCAGCCTCAGCAAGAGGAGGTTGAGGGAGGGCCTGGTGGCTGCCTACAAGCTCATCAAGGGGGATCAACAGCGAATAGGCAGAGCCCTTTTCTCCTCAGCACTACCTGGGGTGACGAGGAACAATGCTCATAAGCTGATGGAGAATAGGTTTAGGATAGAGATCAGAAGGCAATATTTCACAGTTAGGGTGGTCAAAATCTGGAACCAACTTCCCAGGGAAGTGGTCCTTGCCCCTACCTTGGGCATATTCGAGAGGAGGTTGGACGATCACCTGTCTGGGCTCTTGTGAACCCAGCATTCATTCCTGCCTGTGGCAGGGGGTCAGGCTAGATGATCTGTTCAGGTCCCTCCTGACCCGAGCTACTATGAAACAGTGAAATGAATTCTTCCCAGTTTGGTTCCCTGAGCAAGCTGGGACAAACCAACTTGGGTCAGGCTGGGATGAATACCCTGCCTGGTAATCTTGACATTGCTTCATTCTTTCAGTGTACTCTGAAAATTTGCACCACATCCCACTCCTGTAATCAGTCCCTGTGGGCCTGGCCACACTTCCCTCAATACAGCCAAGGGTGCCTTTTCCCTGGCTCCTCTCTGGCTTTCACTCTGAACCGTGGTGGCTATTCTTGCCATAGCCCTTCAGGGCCTAATTACAGTCTCCAGTTCTTAGCACTGCTTCTATCAGTTCTCGGTATATCTGGGGGATATTGTCTGTAGCTCTACCTGGGTCAGAATGACCCTCTCTGCCTCTGGTGCTGGGTTTAATGAGCCCACGTTCTGCCTCCTGTTACATGTATCCATGAAGTAATTTCTCTTCACTATAGGTAAGCTTTACTTATGGTACAGAAAGCTTCAGTACTGTGCAGCTTACATGCATGAAAGAGAAATGTACTGCTTGTTGATTACTAAAATAATCCTGAGAATTTTGGTCTTTGGTGCTGCCCAGTTAGACCTAATGAAGAAATGACCTTACTATACTGTATTATCCGAATACTCCAGAGAATGTTTATTGGAAATGGAGTGATGGGGCTGAAAAGGACCTCAGAAAGTCATCTAGTCATGCTTTCTGCTCAAGCTAGCGTCTTCACTACCTAAACCATTCCAGACCAATGCTTTTTTATTCATTGCCTGTAAATTCATACCTCTTGTCTAAAGAATCTGTTCAGTGAAAAGGTCATGACCTGAAAACTGGTATGCTGCAGTTGAAAAAGGATAAATATAATCTGCTAACTACTGACAGCTAATCTGCATGTAAAACTGAGGATCACTAAATTGCTAGTCAAGGGTTAGTTTAAAAGCAATGTAATCGTAGCAGGGCACTAAGACATGCCTGCTCCTTAAGACTGAAGAAGACTGGCCAGGGAGCTCCCCAGCTGCAAGTTGCCAGGGTAACAGCCTAAGGAAGTAATTGGCCACGCCTGCTGATGTCACCCGACTGGCAGAAGGCAGCGTTCTGGGATATGAGCCCAGGCTGTAGCTAACAGGTGCTCACTCTGTCTCTGGCAATTGGTGGGGAAGGGGTTCCTGTTTGCTGAAGCTACTCTGACCTGGGGCTGCCTGCCTCGCTCTTCTGGTGCTGCCTACTCTGCTACGTAGGTGCTACGTAACTACAAGGAAGCTCCCGGGTAATTCGACTAGGGGCATAACGTTGTTTTATTGCTAGCATTTCAGTTATAGTCTAGTGGCTTGTGTTTGTGTTTGCTTGCCCTGGAGGATTGGGGTGAGGCTAGAAGGGGAAGCTTGGAGGCCTCATTAGTGCCTAAGAGAGAGGGCATGTGATTTGGTAGAGCCCTGAGCCCCAGAGGGTGCAGTTAAGGAGGCACACAGCCGCGTGTATGGGGGAGAGGCACAGAGCCAGGCATCTGAGACCGCATCATGCTTGCAGGTTGCAGAGAGACAGGAGCTAGAGGGCTCAGTGCTAGGGGCATATGGAGTGGATGATGGTAGCAACACCTATGAGGCGTGGGGTACCTGTATGCACTGCCCACTATAGCTGGGCATGTTCATTAAGCAGGAGGCTGCGCTTCACAAGTCAAATATTTACTTTATCAGGCATGACTGGTGAGATCAGCAGGTAGATGCCCAAGTCGGGTGGGCAGGCTGCACCGAGGTCAGCTGAAATATTTTTAGATGTACACCTTTGTGCAAATCCAAGATGGTCCCCCCCCCCCCCCCCCCAACAAAAGCCCCGCCGGGCCAAACCACGCCTGAGGAGTTGATTTGGAAAAAGGGGGGAGCAGTGCCCAAGCAGCACCTGACAAAGGGGGGGGAGGAAAGGGGCAGGGGCTGTGTGGCGGATTCCAGTGTTGGGGTGCCAAAAAGGCTGTAAGGCCTAGAAATGTGGGGCTGAGGGCAAGGGGGGCACCCGACCTCCCTCCCTTCTGCCATTGCTTTCACTGCAGTAGTGGGGGGTGGGGGTGAGAATCCAAGACAATCATCTGATGATTGGCTTCTTTACTAATATCAATTAGTTATAAATTTCCATTGTCCATATACAGAATCTAATTGGAGGTTGCCTTAATGTTAAGGTTGATTTAAATTTTGAACAAATACAGTAACACACGGTGCCTCTGTTTCTGGTTTCTTGTTGCTGTCTGGGTACAACTACTCTTTTACTTGAGAAGGGAAATTCCAGGCTAGCTAAACTCGAAATGATGATACACATTGGTTAACAATGTTGACTGTACCTTGAATCTGAATACAGTAAAGGCGATTACCTGATTTGTGCCACCATAAACATGTTTATAGTGGCACAAATGCTGAGCAAATAGATGCTGCTATACTTTGTTGCAACCTGTGAAAGGAAGATCAGTCATAAGACTACTGGTTTATTGCAACAGATTTTTATTACTTCCACGGCAGAAGAGCATGATGAGCAGCCTGAGCTCCTTGCAGTCTCCTGACTCTCTGGGCATGTGCCCTGGAGGCCTGAGGGGCTCTCAGGTCCCCGGGGAGACCACTTGCCTGCTTCCTCCCCTTGCTGAGGGGCACTCCAGGGAATCTCAGGGTGCCTTACCGTAAGCAGACAAGGTTCTTTTGGTAAATGTGATACCTTTTATTAGACCAATGAAATCATTAGAAAAATTGTTCTTTACAAGCTTTTGGGCAAAAACACCCTTCTCCAGACACGGGGAAAGTCTGCTGGTGTTTGTATGATCTCCTGGGTGGATGAGAAGCTTAAGCCAGTATGCAAAATTCAGGTTTGTGAAAATGCAAATCTGTGGCAGGGAGGATCATGGGGGACATGAGTTGTTAGGTGTGAGATTGGGGGTGGGGGGTGGGAATATTGACCTGGTGATAGAACGTAGTTGGTAAAATGTAGAGAGGTTACCTGGAGTTATCAGATGGCAGGCAGGTTATGATATGCTGTAAATTCAATGTCTATATTTAATCCATGGTAAAGTCCATTAGCTGGGAACTTGGGACTTCCTGCTCAGCCAGAGGTTGGGCATGGGTCTGGCTGAGTGGGGAAAGTGGGGATTATCCCCTCCTAGCCAGACCCGGGGTATTGGTCAGGCTTGGTGGGGCAGGGGTGGAGGAGGAAAGGGCGGGGAGTAACTCTTCCCCACTTGGCTAGCTCTGTTCCTTGTGTCTGGCTAGGTGGACTAAAGCCGGTTCCCATTTAGTTAAGACACGTGATTGCTGGGGATGGGTTGGGCTGAGTGGGGAAAGCAGGGGAGATCACATCATCTCAAGGGTGACATGAGAAGATGTGGGTTTTGTCTCATGAGCCACATCATCTGTGCTGTGATGTGTTGCAACACAGCTGATCTGCTTTGCTTGATGATGTCCACTTCTAGCCTTTGTGTTATGCTCTATCGTAGGAAGAATGCAGCTGGGATGCTGCAATACGTGGCACTATAATGACGGCACTGGGGAGAGGGTAAAGAAAAAAAAGTAACCTGCTCTGGAAACATAACACCATACTTTAATTTTCTTTTATATTGCGCCCATGTACTATCAAAAGAGAACAGCCGAAGCTATTATAATACCTGATAAATGCATTCGAGTGTAAAATATACAAACTAGTTTAGTTTATATTTGGGTTTGTAACAGGCAAGAGGGAATGATCTTTCAAGTTAATGGGAAAACAAATGAAACAGCACCTGTTTTTAAGAGCTCTGACCTGAACTGTTAACAGTGTTGGTCTCTCTTATTTTCTCTTGCGTTAAAACAGACTTTCACAATACTGTTTCTAAGCTTGTACATATATGTGGCATAATAAAGAAGGAGCGTGTTTGCTTGTTTTAACCTGGGTGTGTGTGTGTACATGCTTTACTTCATGCATTTCAAACTTGCAATCTGTGGAATGATCTTTTATGAAGAAGAAAGGAGAAATGAGCCCTGAGTAACAAGTGTAATTAAATGCAAAAACCTTCTGCCAAACTGAGACACAGTTGAGATCCCCTGATTTAGACAGAAACTGCATGATGGCCTGTATTTCTCAATGTTGTCTTTTTAAAACTATTTTATGACTAGCTTAGCAGAGTACACTCTCCGCAAGAAGATCTTTCTCAGAATTTTACCATGCCAAAAAGTAGTTTTATTGTATTATGAACTGAGTTGCTACATGAAAAGGTGTACATTTCAAATCGACTGAGAAACGGAAGCTTACTTACTTTACAAAAGTAAGTTGACTTGCAAATGCCAGAATTAAATTGTGCTACTGAGGATTTCAATATGAGGTCGCTGAAGGCTGTTTCCTGACGAATGTCCCACATTTGCTAGATGAACATTTAATTAAAACAATCCTAACACCTTGTGACATGCTTGGGTCCCAGATGCCACCTGGGTATGCCTCTGAGATGTACTCCCAGGATACTTTCAGATCTTTGGGAAGCCCTTCTGCCTAAATCCCGCTTGCCTGTCTGTTGCTTGACCACTGAGAACCAAGTGAGATATGACAGAGGCCTGTAGTGCCTTAGCCTTACCCGTTTCACTAGCTCTCGCCAGCTCTTGACAGAGGGGATTCTGACAACTAGTAGGATCATATTCTTTGTCCAGTCATGTGCTCAGAAAAGATGGGTCTCTCTTCTGTTGAATGGCAAGCCTGTATGGTCAAATGCTATGGAATCGCAGTTCTCACTGACAAGAAGCGAGTAAAAAGATAAAATAATATACAAAAACTAAGAACAAGCACAAGAAATCATTCCCCATATATTGAGATGCAGGCAAAGATATGAGAATAAACAAACAAAAAGAAGATACCAGGATAATAAGCTGTTCTTACCCCGCATCTGAGACCCAGAAATCTCCCCATATCCAGCTTATCAGCTGGGGACTCCAGTGTTTCCTCATACCCAGGAAAAACTGAAGACCCAGCTTTGCTCTTGAGGCTAGTTTAGGTGTAGCTGCCTATCTAGCTGGCTGACACACATCACCTTTTCAACTCCAGGGGACTCGGACTATTCCAGTAACTTTGTCCCCTAACGGTACACTTTTACTGGACTACAAGATTTTTCATATCTTATTATCACCAGGGGAATGTGTGCATCTTTTCAGACATGGAGATTCACTAAACCAATATATTGTCTCTCAATTTCCTTGTACTGGGAAATGTTTTTCTCATTTCAAGGAGTTACGTCAAGCTATATCTTGTTCCTTTTAAAAATGTAAATGAGTTGTTGTCCTGGTAGGTCTTTCTGACTGTAAACACTTGTGTCAGATTCTGGTTGTTGCTTTTCAGCCTTTCCTTGAGTGCCCCCATCCCCCCCCCAAATTGTTTATTACTTGAAAGTCATTATGTTGTGCAGTCCTGGCTCTATTATAACATAAAAGATGCATTTGGTATCAAATACCACAGTACATATAAACATAAGAGCAGTAAAGTTAAATAGAGTTTGATGTTGCCTATCGGTATAGGCTATGTGCCGGGGCTTTGAAATTTCGCTGAGTGTTTCATTTTCAGCTCGAAACAACAAAATCAAAATGAAACCGAAAGCTTTGAAACGTGCCCTTATTTCATTTTAAAGCCATTGAAATTGTTTTAGTTTTGAAGCAGCCGGGTGGCGGGAGGCAGGGCAGAGCCCGGTGGAACTCGGCCCGGCGGCGGGAGGTGGGGCACCACCTTGTCCCTCCCCACCTCCCGCTGCTCGACTGCGCTCTGACCAGCTCTGCGGCCCCATGAGCTCGGCCTGCCTTCCCTGCACTGCTGCGTTCCTCCTCGGGCTTAGCCTGCGGGCCCCCGGATCTGCGTGCCGGAGGGCAGGAGGCTGCTGTCTGGGGCCAGGGGCAGCAGCAATTTGCCTGGTACCAGGTGCGGGCTGTGCACGGTGGGCTCCCGTCATCCCCCTGGATCTATGTGCTGGATGGCAGGGGACTGCTGCTGTCAGCAAGTGTCATGAGTTTTGCTTTGAACAATTTGAGGTACAGTTTCGCAGAAACCTCTGCACTTATCTCCTTGAAATTTGGCAGGCTTCATGTCCTCAGAAGGGGCTACCATCCTGGCAATTTTCATCTAAATCAGGCAAGAAATTATGGTGTTTTAGGCATTTTCATGATTCCCCACTATAGCCTATGGGCAGAATGCTTTCAAAGCATTTAAAAAAATGAAACCAAATAGTGCTTTGAAACAAAACACTGTCCCTTGGAAACAGACACTGAAATTAAATGATGGTGTTTTGGACTTTTAAAATGTCTGTAAGATGCTGCAGGAACTAGAAAAGATGCTTCAGGTTCTGCTTTTTAAATTGTGCGAGTCCTGCCAGGTCTTCCACTGCTGCTGGCTATATTATTTTGATCAAAGTCTAGAATTTGTAGACTTTTTTCCATTATCACTGGGGAAATTTTAAGTTTAGCTTTGTCACTGATGGAACATGATTCTAATTTTCTCTGGAAAATGAAATAAATATTAAACCTTATAATCTGTAAGCACAATAATACCAGTAACTATTCCAGAAAGCTATGTTGTCTCCAACTAAATGAGATGTGTGTATTACATATGGGGATTCAATTTAACTAGAAACTGAGGTATAGTGCTTAAAGCCATATGTAATAGCTGTAGTTGGGTACATTTGTAAACATTTGCATCTCCTGAGGCTTTTTGCTTGTTTTAAACCTCTTTAGTATAAAGGGATCATGTGACATCCAAACCTCTCTAGGTGGTATTGCTATCCTTTATTCAGGACAGGATTTAAAACACACATCATTTGTTAGTCTCAAATCATTTTAAAGCCATCTTAAAAATAAATTGGCAGATGTGAGTAGACCTAAAAACAAAAGCTAGTGACTGCAGGGACTAAGGATTACATAGTCATATCAATATTCTTTGCACAAAAGGTACCTTGCCTAGTTCTCAAAAATAGGCTTTGAAGAATATGTATATTAAGTAATGTGCTAATGCACAAAGCCAGAATTTAAATGCATGTCACTTTAAGTAACTACATGAAGCCATGCTAAATATCACAGCTGTTTATAGCTTTCTTTTCATTGATCAATTTTTATAGCAAAAGCTTAAAGAGGAGAGAGAGGCTAAACGAGCTCACCTGGATGGCAGACACGATTATATCTTGACTATTGTTGCCTCTTGCGTGGATGTGGACAAAACCGAAGTAGAAGATTCTGTTCTGGAGGGTAACCAGGTATGTCGTCCTGGCCCCTGCACACTCAATTTATGGTGTAATCTGTTTTGGAGGATTATTATTTACAGTAGCAGTCAACTTAAACATGTATGTATTTAGATAACTATACCTGTCCTCTTATTTCTGTGATTCTGAAGAGTGACTTCTTTTTCTTAAATTAAGCAATTTTGTGTGGCCAATTACTTAGCCACAAGAAATGGCTTAAGTTTGGTAGTTTGCTTCTTTATTTATAAACTTGAAACTTAATGGAGTACTTATGGTGGCAAATTCCTTTCCATGTTCAGTAGACCCATTCACTCCATGGGTTAGTTCCATGCTGGGAGATTAAATAAAGTAATAAATAATGGTCAAACCAAGACAGTTGAGTCCTGTCCATCCACTGTCAAAATTTATCTATTCTTTTTTGAACAAGTTGGATTTCTTTTGGCTTCGTAAAGGTAGTGAGAAATGCAATGTCTAAAGTAAATGGTCCAGAAAATGTACACTTTTTTTGTGCAGGATGCTGACCTTGTTTATCATGTCTCTTATTGATATCTATATTGCCTAGAATTCCTTTTTTTTTAAGGTTACGTGGAATTTTAGAGAAGAGCATGATGACACATTTCCTCAAAGTAGATATTGTTGTAGGTTGGCAGCATTTAAGTTGGTGAATTAAAACAACCATTATTCCAAGGTTTCTTTTTAACTACCTCCTTGTAGAAAAGCCTTATCTGTTGCTGGAAGAGGTACAAAAGCAGCTCTGATCTTTCTTCTGGTATGATGATGATGGAAAACTGGCTTTTCTTTCCTCCACAAACACAGTTATATCAAATTCTCTAGCGATTCCTTAGCAGGAATTGCTCAAGGCTGTTGGTTAGCCACCTGACAAGTTCTAAAAAAAAAAAAAAAAAAAAAAAAGAGGTTCTTCATAGCAAAACTTCATGCAAAAAACCCCATGTGACATTGACCTGAATCATGGACATATCTAAGAATTTCTAAGGGGGGACACGAGCCATTTTTATTAGGATTTTGCAACACTTTTTGAAACTTATCAAGGAGATGTCCATTATCTTTCTAAATTGTGTTGAAGAGCCTGAACTTCATTCTGGCTTCAACAGAACACGGGTACAGTGCACTAACTAAACTACTAGTGTAAAGGAAGGGGAGGAGGGGGGCTGGTCCAACAACTCTAGCTCTGGTTAAATGAAAAGATGGATGATGCATCTTGGGTTTAAACATGACCACCAGCATTAAAATAACTTTTTAAAATAGCAATGCTATGATTCATGTACTCAGTTTAGCAATTAAACAATCTTAAAATCAATTTGCCAGCAATGTGAAAAGTATACTTGTAATACAACTTCATCTTAAACAGATTGAGCGCATTGATACATTCCTGGCCAGTGGAGGTCTTCGTCATCTCGTGTTCTTCTATCAAGAAGTGGAGGCAGCTGAAATGGGTAAATTGACTTATTCTACTAGTACTGTCCCACATGATCCCGTTAAAATTGTTGGGCCTAATTGTGCTCCTATGATGTGTTAACTAGTAGCAAAAATGTTCAGGAAGTTGTATGTTCCATAGAGTAGATAAGCTGATGTTCTTCAGAAATCGGGGATTTTTGAGGTACTTCCTATCAGTGAAGTTGATTGATAATTAGATAAATGATGGATTCTTGGGGTGCATCTACACATGCTTTAATGTTCATTAGCCTACTTTTAATGTACCTTAAAGCATCACTAAAATGTGCTGTTTAGTTAACGCACATTAGAATAGGCTAATGCACATTAAATGTCACTTAATGCACATTAACTAAAGAACACAGTTTAAGACCGGCTAATGTGCATTTTCTTAATACTTCACAATGGAGGGTACTCTTACCTGTACTCCAGGGGTGGGGGGTAGCTCCAAGAGCTGCTCTAATTAAAGCACTGCCTGTCTCGTGTATTGGCATCCGCCACACTTAAATGGTGGCGAGGGTGCTTGAACTAAGCTCATTCACAAAGCTTTAGTTCAAGTGCTATCATTTTTAAGTGTGGGGATGCTGATACTGTGTTCCAGCAGCCTCCTGCATCTCATGTAATTGCCACAGTCCAGCAGACTTGATCAACTGAATTGACTCCAATGCACTGGAACTCAAACACATCAGAGCAGCCTCTGTCTGTGTATAGGTGCCCAGACGTACATTACTGTCCTTTATTTCATGTTCATTAAATCTAGTATATGTCACACAAACCTAAGTGTCGCTGTATCCTTTACTGCCAACATCATTCAAACAGGGAGTTAAACTTCATGGATTCCTTTGTGTAAAATTACAAATTTTATTTTAAACAACATGGATATTTTAAGAGACATGAGGAAATGTCTGTATGTGGGGGCTAGATAGGGAGGAGGTGGTGCTGAATAAAAAATAGGAGAGAGAAACATGGCAAAGGAGGTGGCTGATCATGCTGACTGGGGGATTTTCTTGCCCCCGATTTTTTTTCCCCCTCCACTCACCAAAAAGCAGCCATGCTACTTCTGGAAGTCCTGCGACCATTTCCAGAAGCAGCTGCTTTTGAGGCTGGCCCCACTTCCTGGTGTGGGGCCGAGAAACGCCGGTGGAATGGGGCTGCCTATAGAGCGGAATTGGTTGGATGAGAGGCAGCAGTGGTTGAAACAAAAAAACTTTACTTACGAGCTGTATATATGACGGAGACAGTGTAGGCACAATCCGTAGACAGACGGAACAAAACTGTAGACGGGCACACTGATGCTCACACTCACAAGGGGATGGGATACGTCGTGGCGACTGTGATGGGGAGTCATTGGTGGGTGATCAGGCCTTCTCCGTGGCTCCGAAATACATGTGGGGATCTCTCTCCATGCACATCTGAGCACTCCTCCAACTTGGGCGGGTATCACCTAAGCTTTTCATGCGGCCAGCAAGCCAATTGCTGACCGCCACGTGTGCATAATTTACACCAAGCCAATCATGAGTGTGCACTCGATGGTGCAGCTGCAAACTTTTGGCAAGCACCAAGGACTTTTCCTGCCTTACAGGGAAAATCCCTGCACCAGGGACTTGCAATGTGCCTAACACAGCTGTGCCGAGGCACCTCTTAACCACTCGGCTCTGACACCCAGCTGGTGCTCTCAGGGGAGGCACTGGTGCTCCCACCTGCCCGCCAAATGGGGAGCATGGCTGGACAGGGGGTGCACCAGTGCTTGGCGGGTACTCATGCGTCCCTATGTCACCACCCCAGCCTTGAACAACTGGATGCATTCTAGTTCTGGCCATGGCCCTACATATATGCACAAGTGTATATTAATGTATCTAAATAAATTCTTATTTTATCTCTGGTTCCTTTTATTTGACCTGGGGGTGAGGTGAAAGAGGACCTGAGAGGCAACTAATCCCTTGGGCTTCCTCATTGGTCCGTTCCCAATCTGTGGTGGGACCTCCAGAGGGAATAACAGCCTATGTGCCAAGTGCATGGGCAGCTTTGAGGCATGACAAAGATAGGGCTTGAAGAGCCGTTGGAGTTGACCAGTGGAGCAGTGGCCCCAGAAGTGCCCGGAAGATGCCTCCATCAAGGAGGGAGCAGCAAGTAACTGCATTCCTGACCGTCTGTGGAGGGAGCTGTGGCAATGGTGCACAGGTTTATGTACGGGGGGGTCTGGAAGCAGACTGGACCTTGGTGGCCGCACTTGGCAGTGTGGGTCACCAACCCTACGTAAGCCAGGAGCCCTTGGTGCATGGATCGGTTTGCAGGCCTGGAGAAGATCCAGTACTGGATGGGACCTTGGCAGCTGCATGGGGCAGTGCAGGTCCCCAACCCTGCACAAGGCAGGAGCAGGGCCATCGATGCACAGGGCCATAGAGCTGATGGGTTGCTGCAGCTGCACAAGGCAGCACAGGTCCCCAACCCTGCCCTAGGCAGGCACCCCCTTTGGTGCCAGGGGGCTGAGGGAGGGCTGATGGGCCCTGGTGGCCAAGCAAAGCAGCTTGGGCCTTCCTGCTGCAAGCAGGGACTGGGCAGGTTGACCACCTCCGTGAGGGAGTACGCTGGGAGTCATGGAATCCCCTCGCCCTGGGGAACTCTACGGGGAGGAGGGGCCTTCCTCACTGGGAATCCCCTGTGGAGTGGGGGCAACTCGCCCAGTAGAATACCATTACCCATCCTATGTCCTTCAATTAGGAGGGGGCCTGTAACCATGACACTACCGTTATCAAACAGGGGCCAGATACTCCCCTCTGTGAGTAAGAGGATCTTTCCCTGAGTTGCCATTTGTTCTTTGGGCACAGCTGCTTTGCTATTGCTGTGGTCTAGTTCCTTACATCATTGGGATTCCTGTTGTAACCCTGTGCTCTTATTTTTATATTGTAAAGGATTGTAAGCTGTTTTATATCTGAACTCACTGTAGAGGTTATCTGTATATATGCATCTTATTTGGTATTTGTATATGTTCAATTATTGTCCCATTGCTGCCTGCGGTTCCTGTGATAGGTTAGCCTACAAATCAATACCTAACATCAGGTGTTCCTTCACCTGCTACCTGGAGGACTACAGCAAGGGGCAAGGCTGTAGGCTAATCAGAAGGCCGTAGGAGGTTAGGCCTATGCCTGAGTTCAAGGTTAAAGAGAGAGCCTGCCTGCTACACTCTCACAGTATACATGCACCTCCTGATACCCTCTCTCCAATTGAAGGGATGTCTTCTGCATCTCACCTGGGTTACGTGGGGAGAAACCACTTCTCCCTTTCCATCCAGAAATTTGTTGTTCAGCTATGCTCATTGGGGAACTCCAAAATATATCCTGGAGTGTCAGGGCTAGGCACGTGGTAAGGCAACTCTTGTTCTGCTTCAGAAAAACATGCTGCTGCTCCACAGTTAAATCCGTTTTAGAGACACCCCTCCTGTCCTAGTGCTTTGTAAGTCATTTCTGTCAAACCCTGGAATATTGATGAGGTAGATTTCTGTGGGAAAGTCTTACGGCCACAATCGTACAGCGTGCTTAGAGGAAGGGAGAATATGTCCGTATGAGACCACAATCATCATCGCTGTTGTTGGTAGTCTGATACAAGGATGACAGTTTTGCAAGAGCTAGGGAGGGCGATCTCCAGGTGAATCTGGAGATGACTGAAATGGCCAAGCCAAGGTCTGCATGTTTGACTGCATAGATAAGATACACTTCCACAAAGGAGAAGTGGATCCTGGTGAGGTCGAGTTACAGCTTTTTCTCTTTGACTCTTTTACCTATTTGCCTCCATAATGAGGCAAGTTTGCTCACAAATGTTTGATGCTTTTTCTTACTTTGTTGCAGCTCTTGCAGTTCTTTGCTTTTCTTCTATTCCCAAGGGGATTCTAATGCACCGTACTTGTCCCATGGTTCACCAGCCCATCCAGCCTAATGGGTGGAGCTGGGGCTTGTAGGAATAAGGGTGAGAAGGCCACAAGTTGGGAGCCAAAATACCAAGTCAGGGAAAGGAGCCTAGTTACCAAGACCAAAGGATAGATGGGGCAAAGTCCAAGAATAAGCCAAACCAAGCAGGGGTCAGGAGTCAGAAAACAGGTCTGCAGGGAGAATCCAGAGGCTGAAAGCCAGGAGGAAGCCAAAGACAGAGTCACAAACCAGGGAAGACAGAGACGTTAATGAAATGGGAGCTGTTCTGAAACTAAAGACTGGTATATTGTACAGCGAGGCTCAGGTGCTGGAGGAGTTCCTTAAATGCAGCATCAGACCTAAGTGGAGGGAAGGGGCTGTGGGGCAGCTGGCCTTCAATTAGCAGTAGCTGGGTCAGTGTACTTAGCAAGTATTGCAGGGTACAAGCCTGCCTGCACTTCTTTATAGGGCTGATCCAGGCTGCAGCCTTACAGGTGCACATCTAAGCACTAACCTGTTAATATGCTACGCCTACAACTTTTCTTGGATGAGTTTATGAAGATTCTTCATGCTTATTGCTCTTCCCATGAACTGTGTCCCCAGATCAGTTTTGAATACCCTCTAATTTTTTCACTCCCCATGGTGGTTAACAGTCCATGCCAGTCTTTCTTATTCTACAAAGCATGCAGTGTGGCACCATGCTTCAAGGTACGTAACGTTCGCTATCTATTCCTTTTCCCTTGAATGCACCTAAAGCTGTGAAATAACTACCATCTCAAGTAAAGCTCGGCTCGGAGGTTTCATTTCTCAGTTTTCAGAGTGAGGATTCAGTTGATTCCCTGCCTAGAAGAAATTCAGCACAAAAATACCTTTTTCTTCCACTCTTTCCCCACCTCCAGGAGGTATCGCTTCTCAGAGTGGAGGAAAAAGGTATTTGTGCTGAATTTCTTCCAGGCAGGGATCAACTGAATCCTTACTCTAAAAACTTTTTCTTTAAGCGGTTGATTGTGGGTTGTATGAAAAGACAGTTTAACTTGATCAGATGAAAAAGTATCTCTGTTTAGGGTTCATGGAGATTTGAGCTTTATAAGTCTTTGGTAAAAAAGGCAGCCCCTGGCGTGAGTGCCAGCATGGCACGAGAAATCATTTTGCTTGGCATGTGCACCACGGGGCAGATGGCAGGGAAGGGATTGGGGCTGCGCTGCCACAACAAGGCTTGGGCCCTCTGCAGCTCTCTAGTGTACCGGCATCTTACAAGTCGAGGTTCCTTGTGTTTTTGGCACTCTGCCCGAAAATGTTGCTGACCCAGATACAGTCTAACAATTCGTGGAAGTGATGACCAAGAATAAAAACATTCTAATATTGTAGGTTGGGGAAATTAGGCCATCATTATTCCTTCTCTACAAAGAGTAATCTCAATGTACGAGTTCCTCATAATTGCCACTCTCTTGATTTTCTACAACCCATAGGTCGATTTGGGATACCTGGAGCAGCAATTACTTCTCACTTAGTAAGAAGCAAAAAACCCAAAGTGTTTGTGACGGAGGCAAAAGATGTTGCTTTAACTGGTGCATGCGTGTTCTTCATTAGATCCAGCCCTTCCAAAACCATCACTACAGAGAATATTCATCAAGTAAGAGTATAGTTTTATTGCTATGTAAAGTTAATTTGAATAAAACATCACCATGACATAATTGCAACCAGATAAGGGGATCTGTGTGTGTGCGCGCGCATCTCTCCTCTCTCCTCTGAACCCGACACCCTTGCTATATATATGTATGTATTAGTCCTGTGTAAAGCAGATAGTATTCACTTCAGATTCGGTCAATTTGAGGGGCAGTGATGTGAATTGCTGTACCAAATCAATTTGGCTGAATCTGATTTGGAGATTGCACTGCCGCTGAATTGCCAAATCAAACGGGCCCCATCCCCCACCCACCCGCTCAGCCCTAAGACCCCAGTACTTTTAAAAAAAGCCCCAGACTTGCTGGATCCTGCTGCGGGGGAGGGAAGAAATGTCTCCACTACCCTGAACTACACTGGGGGGGCTCTGCCATGAGGCCCTAATGGCAGCTGCAGCAGCCGGTGAGTGCGGGGCTTCTATTTTACTTTATTTTACTTTAGTTTGCTTATTTACTTTTAAAGCACCAGGTCACTGGGCGGGCCAGCCATTGATGGGGCTTGGAGAGCAGGTGGGAGGTGCTTGGGGGGGTGGAGGAGCAGGCAGGAGATGGGGCCTGGCAGGGGTTCGAATCACATGTACACGTATCTGAAATTATATATTAATTAGCTAGTTATATTAACTAGCAATATATTAATCAGTTAGTTAATTATATTAACTAGCTGCTTCTTACAGGCCTCATACAGCCAGCCAGCAAGGGTGTCAGGTTCAAATGAGAGAAAGAGGGGGAACTTGCCAAGGTTCAAATAATCAACTGCAATATATAATTCGGTTGAATCAAATTGTATATAATTATTTAGTTAAAGCCTTAAACTAAAGATGATATGCATGCATGCAATTCTGTGTTCATCAGGCAATCAGATTCCAGATTTTTTTTTTTTATTTGTTGGTATAAACTTCTGGAATCTGATTGCCTGATAAACATGGTGTGTTATTAAACTGCAACTGAATTGTGCTAGAAGTAGTCAGCTACAGGTTTGAAGCATATACTGGTAGGTAAAAGAAGAAGTTAAGGCCAGAACAAGGTTTAAAGACAAGACTAAAATAACCTTGAGTAAGCTCAGGGTAACAAATGCCAACTACCCTCTTGCACGTACATTTGATCAAATAACAGTTGATGCCTTGGTTCAACATTTTGCTACTCCAGGTAGAAGATTCCCAGGGTTTTACATCCCACAAAATATACTTGTTCATTTGTACTACTGGTTGCACTAATGTGTGACTTCCTAGACTCTTTTTTTCAAATTTATAGTCTTTTAAAATGAAAGACCTACAGGATCGGTTCAGGTATTCAGCTACAGGTACCAGTGCAAGTTCATATACAAGTGCCAGTGCAGGTTTGGGTCCAGGTTTAGATACGTTCAGATTCCAGTTCTGGTTCCGATACGTTCAGGTTTTCAGATACAGGTTCATGTACGCACATAGGTCCAGGTCTGGGTCTGTTGAGGTTCGGATATGTTCAGGTTCCTGTCTAGGTTACAGTTCCAGGTTCAGGTTTGAGCTGAGGCTCATGTTTGGGTTCATGTTTGTTAGGGTTCTGATACAGAAGCTGGGGACTTGTCATCTTTCCTTATCCTTGTAGTACAAGTGATCCTCACGGATCACTTAATTAGTTGCCTATGAAATGTTTGCCTTAATCTATCTGATCCTGCAAGGTAGTGTTATGATAGGCCATTATTTGGTTAAAGCCTTAAACTAAAAATGATAGAAATTATAAATTTGGTTTGGAAGTTGTATATTATATCCAGGACCACAATATATTTGCCCCCAACTGACATAGTATTTGAGCTTAGATGTTCTGACTTCATATTGACTTGTTAGAGAATGAGGAATTGTAGATGTCTTGAATTTCTTCATAATGGCTTTTGGAGTCAAAAAGGAGTCAAAATGGCTTTTGTCAATGAAAGAAGAGAAAGTGTTACTGAAAAGATCAGCAGTTGGTAGTGGGGGAGGAGGGAAACAAATGTGCTCATTTCAGTTTTGAATTCTATAAGGTCAGCATATCGGTTCAGGTTATTCAAGGGTGAAATCTCTCTATATTTCTGCTTTAGAGAGTATTGACAAATACACATAGAGAATTGTCATGGGAACCATCAGCCTTTGGTGAACTCTGTATTAAAAAACAAACTATAATTGAGTGAGTCTGTGATAGACAATCAAATTAATTCCCTTACAGATATCTCCTGTAACCCTTAAGAGGGACAATATGTTGAAATCATTTTAAGACTATCTTAAGCTGTAATTCTTTGAATACCTTGATGCTGCTCATATCTATTTTATGGTTAGTTTTGTTAACCCTTTTGATGTGTGCCTTATCCTCTCTTGCAGGAAGTGAACTTCAATACAATAGATACTGCTCAAGGTGGCTTACTGCAAAGTGTGCAGCATTTACTATCCAACATCTTCATTCCAGCCCTCAAAACCATGAATCATGGTGGGGATAAGCTTGGTGGTTTTCAGCAAGCAGCTAATATTGGGCAGGACTTTGTTGGCTCTCTGGAGGGATTTGTGAGTGCTTTATCAGGTGCTCAGCAGAGTCTTATGGAGAAGGTAAGATTGCCATGTCAGTGGCTGCAGGAAAGATGAGGAGCTCCGAATTGCTGGTTACCTCAGCATTTCATTTTAAAGGTGTTTCTTTTTTTTTTTCTTTTTTTGCCTTAAACTTCAGGCAGAATGGCACTATTGAGTACTAGACTTACTGACAATTTATTCTTCTTTCCCTTATGAGGATAAGGGGTGAGGAAATCTGGAGCTTGGATGGTCATTTACACTTTCTTCCTACCACCCTTCACCCTTTGAGTTGTGAAGAGCTGTGACCTTTTTCAGACCTTCCTAAAGTCAGAGCTTCTCTAGATACTCTTTTGTTCTATAGTCTTAAACTTTCAGGCCCTTGTGCTGATGCCAGTGTCTTTAAATTTCAAAGTGCCTTGGTTTCTGGATTGAGCCCAGAAAATGTTCCTGTTTATCTTGTGCAAGCATATACTGTTACCAGATTTGCCCATTACTTTGGGGTGTGCTCACTTATTAGGGATAGTTTCTAGGGTCTTGGTGATTCTGTCCATGTGCTGCTTGTGTTACGATATGGAGCTGTATCTCTCCCTTCTGCAAGCCCTCACCCCCGATGGAGCTATCTTGCAGGACTCAATCTCAATGGGACTGGGTTCCTCCAGTCCCCAAATCAG
>JAGPOW010000261.1:138429182-138469363 GCA_030014935.1 Caiman crocodilus
ATCCGGGAAGCTAGTCCTATCTCCATCTCTGCCTTGGCCTTCCTGACTGCCCCCCTACATCCTCGGGCGACTGTATCATAGTCCCTCTTGGTAATGACCTCCTTCAGTGATGAAGGAGGCTTAAGGGGCTGGAGTGGGATGGGCCAGGCAGGGCAGTGATGGTGGGGCTTGGGGGCAGGTGGGGTGGGGATGGGTGGGGAATGATTAAGGGGGCTCAAGGGAGCAGGGCCTGGGCAGTGCAGGGAGCCAGGGAGGCTTGGGGGGCAGGTGGAGGGGTGGGGCTGGGTGAGGCAGTGATTAGGGGGCTGGGGGGCGGGGAGTGTAGTTGGGGCATGGGGCAGGGATTGGGAGGAGCTGTGGGGGCCGGGCGAGTAGGTGGGGCCAGCAAGGGTCAATTCACGCTCATTTGTGTCCAACTTAGTATTACAGGACAATTTTTTTTCTAGTACCTTTTAACTAGACCAACTATATTTTTGGGAGAGATCTTCCAGGTATATAGTTGCATTAATAAAACTATATTAGGAAAAAATCCTCACCTCTAATACATTCCCCAGACCATTATGGCTTCGACAACACTTGAAGCCTACAATTTAGTGTTAGTAACTGTATGTGTATGTTCCTTTTATCTCGAGACTGTCTTTAGGTGTGCATAGGTTTGGATCACATACTGTAAGAAGCTTAGTCCATTTTGTTTTCTCTCTCTTTTTTACCTAAGATGTCCCTGGCAATACTAATTGAAGAGCTGTGTGTGTGTGCGCGCGCGCGTGTGCACACATGCACTCTCATTAACTGAAACTTAACAGATTTATGAATTGAAAACTCATGGTGTTGTTTTTCCCAATCTCAGACACATTTACACAAACGGAAGTTCCCTTTTTGGAATAATCAATATAAAGTAATTATGTTCCAAAGTATTGAAAAATATCACACATAACTATAAAATATTGTTAGCAATAGCAAGTCTATAAAAAAAGAAAAAAAAAAAAAGAAAAAAGAAAAAAAGAGAACAGTGTCAAGTCTTCTAAACGGCTGTAGGACGGAAGTCTTGCATGCTCATCTGAAGTAAACAAGCACTACTATAGGGTTATTATAGGTTTACTATAGGGTTCTTTGTTTATTTGTTGTTGGTTTGTTTGTTTTTTTTTTAAATTCAATAATAGCCTGATTGAAGTAATGGAGCTGTGCTTTTTAAAACATGCCTTTTTTGCAAAACGCATTTGCCAATTCCGTTTTTTAAACTTGTTTTTCCGCTTAGAGCTGGCGAGAGCTGGATACTCAGATCACTCATGCAGCTAATGAAGCCAAAGATAATGTGAAATATCTCTACACACTTGAAAAATGTTGCGACCCCTTGTATAACAGTGACCCTGTAAGTAACAGCTCCTCACTAGTTAACAGGTTCCATGTTGCCCCTGAACACGCAGCACTTCTAGCTGGTGGGCATGACTTAGCATTCTGAAGTGACTTTCCATTTTATTTAATTTTAACTACCTGCATCCAGATTGAGGTTCAAGTGAACAGTCTCAGAATAAGTTTATATCTTACTATGGCTTAAGGTAAATTACTTGGTAGACAGTATTAAGTTTTCATGGATGCCAGGACGGGACAAACAATTTTTTTTGTGGGCCATACAGGAATATATAACACTGACCTAGTTAACCTCTATAAAAATAGAGAAGAGTAGACAGACAGGGTTGAATTTTTTTCATTAAAGACTTCACTTGGAAGCATTTGCTTGGCATCATTGAAGTGTTTTATAGTTGGAGATTATGAGATGAGTTATATGCAATGTGTGAAGGAAGCAAGAAGTATGGAATAATAGTTAAAAATGTAAGGGATCTCTAGCTAACATGTTAGATTTCGTAGATGTTAGGGCTGGAGGGGACCTCATAAGATCATCGGGTCCAGCCCCTGCCCAAGGGGCAGGAAGTCAGTTAGGGTCAAAGGGTCCCAACAAGATAAGCGTCCAAATGTTTCTTGAAAGTTTCCAGAGTAGGTGCTTGCACCACCTCTGGAGGGAAGTCTGTTCCAGGCCTTGGGGGTCAGAAGATAAAGACCTTTTTCTTTATGTCCGCAAGACCATTTTAGGCTGGAGTTTGTGACTGCTGGGTCATCCCCTGGGGTGCTCTGGTAAAGAGGTGTTTCCCCAGATCCTGATGCACACCTCTTATGTACTTAGGGGTGACCTGGTGGCAGCCTATGAGCCTGAGCTTCTCCAGGCTGAAGAGTACTATAGCTCACAGCCTCTCTTCACAAGGCCTGTTCTCTTGCCCTCTGAGCATGTGTGTGGCTCTTCTCTGGACTCTTTCAAGCTTCTCCACATCTTTCCTGAATTGTGAAGCCCAGAATTGCATGCAGTAATTCAGCTGTGGCCTCTCCAAGGCTGAATACAGTGGGAGAATGACATCCTGGATCTTGCTCGATGCATGGGAAGATGCAAGCCAAAGCTTTTGTTATTGTTGTTTGCTTTCCCCACCAATGTATTGCATTGGTGACTTAGTCATCTTGTGGTCAGTCATGACCCCCAAGTCTCTTATGGTCGTGGTGCTAGTGAGTGTAGCATTGCCAAGCCTATAAGTGTGATGTGGGTTTTTGTTCCCAAGGTGGAGCACCTTACATTTCTCTATATTGACTGTCATTAGGTTTTCAACCGCCCACCTTGCAAGCCTATTGAGGTCAGCCTGGATCACCATCCTATCCTCAAGGGTGGATTCCATTCCCCAAAGTTTGGTGTCATTAGCAAACTTGGCTAGTCTGCTTTTGACAACAGTGTCCAGATAGGTTTATGAAGACCATCAAAAGAGTACAGGTCTGAGAACAGAGCCTTATGGGATGACACTAGTCACCAAGTGCCATCTTGATTTGGTTCCATCAACTACCACTCGCTGGGTCTGACCTCGGAGCCAGTTCCCCAGCCTGTGGAGTATTTAGGGCTGCAGTTCCCTAATTTTTCCATGAGGACATCAGGTCAAAAGGTGTGTGTGTGGTTTTTTTTTTTTTTTTTTTTTTTTTTTTGAAGTTCAAATATAATGTCAACCTCTTCCCTTTTGTCCAGGTGATACATCACCCGGTCATAGGAAGAAATGAGATTTGTTGCGGGTAGGTCTTGCTTGGCCAACCTGTGCTATCTGTCTCTCAGAATATTGCCTTCTGTTAGCCTGAACAGTGGTTTCTTTGATTATTTTTTTTCCAAAATCTTCCCAGGGATTGAGGTCAAACTGATTGGTCTGTAGCTTCCCAGGTCTTTTTTCCTCCCTTGAAGGTTCACACTGCATTGGTCCTCTTCCAATCTTCAGGTACTTCCCCTGAGCACCATGAGTTCTCAAATATTCTTACCAGTGGCTGCACTATGATGTCTGCCAGTTCCTTTAGCGCTCTTGGATGCAACCTATCCAGACCAGCTGATTTTTAAGGGGGCTCAACCTCTCAAGATACTTCCTCAAGGTTATATTCCTAAAAGGAATAAATGCCAATGGTGGGCATATATTCATCCTCACTCTTGTCATCCTGAATCTTGTTAGGCAGGTAGTCTCTTTGGGCTGGTGAAAAACTAATGCAAAGTAATTATTAGACAGACTGACTTTTTCCTGGGTGTCGGTAGTCAGCTGCCCCAGCTGGTTTAGCAGGTGTCCAACGTTGCCTTTGTTTTTCTTTTGATTCCCCGTATCTGAAGAAAGACTTTTTATTTGTGTAGCCAGCTGGAGTTCAGTTGCAGCCTTGGCTTTTCTAGTTTGCTCCTTCCAGGTGTGGACCAGTAGCGCATACTCCTTAGTGGTGTTTCCTGCCTTTCATCCTTTATACACTTTTTTTAACCCTTTCTCATCCTTCTGATGGATAAAGGGCAGTTGTGAACCAATCTCTGACTTGCGTGGTTTCTTCTTTAGGAATCCATGGTAGAGGCTATTCCAGGACTCATAAATGCAATAAAAATGATTCATAACATCTCACTCTACTACAATACCTCTGAGAAGATAACCTCTTTGTTTGTGAAGGTAGGTGTGCATGGTAGGCTCCTGCTATTACCATAAGCATACGATTTCTACTTGAATAAAAGTTAAGTAGTCCTCCATCCATGGAAATGTTTTGGTTTTTGTGGGGGGGAGGGAGTTTTCCTACAAATACGGGATACATTGAGATGTTAAGTCTATCTCTCTTCCTACCCCCCATGATACTAATATACATGGCATTAAATTGGAACAAAAACTGAGCTCTTTTGAGGAAAACTGGAAAGTCTGTTGGAACTCATTCCAAGTAGAATTGGGTTGGACTGGATTGGCTTTCATGGTGATTTAACTGCTTCTGCCAATGGTATATTTGGTTTTCAACATACTGACAGATTTGCAAACTTAATATTTTTTTCTGTCACTCAGTTGCTATTATTAAAACCCCCAATGAACTTATTTGAAAAAATAAATTATTTGACAAGTACAGTAATGTGTGACTTAGTGATTTGGACTTGAATGTATAGAGTCGTTCTTGCAACTTGGAACCTTCATTGGGCATTTCAGGAGCTAGACAATCGGCTTCATTTGATTTGTTAGTGACTTAGCCAGCACCACATCTCCTGAGAAATGACAGCAATGTCTGATACAAGAAGAGAAGCTGCTTTTCTTCTTGCCTGACTGGAAGTTTTGCCTTTTTTGCATGTTTTTGGCCACTATTGTGTGAATGGAAAACAAAAGATTGCATTTTCAGTCTTTGCTTTGCTTGCCTCAAACCTAGAAATAACTTTCTTCTTAGGTAACAAATCAGATGATAACAGCATGTAAATCGTACATGACAAATAACAATAGTGTCACCATCTGGGATCAACCTCAAGATATAGTTGTGGAAAAGATTCAAGCAACTGTTCGACTTAAGCAGGTAACTTCAAAGTGTTGTGATTCAGATGTGCTGAGTTGTTTTTACTTAAATGGAAAGCTGAATCCAAGTTACACTACAGTAAAATAATTGGTGAAAAATATAAAAGCATTTATTTTAGGACACCTAGGATAAAGTATGTTTACTTGGCAGATCAAAAAAAGGATGGAATGACTAAGATTAAACAAGGAAAAGTCCTAACGCTTGTCATTAGTTATCAAAGTAGTCGTATGCAAGAGTAATCTAATTGGCTTATTTTAGAAAGATGGGACTCACTATCTTAAATCGGCTTTAAGTGCCTAACATGTACTCTTCTAGTGTTATAGGAGTTCAAACATAATTCAGCAAGAATTTTCTTTAGAGCCACTGCCCAGTTATTGGCTAACTAGAGAACTGTATATGGGTTAAAATGAAAAAGGGGCATGTTCTGAACAAGAAGGATGTAGATTTTTTTATTTTTTTTAATTTTTTTTAACAAAATGATACTATAAAAAATTTTACTTGGTGCATATATATCCTATGTCCCATTAAGGAAGGACCTGAGAAGATTTGGGCTCTTCCAAAAATTAAAAAAAATTTAAAAACAAAATGAGTTCAACATCTGAAAGACTTGGAGATATGAGGTGTATAGTGGAAATATTGAGTTTCAAGGCAAGTGTTCATGTAAACCTATGTCTCTACATGGCTGAAAGAATAAATATTGCAAAGTAGTAGGCTTTCAAGTCAGATTGTTCCAGCCAACACTAAAGTTTTTTTTTTTTAGAAGTGGTGATTTAAGTACCGCTGCTGAACTAAAGACAATGAGGTTAGAAAAGGGATTAATCTCTTCTAGGAAGAGCTTGGCTTTTCAATACTTTAAAACTGGTTTAAAACATTTAAACGTTAAACAGCTAAACTCATTGATAATGATCACCATGACAAGAGAAGTTCAAATAGGTATGTAAAAGAATTGGACATTGTGCTGAAAATAAATGGGACTCTGTGGTTTTAACTAGACACTAGTGTAATAGAAAATGTAAACAGTGGGACTGTTTTGACAGCTGACACCCCAAAAAAGCTGTGATACACAGCCAAGCCCTCAGATACCACCGCATTTGTACAGAAGAGAGCACCCGGGATCCCCACCTCACCAATTTTTAAAAAGGCTTTCACCCAGCAAGGACACTCCTCCAGAGAGGTAGATCGCACGTTTCAAAGAGCCACCCAGATACCATGTGAAGAACTGCTGCATTACAGAAGAAAAACAACAACAAATCACCCACTGCTGGTTATGACGTGTCACCCATCCCTCAAACCTGTATGGAAAATCCTCAAACAATTGCAATCCATACTAGAAAGAGACCCTATTCTTAAAAAGATCTTCCCAGAGCCACCCATCCTAGCCTTCAGACAAGCGCTGAACCTCGCCATCCTCATCACCAGAAGCAAACTTCCTCAGGCCCAGAACGCACCAAAAGGATCCAGACCGTGCCAGGACAGGAAATGCAAAACCTGCCAACACATCTCCACCACCCCCGCTATTACTGCACCCCATAACAGAGCCATCAGCATCCCTGCATCTTACAGCTGCACCTCCAGAAATGTAATATACCTCATCCAATGCACCAAATGCCCTGATGGAAGAGATGTATAGATATATAAGACCAAACAACAACTGCGCATTAGAATGAATGCACGCTGGAAATCCATCAAATCCAATCAATTACCGGTGGGGGCACATTTCTCACAGGAGGGCCACTCTCTCTCCAAACTCTGTCCTGATCCTCAAGGGAAACTTGCACAACACTTCCCAGAGACGAGCCTGTGAGCTCCATTTCATCAACCTGCTGGATACCAGAGATCATGGACTAAACATAGACATGGGATTTTTGATGCATTATAATCTGCCTGGCAACGGACTCCCCAGCCCAGCCCTTGGCTTGTTTACTTGTCATTCCATCCAGGAAGAGCACACACCGACTGCTGAAACCTCCTTAGCCTGATGAAGGGTGTTTGAACCCAAAAGCTTGCTTAATAACTATTCTCCAACCATTTGGGTTGGTCTAATAAAAGATAACAGATTCACCCAAGGAATTTTGACAGATGATACTTTTATAAATGCAATTTAGTTTGTGCTGTCCATGCAAGTCAGACTTAAGATTTGAGCAGCAAGAATTAGAGTATAACTTTTAAAGGGGTATTCATTTAACCTAGTTCTTAAGAGTTGGTGAGAGTACTGCTAATCAGAACGATTTGGTATCCAATCATTTCATACCAGTTTCTGTACCCCAAGGGGCCAGCATTCTCTGGTTGCCTTTGGCTGTTAGGACCCTTTTTTCAGCTCAATTATTTCTGCCTTCAGAATTGGACAATTGAATTTTTTTCAGTCTTATCCTAGCTGACTAGTTGAAATGGGTTCTTTTTTCTTACACCTCCAATTGTTTTTCTGTTCCGAAATAAAATCAACGTGTATGATTCCACTGACTGAAATAAGACTTCAGTTGTAGCTAAAATTGTAGAAATGAGTAAACATAATGGGAATACTAAGTTGCAAGGAACGCTGAAATATATTTTCAACTTATTTTTTTAAACAAGTAATGTACCTATGTCTGCCTGAAGTGCCCATAATTAAACTAATGCCTGTTTCTTGAGACAATTGTATTTGCATGGTTGGATTATTTATGTTCTTCATTGGGGCGTCAGAGATGAAGCTTATGGTGGAACAAATGGGGACAGAGCCATATGCTGACATCTGGGATATAGAGCTTGGTGGCAGCGAGAGGGGAGCTAGTAATGTTTGCTTGTCCTGCTGCTGAAAGTGGGTTCAGATCTGACCTGCAAGGCTCCTTGTAGTCCAGATTCAGCCCATGAGGAGTCTCATGGGCTGGATGAGTTTGACACCCCTGTTCTAGATGGTTCAGATATCTGTCACTTCCATTTCATTTTGCTTTAAGGAATATCAACATTGTTTTCACAAGACAAAAGAGAACCTGGAACAAACTCCATCTGAAAGACTATTTGATTTTAGTGAGATGTACATTTTTGGAAAATTTGAAACCTTTCATCGACGTCTCATGAAGATCACAAATATATTCATTACCATTACAACCTACTCGGTTCTACAGAACTCAAAGATAGAAGGACTGGAAGTTATGGCCACAAAGTATGAGGTACATATCAAACAAATTTCAGACTTTCACATCTATAAGTGGAAGAAAAAATGTAGATAAAAACAAAACAGAATATTGACGTATTTTAAAATGGGTTGTATGAGTTTTAATGCCTTTAGTCCCATACAGCAAACAGCTGCTCTAGGATTGGGTATGAAAGATGTACTGGTTTCTTGTGTAATAAGGTGACTGACTAATTTTATCTTGGATTTGAGTAATGCGCCATGTTGTAAAGTTGTACATTGTGTTGGCTGAACATTTACTATGTACTTAAGTCGGCTTACTAAGTAGTAAACATCTAGCATGTCGCCACCCTTGGATTCTCTTAACTCTTACCAAGGACTCTCTAGCACTGAGAACTAAAATTCTTTCACTTAAACATAAAAGTGTCTTAACCGATGTCATATGCCAGCCTGAGGATGGAGTTGCACGTTACACTTGGGCCATGCCAAAGACACTTTTAATATGAACATCCACACATTTTAAAGCTTGTTAACTTTATGCTATGTGCACTTTTGAGAGTCTCAAAGTGTTATGCCACTTCAGGCAAGGGTTAACTCCTGGGCCATGCTACTTAGCGTACCTTAGGGTAACTTCAGTCTGCTCCATGGACATAAAATGAGCAATCTGCAGTACTCCCAGGATGCACCCTTCCCAGCTCCTTCCTCCCCCGCCCCGAGCAGGGACAGAGCCTAGGTGTACCGGCTCCTAGCCGTGCCGTTTCTAACTAGCCCTCTTGTGGCAAGTCGGAGCTGTGCAGGCAAGAAACAATATTTAATCTTCAATGTGCAACTCCTTACAGCCCATTCTAATTTTAACATTGCTTAACATTTACTGCAGTCACAGGTGGCTGGTGCCACCTCTTGGTCAAGGGGTAGCAGGCTGAGCTGGATAATAAGTTAGATATTGGGTGCTCAGCCCCCGGCCCACAAGTCAGACCCAGTCCAGCCTAGATCCTGTGTTTAGTTTGCCTGCAGGGCTCCCCACACATCTAGAAATATGACATCAGGAGATTGGTGACACTGCTTCTCCACCATCAAACTTCTTGACCCATAGGGAGTCCTGGGTCCTGCATGCTGAATCAGGTGCCTGACCCCACTATACAAGGCTGGATGGGAGCAGTGCCAGGCCCTGGTCAGGTTGGAGGTGATACTGGGCCCCAGGGCCCAATCCTGGTCTGAGAGGACTAGGGGAGCAGTGCCACACTTGGGGACCCAATCCTGGTTTTGGGGGCTAGGAGGGGGTGGCATCAGGCTCCCAGGACCCATTTCTAGCATACAGGGATGGGAGAGAAGCAATTCTGGGACCCAATCCTGGGGGTAGGGGTGGTGCCAGTTGCTCAGGGCCCAAATCCTGGCACAGTGAGATAGGGGTAGTACTAGACACAGCTGGTGTGGGGTATTACTTTATTTATTTATTTTTTACTGTGAGCTTAAGTTTCCTTTTTGCTGACATGTTTCCTCTTTGTATCAAAATGTTTCATACTGTAGTGTTGCACACTTGTCCGAAAGAGTGTGCCAGGTAATGGATATATATTTTTGAAGTTGATATTTCTGTATTTTCTGTCAATTTCCAACTTAAACCTGATAACCTGAAGCAAGTGATTTTAATGCGAGTGGCTCCGGTTCTGCTGTCCTTTCCAAAACTTAATTAGGTGGCTTGCTTAACATTTGTACTTTGGAAAATTTCTATATCCTAGGCAGACAAACATGGCTGGTAGCTTGGATAATGCAACCTGATTCTGATACTTTTGTTTCCCTCTCAAATATTTAGAGCATTGTTGATACCATAAGGAGAAAACCATATAACTTTTTAGACCAACGTGAGACTGATTTTGATGAGGACTATGAAGAATTCTGCAAACAGACCAGTGACCTTCATGTAGGTTTTGTGATTAAGTGCCATGCAATTTAAGTTGAGTACTGCCAATTCTTGAGTAATTCCCTAAAATGAGAGGTATTTGTATTGGACATGACTGATTATGGAAGACAACAGATATTTTGAAGTGAATGATTTGTATACTATTGCTCCATGAAACAAACGTAGGAAGTACTCAATCCACTAAAAAGTAACTTGTCCTGATTTAAAAAAAAAAACATCCTTTGGGAATGATGACAGCATTGTAACTGCTTTGTTAGGGACAGATACAGTGCTTAACTCCCTCTAATTAAAGTCAGCTTGGGGTATGCAGGCCAACAGATGTATGTTGTTCCACTGCAGGGAAAAGTCCACTGCACTCTCTAGTGCAAGACTTGAAATGATCATTTTCTCATTTGCTCTGGAAGAGCGTTTGTTTCAACTAATACTAAGGCTTGTGGTGGGGTTGGAATTACCCAAACAAAATGCATGCTAAGCCTTTCCTTTTTGGAGCCATGAAAAATTGTGGGTAGCTACATCAGATCAAAATTGGATTAATTTCCTGCCATGGAGATGAAATGAAATGGTATTCATTCAGGCCAAGATTTAATAACATGGGTGAACAATGTCGGAGATGTAAGGCTTCTTTGAGTTCTTCAGCTGCAATGGGAAGTGCAGAAGTTAGATTGCTTCTCTTAATACAACATTTGAAAACTGTTCAACTATAGGTCCTTTCAAATATTAAAAGCTCTACAATTGTCTAATAAATCTGTGTGAATCTGATGGGGATGCTCTACAGTGATATCCTCAATAGAACTTCTTCTTTTTTTCCTTTTCCAGAATCACTTGAAGGCTTTCATGGATATTACTTTTGAAAAGATTACAAATACTGAAAGAGCTCTGGATATGCTGAAGAAATTTGAAAGGTTAAAAGATGATTGTAAATCACCTTCATTTGTTCTAGAATAGCTTGTAGTAATTTGTCATTTACTTCAAGTGACCTCTGGTACATTGGAGAAAAAAAAACTTGGCTGTAAATACTGCTCTTCTTTTTGTTCAATATTGTATGAATCAATATGTGCAACTTCATACCTGCTATAATACAGTTGAAGGATCTCCTCAAACAGCCTGCAAGCTATAACATGTGGACAAGTAAAATTCACATTTGGTTAAACCAACCATTTAATTCCTATGCCAGCAATATATAATTGTGTGCTACAGAATTTTTTAAATTCATTAATATAGTAGAGATATAGGACAAAGAAGAAATGAACATGTATCATCATTACTCAACTCCATTTTCTATCTCTAAAACTAAAATACCAACTCCCCCCCTCCCCCCCCCAAAAAAACCCCCCAAAAAACCAAAAAACCAACCCCAAAACTGCTATTCGTAACATTGTGTAATTGTAGCTTTTCGCTTGGGATTAGAGAGTCACTTATCAGTATCTAAACAGTAAGCATGCTGCAATTCCCATTGCTGTAGTTTAATTTGAAGACTGCTTGCCGTTACTTTGATAGTGTAACAAGATGCACATAACGGGGATGGCTGTGTGGCTTCTGGAACACCCTCTCAGCCCTTGTCCTCTCTGCTTCCTTTGGGCAATCTCCCCGTCAGCTCACCTATTATGCCTTGATGTTACTATGCCTTTAGAAAAGGGAGGCTGCACAAGGACATTAGGAACTTCTTCACAGTTAGAGTGGCCAAAATCTGGAATGGGCTCCCAAGAGGTGGTGCTCTCCCCTACCCTGGGGGGTCTTCAAGAGGAGGTTGGATGGGCATTTGGCTGGGGTCATCTGAACCCAACACTCTTTCCTGCCTATGCAGGGGGTCGGACCTGCTGATCTGTTAGGGTCAGAAGAGACCTCAATATCTATGAATCTATAAGGACTCCCTGTAATAAGTGAGTGTCCCAGGGCCTGTTGAATTGTTGGCCCTTCCACTTGTCTCTGGGCAAACTGCCCACTTACTTCACCCACCATGCCTTAGCTGGCATCAATTAGAAGATTTACTTACCCTAATACCAAGGACTTGTATACATGACTCCAACCTTCCCTATATTGTGTCCCATGTCTTGCAGATGGCATCCATAGCCTAATGCCTGGCCTGCTTGTCTGACCTAACACTTGGCCACTCAATTACTTGGGCTCCCAGCCCTCTCCTGTTCCTCAGCCTCCCAGCCTGGTTCCACTTGAAGTTCCCAGCCTCTACCAGTTCAGGGCTTGGTCCGTAGTCAGGCTTAGAGGCTATCTTGGGCCCCACAGTGGGCTGCAATCCCTTTATCCGCTCCCCTTAGGAGCTTCACACACAGCTCCCTGTAGGCTCAGGGCCCCACCCCTCTGGAGCCTCACTCCTGGGTCCCTTAATATGCCTCCGTGCTCACTGTGAGCCTGGGCTGTCTCTGGCCCCTTCACCTGGCCAGAACGCTGCTTCTGGGCTTACAGTGAGCATGGACCCTTGCTTTGTTCTTCAAGGTGAACTTCCATAGCCTTTCCCCTCCATGGGGTCACCTGCAGGGCAGCAGGGGCTGAGGCTTTCCGATGTCCCACACTTGTCCTTCACTGGGGAGGCCCCAGGTATGGCATTTCCTGGAGACTGCCCCACCATTGGCAGTCCCACCACACTAACCAGCCCCAGCAGTATGTAATTTTATGTCATGCTCAAGGACCAGGAGCCTCCAGCCATCTCCATAGTTTACCTCCAAGATGTCACAAACAGCAGCTCCGGCCAGGTAGTGTTCTCCTAGCTGCTAGTAACAGACTGCTGGCCTTGCTGCTTAGGGCCCTGTTCCCAGCCAGGCAATTGTGCCTAAATGGGCTTGCAACCAGCTGCAGGACGCCTTGCTGCTGCTCACACCCCTGTGAGTAATGGAGCATACCCTGTCCTCTGTTACGTTCTCCAGGCAAGATTTCTGATTAGCACTGGTGTCACTGCTCATCACCTGAAGGGCTGATCAAAACCCCTGTACCACCCTTATAGTTGTGCTCATGACTCTAAGCTGTGTCTAGTCATCATGCAAGTAAGCACCTTGCCCCATACCACCAGGCCACTTTAGGTCTCTATTGTCTTGCTGTGGCCTTGGCTTTCCCAGCT
This sequence comes from Caiman crocodilus, assembly GCA_030014935.1. Taxonomy (NCBI): domain Eukaryota; kingdom Metazoa; phylum Chordata; order Crocodylia; family Alligatoridae; genus Caiman; species Caiman crocodilus. Next base: position 138,442,143 of record JAGPOW010000261.1, read on the forward strand.
TCCACCCCTACTGCTCTGGCTGCTCTCTCTGGCCTAGATCCACTACACCATGTTTGGCTCTTCGGGTACTAGCCCTTGCCTCTCCCCCTCCCTCTTTCTGGGCTGTGCCTGTCCCCCCCCCCCCCCAGCTCTGCTTCTCTGTGATGTGGGCCCTTTACATGTGCTAACATGTTTGGCTTACCAGCCTGCAGGATGACCTGTAGTTGCAGAGCTAGCACTGCAGTTCTCTTGCTGCTTCCCTATTCCCCTGTTGTACTGTTATTGTGCTATTAGCACCATGATGGGCACTTCTCATTTAAAAAGCTCCAGCTGCCTATAACTCTATTGCTAGCCCTCATTTTGATTGCCTGAATGCAGTTTGCCTCCATTTTGTCACCCACAGTAACAGGAGCCACAGGTTTCCTGTTGTATAGGTATAAAATCAAGAGTAAGCACAGCTGATCATTGTTTTTTCTGTATGGGAGAGCTGCTCTGTACTTCATATCAATGACAGTTTGCTTTACCATTATTGCTTAACATTTTATCTTGCTATTGGATATGTCCTTTTATAGAGTTGCATAGTTTCATAGTAGTTAGGGGTCAGAAGGGACCTAAATAGATCATCTAGTCTAACCCCTCGCCACTGGCTGGAGCACATGCTGGGATCACATGACCCCAGGCAGGTGTTCATCCAACTTCTTTTTGAATTTGCCCAAGGTAAGAACGAGGACCACTTCCATAGGAAGTTGGTTCCAGATCCTAGCCACCCTAACAGTGATATTGTTACTCCTAATCTCTAACCTGAGCCTATTTTCCAGCAGCTTCTGGCCATTGCTCCTCATCACCCCAGGTGCTGCTGGGAGGAATAGGACCCTCCCTATTTTGCTGCTGATCTCCCCTAATGAGTTTGTAGGCAGCCACCAGGCCCCGCCACCCCCCCAGCCTCCATTTGAGGCTGAACAGGTTCAGGTCCCTCAGTCTCTCGTTGCAGGGCCTGCTCTGTTGCCCTCCAACAAAGCAGGTGGCCCACCTCTAAACCCTCTCAAGGCAAGCTTTCTTAAAGTGCAGTGCCCAGAACTGGATGCAGTACTCCAATTGAGGCTGGACTAATGTTGTGTAGAGGGGGAGTATCGCCTCTCTGGACTGGCTTAAGATGCAACTTTGGATACATGACAAGGTGTGGTTGGCTTTGCTCTTTACTCTTTTATTAGAGTAATAAAGAGAAAGGTATAGGTTTGTTCAGACACTTAGGGTGCAGGCAGAAGTGCAAGTCCCTGCTGTACTAGTGAGCACAAACAGAAGTGACAATTTTGGTCGATGTGGTCACAGAAAGCTGTTTTATAGTTGTGACCAAATATAGTTGTGGCCAAACTTCAGACAGCTTGAAAAATGGCTGATCAGGTAAAAATCTGACCCCTCATTGCATGGAAGCTCACACGACTGTTTCAAAACAGCATTTTTGTAGCTTCTGCCTGCCAGCCTTGAGCTGTTCTTGGAATTAGAAGGGGGAAGGAGTGGAGGGAGTTCAGTCTGGGGGGGTTTTCAGCCACTGCTGGAAGGTAAGGGGGCTCCAATTCTAAGGGTTCCCTAGCTAGTGCTAGAGGATGGGTTCAGTGAATTAGAGCCCCCCTCCCCAAACTTCAGGGAGGTTTCAATACACCTGCCCCACCTTCCAGTGAGGGCTGAACCCCTTCTTGCCCCCCCCCCGATACTGAACATGCAATGAGGGATCAGATTTTCACCTGGCAATTTTTAAAGCTGTTTCCAACTGTGCAGTTGTACTTGGTTGTGCCTATAGACCACTTTCTGTGACCAAGTTGGGTGAAAATTGTTGCTTCTATCTGTGCCCTTGTTTCCTGAATGATCCAAGCCCTCGCTATGTTTTGATTGACTATAATTTGTAGAAGTTTTTCTTGACTATCAGGATATGAATATAAAAATAAGCATGTTCCAATGAATATAAGAGAGGTGGAAAGAAGCACAGATTCTGAAAAGTCTCTTAAGCTCTGCAATTTTCAGGTGATAATCCTTTTTCTTGACAGATTAGGAATCCCTAATCTTGGTATAGATGAAAAATACCAGGATATCCTTTTGAACTATGGTCATGAAGTAGAGATGGTCTCTAAATTGTACACCAAACAGAAAAATGATCCGCCTTTGGCTCGTAACCTGCCTCCAATAGCTGGTAAGATCTTGTGGGCACGCCAACTTTTCCACAGGATCCGGGAACCAATGGATCTTTTCCAGCAGCATCCTAACGTCCTGCAGTTGGCTGAAGCCAAGCGCATAATCCGCAACTACAACAAAGTGGCAAAAGTCCTCTTGGAGTTTGAGGTTATTTATCACAGAGGATGGATGCGGCAGGTAAAATTGTTCATTTGATACTATGATTGTTAGTGAAAGTGTCTTTAGCATATTTCCGATACCATTAACATACTTAAAGATTATGGATTTACTGCATTAGGTACTGTTCAAATACTGTATACTAAGAACCACTTGTGTGAGGAGTGTCATTGGATAGCAAATGTCTCCAATTGACACGTTTGACCCTGCCATAATTTTTAGCTTTGAGGAAATGATGGTAGGCTTGATGCCTACCTGGCTGGGGTCATTTGAGCCCAATTTTCTTCCTGCCCAGGCAGGAGGTTGGACCTGAAGATCTGCAAGGTCCCTTCTGATCCTACTTGTATGAGTCTATGAAATGTTTGGTGGGTAGTAGAATGACCAGGCAGGTGACATAGTCACTGGCATATGGTTGCTTTAGGTCCTGTGGTCAACAGCTAACTTCACTGAACTTTATAGGCTACTTAGAGTGGAATTGGGCTGCTGTAGAATACAACAGATGATCAAGGTACCATAATAGGCATAATTGCAGCTTATCACACTGTGTCCTACATCTTGTTGACTCTGGTTGTTGAAGGCGCTCTTTAACATTCTTGTGAAAGGTTTAGCTCAGTTCTTAAACAGGCAAACATCCTACACAGTACAGGCAAGCTGTATCCTTGCTGTTACTACTACAGTGTTAGGGGACTGTCTGAAATGCATACAGACCTCAGTATATGAAACAACAAGATAAGGGTTATACTTTGTAGTTGGTACAGGAAGGAAGAATGAACCTCCTCACATGGCTTCTTTTCCAAACTGTACTTTCTGCTAAAGTAAAGTGATAGAAGTCGATTAACATATCAAGTCATATCTTATTTTATCAGGTTTTTGTGATTCAACAATTTCAAAGTACCTAGTGAAGAACAAGGTGATTGGCAATAGCCAACATGGGTTCACCAAAAGCAAGTCATGCCTGACCAACTTGATTTCTTTTGGTATTCAGGTGACAGGCTTTGAGCAAGGGTGGAAGAAGAGTGAATGTGTAATGTACCTTGAATTTAGCAAGGCTTTCAACACTGCCTCCCACAACATTCTTATTAATAAGCTAAGGGAATACAGCCTAGATGACACTAGATAGAACAGCAGTGGGCAAAATATGACCTGCAGGCTGGAATCTTGCCTTCGATACGGTATCCCACCCCATCCTCGTGAACAAGTTAAGGGGCTGTGACTTGGATGACTACAGAGTCCAGTGGGTGGTGAATTGGCTAGAGGGTTGCACCCAGAGAGTCATAGTGGATGGGTCTGTTTCAACCTGGAAGGGTGTGGGCAGTGGGGTCCCACAGGGCTCAGTCCTTGGACCGATTTACTCTTTAATGTCTTCATCAGTGACTTGGATGAGGGAGTGAAGTGTACTCCATCCAAGTTTGTGGATGACACAAAACTGTGGGGAGAAGTGGAAATGCTGGAGGGCAAGGAACTGCTACAAGCAGACCTGGACAGGTTGGACAAATGACCAGAAAACAACAGAGTGCAATTCAACAAGGAGAAATGCAAAGTGTTGCACCTAGGGAGGAAGGATGTCCAGCATACCTACTGCCTAGGAAATGACCTGCTTGGCGGCATGGAAGCGGAAAGGGATCTTGGAGTCCTAGTGGACTCCACGATGAACGTGAGTCATCAGTGCGACGAAGCCATCAGAAAAGCTAATGGCACTTTATCGTGCATCAGCAGATGCATGACAAACAGATCCAAGGAGGTGATACTGCCCCTCTGGGTGCTGGTCAGACCACAGTTGGAATACTGTGTGCAATTTTGGGTGCTGCACTCCAAGAGGGATGTGGATAACCTGGAGAGGGTCCAGAGAAAGGCCACTCATATGGTTAAGGGCTTGCAAGCCAAGCCCTATGAGGAGAGACTAGAGAACCTGGACCTCTTCAGCCTCCATAAGAGAAGGTTGAGAGACAACCTTGTGGCTGCCTATAAGTTAATCGCGGGGGCACAGAAGGGAATTGGTGAGGCTTTATTTGCCAAAGCACCCCCAGGGGTTACAAGAAATAATGGCCACAAGCTAGCAGAGAGTAGATTTAGACTGGACATTAGGAAGAACTTCTTCACAGTTGGGAGCCCATTCCAGACCCTGGCCACTCCTAAGGGAGGTGGTGCTCTCCCCTACCCTGGGGGTCTTCAAGAGGAGGTTGGATAGGCATCTAACTGGGGTCATCTAAACCCAGCACTCTTTCCTGCCTCTGCAGGGGGTCGGACTCGATGATCTATTGAGGTCCCTTGTGCCACTAGCATCTATGAATCACCAGGCCATTGTACTCAGCCTGTGGGGTCCCTAAAAAAAAATTTTAGAAAATGTTTATTTTATCTGCTCCTGGCTGCCTGTCAAAGATGACAGGAGAAAAGGGCAGTAGAACCTGTGGGAAGTCGGCAGAACTCAGTAGAAAGTGAGCCCAGCCTGGTCCTGGCCCCACCCCTGCCCACTCCCATCCCCGCCACCCCCAACTGGAAGCCTGTGCCTGCCACAGCTTTCACTGCTTCCCTGCCTGCTCGCCTACCACTTTAGCACCATGTGGCCCCTGGGAGCATTGCCAGACTGTGGGAGCATGGGGCCTGCACTGGTACTCGAGGGCCATGAGTGCGGGTGTGTGTGCATGAGTATGCATATGCATCCCTGCAATGAGGGAAAGGGAGTGAAAGAGTGAGAGCAATAAGGGAGAGAGAGACTGTATTTATAGGGTGAGTCCCATACACACATTCCACCATACACATGCACCCCTCCCCTTGCACTGCCATATCTACCTACCTACACCCCAGCTACTCTCCCTCCCACACAGTCCTCCACAAACCCCATACCCCACATATCCACACACCCCCATGTCCTCTCACCTCACACCCCCACACCAATAGCCCCTCACAGATCGATACCCATCCCTATGCTCCCCACCCTCTCCCACATAATGTACAAGAGTAAGACTTAATTTTTAGCTGTTGTGCAATTACCTCTGTACACTACACAAATGCATGTAAATTGGGACATTTAAAAAAAATCAAATTAATGAATGTTGTCATGTTGTTTGATATATTTTTTTTTTTTTTTTTTTTTTTTAGAATATATTTTTGGTAACTTTCAGGTTCTGAAATGGCAAAACCACTTGCTGAAAGGGGTACTTCTGGGGGCAAGGGGACGGCCTTCTGCTGATAAAGGTCAGGGACTAGGGGGTGGGGCTTCAGATCAAGATGGCAATGGGGGTGGGGGACAACTGTCAAGGAGCAGAGCTACCCAAGCCCTTGATGGCTTTCCTAAACTTGGTAAGTGGCCCTCTGTCTGAAATAATTGACTGCCCTGGAGATGGATTCATAACTGCTCATCAGAACTGTATCATCATGCTCAGTGAGAAGTCATCAACGGCTCATTGTCTGTCTATGAGAAGGTATGGCAGGGCACTGTTTGTGCCTGCCACCTTAAGACCAGAGCCAAGTAGCCAGCAGGTGCCTGATTTTGGCAGCCATTTTTAGGTTTAGGGCTGCCTGTATAAGCAGGGCATTTTATTACTGTCTGGCCTGCCAGAAGCATCACCTCACTGAAAGGCTTCTTAGATCATCTTGGAGGTAATGGAGGAGTTGTAGGGGATTTTCTGGAGGCTTCAGGTCCTGGGCATGACCTAAAGCTGCACCTTGAGTACGGGAGTCCCCAGGAAATGCCAGGCCAGTTACCACCCCAGTGAAAGGTGGGTTGAGGTGCCTTAATCTCAGCTCTCATAACTGGGTGGGTCACCTGCTGATAGGGTCCCGTGAGGGTGGATCCCAGGAGTGAGGGTGGGGCTAGAGGCTCAGAGGTCTGACTGAGAAACTCTGACAGATTGAGAGAGTACCCTCGACTGGTCAATGCTGGGGCTAGGACCAGGACAGTCAAAGGAGCCAGGGGCCCACCACAAGGAATACCCAGAGATTAGGAGGGTCTGAGGTTTCTAATTGACCTTGGAGGTGGGGCCAGGTCCTGGGGGGACCATGTGAGACAAGGAAAATGATTTTGGGTAGCTAGTTAGCCTACCCCACCCTCATTCAGGCTATGTGAATGGAGGGATCTTGGAGAGGTCCTGATAGGAGGATTCTGGGGCCAAGTGTGGGGCCGGTGAGAGTAACAGCTGGATGCTGCGTGCCAGGCATGTGCTGCAGTGTAGAAGCTGCAGATAGTGCCCCTGGTATCGGGGCGAGAAAATGGGCAGCCTCCTGCCTAACTAACATCAATTAATTAACACCAAGGTGTCACAGATGAGAGGGTGAGCAGTTGGCCCAGAAACAGGTGTGCGGGGCATTGGCAAATGGGCCCTGAGAAGGCCCCCTGTTACAGGAGATATCAAGTAAGGTTCCATGGGGGTCTCACCTGGGTCTGGTATTGTTTAACAGCTTCATTATTTGAATGATTTAGATTTATGGGTGGCTGTGAGTTGGGTGGAAGTACAGCAGACTGGAGGGTAGGGCTAAGATCCAGAATGATTTAAACAGTCTGGTGAAATGGTCCACAGTCAATCAGATGAAATTCAACAAGGATGAATGCAAATCTTGCAGCTGGGACAGAATAATTGTATGCACAAATAAAGATTGTGGAAGGACTGGCTAGGATCCAGTACTGTGTGTGTTTTTTGTTTTGTGTTTTAAATCTGGGGCAGAGCTTACAGTGGGCCATAAGTTGAATACGAGTCAACAGAACGCTTTGTATCTACAAAAATGCCAGTAGGATACTAGGTTGTATTACAGAAGTTTTTCTTCCAAATCAAGGGAAATGATTCTTTTACTATATATGGCCTTTGTAATGCCTTTCCTGGAACTGTCTCTGGTTTTGGATCTCCCATGTTGCAAGCAAGATGTAGACAGATTGAAAAGAGTCCAGTGGACAGTAACAAAAATGATCAGAGTCCTGTGAAACAAAACTTAATGAGGAGATGCTGAAAGACCTAGGGTCAATTGGTCTGGAGAAAAGACTTGGGGAGGTGGAGAGGGGGTGTGGTGGGAGGGCAGGAGTTTGATAAGCCTTTAAACACCAGAAGGATGATTACACAGAAGATGGATATGGGCTGTTTTCTGTGTCTCTAGGGGACAGGAGTAGGTGCAATGGCCTCAAGCTGTAGCAGAGGAAGTTTAGGTTGGAGATTAGGAATAACTTTCTGACTATGAGAGTGGTTAAGCATTGGAGCTTGGACAAGGTGTGGCATCTCCACCTGTGGAGTTTTTCAAGAACGGGTTAGATAGACTCTTGACTGGGATAGTTAGTTGGATGAAATGATTAGAAAGCTGAAAGTGCCCTTGAGTAATATAGTATTTATGCTTTGGATGGGGAAAATGCCAACTAGTAAGTGGAAGAAGAGGCATCCTTTGTGAAGCTATGGTAAATTGGGTAATCCATCTCTTGGCAGAGACTTGCTGGCTGTTCTATGAAAGTTATGGTACCTTGGTTGCTTAATATACTTAATCAAGGTATTATGCAATCATTAATTTATAATCATACTTAATAACCTCCCCCCCCCAAGAAAAAAAACCAAAACAAAACTACAGGCAGCCCTCACACTTATGATGTGGTTTTCAGGACCCAATTGCATCATAAGTCAAAATGTCATAACTTGGAACCAAGTTTCCCATAGGAACAATATTACAAATGGGCAATTGGTTCCTTTATCATGCTTTGACACAGCTGTGTCCACCTGGTAGGTCTGTGGTGGTGGGGGGAGGGAATGGGCAGGCAGGGCAGATCAGCACCCCACCATGAGGGAAGGGTTTGGGCAAGTGCTGCCCTGGTTGGGGGGGGGGGAGTGTAGGTTGTGGGAAGGGGGTGGGGCAGCTCCTGCTGTTGTGCACTGATGGTCCAGGAAGGCACAGGGCATGTGCCCCCAGATCTGCTTGGGTGGGTGCAGTTGGGGCTGCACTGCACTGTGCTCCAGGTGGGCACAACGGCATTAGGAGTAGGGGTTATGCCTTGCTGTTGCACACTCTCACCTGGGGTGGTGGGGTGTGGGAAATAGGCACAGCTGACTCCGGGTGGGTGTGGCAGTGCTGGGAGTGGGGCTATGCCCTCTTGCCACTTGTCCAGTCGGGGGGGGGGAGGGTGGCAGCAGTGTGGCACGGACCAGCTGCACTGCCTCGGATAAGTGGCCTGCAGCAGCTGGAGTCACCCCAGCTTCCCTGCACCTACCAGATGATCTCTGGCTTTGCCCTGCTGCAGCTGGACAAGCAGTGGCATATGCCCCTGGATCTGAGTGGGGGGTGCTTTACTGGGTTGTCCTCCAAGCACCCAGTGGGGGCTATGGGGAATTTTAGGGTGGCTGCAGCACACTCCCCCATAGGCCCTGCTCCACTGCCTGCCCTGGGCAGATCCAAGGGCACATGCCTCCACCATGCCCTGCTGCTGCTCCATCAGCTGGGGTGGGACAGGGTGGGGTGGGGGGAAAAGCTTGCAGCTTGTCCAGAAGGCATGGAGAGGCTGGGGTAGCTCCTGCTGCTGTGCACCACTTGTCTGAGGCAGTGCAGTGTCTCTGTCCCATGCCCCCCTGCCTTGGCTGGGCGAGCAGTGGGAAGGCAGAGCCTCCACTCCCAAAGCCTTCCACCTGGAGTCCAGCCCACGCACATCCAGTTGTACTCGCCCCCCGTGCCCTCCCAGACTGGTAGTGAGCAGCAGCGGAAGTTGCCCCACTCCCCTCACTCCAGCCTTGTAAAGATGAGATCTGCATCAGGGTATCAATTTACAAATGTTGTGAATGCTGTTCATCATAATTCAACAAATCGTCTGTTGAGAACTGCCTGTACACTTGTAAGACTGAGGCCATCTTGTTGAGCCTGATTTTACTTGAACTCATTATTAGAGGGGAAGTAGTTCCCGATTCAGTCAAGACTGGACATGGGGATAGGAAAGGGTTACAGCTAGCTAAGGTGACCAATGCCACCGTGCTCCTACGGAGATAATGGGTAGGGAGCCCACCTTGGTTTTATTAGTGTATGAAATATTGGACAACAACTTAAGAAATCTTGTTCATTTAATCTTTTAATAACAAAAACAAAGGAAAAGGAAGTGGAGGAAAAACAACATGGATCTGGGGTCAACTTGGGGTACACACAACTAGAACGACACGGAGAATACCAAGATCAATGTCTTGTCGATTCCCAGTAACAGGAGGGTGGATGTTGCGTTCTGCTGCAGCCAACAGAAAGGAATCAATTCGGAGACCAAGCAAGCCTCAGACGGTCACCCGATTCTCACTCTGGCTCGATGCAGCCTTGTGCCCTGTTGGACTTCTCTCACAAGCACAGTTCCTCTCCCTACTTACAGCAGCAACCACTCTCACAGATGCCCATGCTTGCACTCCGAGCCACACTTGCACACTTGCTTGGTCTGACCGTTATTATATTCTCACTCGGCTCATCTCCTGCTACCCTGTGCTGTCCAATCACCATCAACTACCACCCATCCATCATTCACATCTCCAATCATCATCAATTCAAATGTCAACGTTCACCTGTGAGACGAGAGGTTTGTCTGACTTCTCAGACGAGGGATCTGGCTTTCCACCTCTATTCCACTCAACCACATCTGCTCACATTTTAGACATAGGTTGCCAGGTCACAAGGTCACACTTTCTAGAAGACTCTCTAAGGGTACTACTGGACATGTGCAAACTGAGTCCGCGGGTACCAAACAAATCGTGAGCTACGATCTGACTGTTCCTTAGCACCCATTTGGGTTAAATACTGTATGTACCTGAATCCAACATAACTCTGAATGTATGACCCTCCCTAGAATTAAATTTTATATGTGGAAAACATACAAATGTGTTATGATTTCCCACGTATAGAATCTAATCGATTGGAGGGTTGTCTTAAACTATTTCCCACCACTGCTGCAGATGGGCAGGTGGTGAGGCTGGGGGGATGGAGTGGGAGAATCGAGAAGCCTGCCCCCTGCTGCTTGCTCCCCCCACTATTTACTCCCACCACACCTAGTGTCTGTATCCCCCCCCCCCCTGTTTTTGCCTCTCCCTGCTGCTTCCCCTCTAGCTCCATCAAGCTCTGGTCCTTCTCCAGCCCGGGGTACAGAGCAGCAACTGTGGCAATAGTAGCTCTGATGGGGCCGCAGAGCCTGGGCTGGAGCTGCTAGTGCCTTGCTGCTGCAGGAGTGGGGCTAGATCCTGCAGGAACGAGTGGGTAAACAGCAGGTGTGGGGTGGGGTGGGGGAGGCCAGCTGGGGTGGCAGAGGCTGGGGGAGGCAGATGGGGACGTGGGAGGGGCCAAGGTGGTGCAGAGGAGGCTTGGGGGGCAGACAGCAGGTATGGTTCTGACCCCCTATTCTGGGTCACAGCTGGAACAGCAGCGGTTTCCTGCCCCCCTACTGCCTCATGTTTTGGTGGGGAGGAAAACATTGTCTTGGAATGGTGTAAATATAGTAAGTTGTTGCACTGAATGAATAATCCTTTTTTGAATGCTATATATGAAAATGAAAGATTGTACCCCAAAATGGGATAACTGACACTGAATTATTGCTTCTAAATATACTTTTATCTAAAATGTAGCCTGTTACAATGAGCAAGAACAATTGGATGAACATGAGGTGGTGTAAATTGAGCAAAAAAAGCTATGGCTTAATAAGTGCATCAAGAACAATAGATCACTTAGGGTGCCTGTAGACATGCAGGGATGCTGTAATTACAGCGCATCAGAGCAGATTCTATTCATTTGATAGTTTAGGTATACACTTATATTTGCACCTATATTGGGAACATATTGCCTGGTTGGTCTTGACAGGTTTCTTGAATGTTGTCTTTCTTTCCTGCAGGTTGAAGTAATTAAAGCTGGCCTTCAGGCATCTCTGCTGGTAAGAGAGCCAGAGACAGGAGAATTATTTGTAAATTTTGACCCTCAGATATTGACTCTACTTAGGGAGACAGAGTGTATGGCTCATATGCATCTTGAAATCCCACCATTTGCAATTGCTCTTCAGCAAAAGCAAGACTCATACAAGAAGAAGTATAATAAGGTGCAGGTAGGTTTATTTTATTCATTTTATATATATAGCAGCTCTCAAGGTATCTAAGCACTACTGGAAGAAAGTAAAACAAGATTAGAGAAACTCTTGAGCAGAGAAATGATGATTTGGAAATAAATGTATTAGTTCATCTCTATCTTCTTTTAATGCTGAATTTCAGATGCTACTTAGTTTTGCTTATTGTATAACTTGAGCACAAGAGAAGTGACTTGTCAGGAAGGCAATTAAGACTGGAGGAAAGGTTTACAGTAATTTTTTTAAATTTTATGGAGTCAGAAACAGAATTACATGGCTCCTCAGGGAAGTCAGTTATCCTTTTGAGTCTGCTTTCAGCACAGTGACTTTGCATAGCCATATGGCAGATTGACCTAGCAATAGTTTCTGGAAGTGGTGCATCTTGGAGAAGCACAATCTTCAGAAATGCATAGCTGAATTGTATATACAAAAAACTAGAACTCTTGGTTCCAAAATTATATCTTTTTATTAGACCAACTAGAAAATGGCAAGAAAATTGTTCTTTTCTGCAAGCTTTCGAGATCAAAGTCCCTTCGTCAGGCTCTGCGGAAAAATGTAGATGGTACAAGATGGTAAAAAGTCCCCGTAGGTAGGAAATAAACTTCATTTTTACAAAGAGAGCTGAAGATGGAAGTCTGTCCCTCCGGGTCCATAAGAGTGTCTTTGTCAGCGGTGTTGAGTATCTTTGTGTTGATCAGGTAGAATTCCTTCCCTGAAGGTGTCAGATGACTGTACCAGCTTTTGGCATACATCAGCTGGCATGCAAGTCTTTTCTGTGGGCAAAGGGTTCACTCCCCTTCTCAGGGATCATGGGCTGCTTCTCTGTGCACAGCCCTGTCCTTGACTAAATCACCACTGTCACAGAACTGGGGCCACAGGGGTGGCTGTGTTGCCCCTGGTGGCTCTGTGACCCTGCAAGCTCCATCTTGAAGGCACCCTCTTATCTCATCTGCCACATCTTGCTGGTAAAGTAAATTGGGAGGCTGCCCATGGGCTTTCGCTTGGTCCCGGTCAGCTGAACTTCACTTGAACTCACTGGTCTTTGGGCCCTTTGCCAGGTGTCTCTTCAGTACAGTGCTGCACAGGGTACCTCAGGCCTTATGGGCCAATTTCCTGGCTCCGAACCTCCCCTTTACTATGCCCTGAGCCTTGCAGGTGTTGCCTGAATATTATTCCCTCTGTTGGGGTGTCTGCCTACTCATCCCCTACCCCTTGAATATAGCTAGGCTTTGTAGCCTAGACCCACTGTGTTGAGCCCAGGTTTGAGGCACTAGCTCCCAATTGCTTCTTATCATCAGGCTCCTGGCTGAACCCCTCGGGTGCTGGGCTCTCTGGCCTGTGACTCCACTGGGATTCTGCTCCGTCATGTGCCCCCCTCTGGGCACTAATGAGGCCTCCTTTCCTTATAGCCTCGTCCCAGTCCACCAGTTCAAACACCAACACAAATCCAAGCCCCTGGGCTATAACACGCCTGACATCCGATTCACCAGATACCTGGCAGACCTGACCTCTTACATTTTCCCCTCCCCTTTCCTACTTTTCTGCCCTTTGTCTTTCTAATTTGCAGCTATTTCCCTTTTCACTGACTGTAAAGAAATCCCCTCTATATCCCTGTTTTGCTGTGTCTTTTGGGCTGCGTACTTTACTTCTACTCCCATCCCCACTTACTGTATCCAGATCCTTTGTCTTAAGGCTCCCACCAAGGAACATGTGGGACCAGTTTCATGATGCTGGCCACTCCACCAGGGGTTGCTGATGACTTCTTTTAAAAGGATTAAGCTACATCATCAGTGTTCAGAAGATGCTTGTTTCTGGTTGGAACCAGGTGATAAGGTCAGAAAAGTTTTTATTTAAGGGTCAGGTCACCTGGTCTGGTGGGGCTTCCTCCAGCAGGCATTTTGGGAACACACACCAAAGCATGGACCTCCAGAATTCTTTGAATGTATATACAAGTAGCTTACCTATAACTTAACTATTAAATTAGGGTTATGTATCTTTAACCACATGCTTCATAGATTGTAAGGCTGGAAGGGACCTTGGAAGATTATTGGGTGTAGCCCCCTGCACCAAGCAGGAAAGAACTGGGGCTCAGGTGACCCCAGCAGTCTCATGAAGATTTCCTGGGTAGGTTGTTGTACCATCTCTGGAGAGAGCTTATTCTACCTTCTGGACACCCTGACTGGAGAAGTTTGGGTTTTTTTTCCCTACTCTTGAGTCTGAATCAGTCTTCTAGGACTTTGTGGCCATTACTCCTAGTTTTCCCCTTTGGGTGCCTTGAACAATTGCTTACTGAGCCCTTGATGCACTCCCCTAGTGTAGTGGTAAGCTGCTGCCATGTCCCCTCTCAGCTGCCTTCTTCCTCAGCCTGAAGAGTCCCAGATCCCTCAGCCTTTCCTCCATATGGCTTGCCATGTAAGACTCTGATCATATGGGTGGCTATTTTTTGGTCTCTATATCAAGCTTGTCCATGTCCTTGTTAAAGTGTGGTTTGCAGAATTGGATACAATATTCCAGCTGTGGTCTCACCACTGTAGAGTAGAGCGGAAGAATCGCGTCCTTGGTTTTACTGGAGATGCAGCAATTGATGCATGCCAGAGTATTATTTGCCCTATTGGCTACAGCACTGTACTGCCAGCTCATACTGTGGTCTATTTTTACCCCCAGGTCCCTTTCATTCGTGGTGTTAGTCATTTTGGTGCCACCAAGCCTGTAGGTGTTTGGGGTTGCTCATCCTGAGGTGGAGCACTTTACATTTCTAGATGTTGAACTTCATCAGATTCCATCCCACCCAACTTGCTAGTCTGTCCAGGTCCACCGGTAACTGTAGCCTATCTTCAAACATGACTACACTCTCCCATAACTTGATGTCGTCCGCAAACTTGGCTAGTGAGCTCTTCACCCCCACATCCAGATTTTTAATAAAGATCTTGAAAAGTACTGGACCAAGCACTGACTCCTATAGTACACTGCTGCCCACTTCTCACTAGGATGACACGGATCCATTCAATATGACTCTCTGGGTCCTGTCCTGCAACCAGTTTCTCATGCACCTGCCTGTCTTGAAGTTAAGCCCTCAATCCTCACAAGAAAATTGGAGAACATTGTGGGATACTAGATCAAAGGCCTTTTGGAAGTTTAAGTATATAATGTCAACCTGCTCTCTTGTGTCCAGGTGGCGAGTTACCAGGTCATAGAACGAGATGAGATTGGTAAGGCAAGAACTGCCTGCAATGAAGCCATGTTGTCTGTCATTCAGATTTTTCTCTATATTTAAGTTGGTCACCATGTCATCTCCTTTGGCCAGGACCAAGTCTAGAAGAGCCTCACCTCTGGTTGGCCCATGCACCTCCTGAGTTGGGAAGAGCTCGACACAAGTCAGAAAGGATCACAAGTGATCCAACGTGGCCAAGTGTTTCTCCCAGGAGTTGTCTGGATAATTAAAATTGCCAATGATGACCATGCTATGTTCACATGTGGCCTCAGTCAGTTCTTGGATGAATTCCAGATTGAGTTCCTCCCCCTCTGTGGTTTGGTGGTCTGTGTTTAAAAGGGCCAACAAGCCCATTCTGTTTTGCTCAAGGTGTTTTCTTTAATACTCCTCTGTCTTGTACACCTCTCCTATTTTCCCCTTTTCTGATTTAATAAAAGCTATCTGTTACAGCACGCCTAGCTGTAAATGCTTGGGGGCGGAGTGGAACAGCCGTTTTTGCTCTTAGCAGGGGTAAGCTGATTATTATCTGATTCTGTCCTACGTAAAAACATCCTTGGTGGTTTCAGGCTATAAGGAGCACCAAGAAATACTACCAGTGGGTGAAGCACCCCAAGGTCTGCAGGGTCTATGTACCCTAGGTGCCCTAAGCGAGACCAGAGCCCGGGTGGTGGCAGCAATTACCCCAGCCTTGCTGGTAAGCTCCAGGAAGGTGGTTGGTCAGAAGTAGCTGCTCCCGGGAAGATGCTCAAAGCATGGCTTTGGTCAGGCACAGTGAGCTGGATGGCTCATCACAGTAGCACTTCCTACTGTCCCGCCACACAGACAGCCTCTTTTTACCTTGAATCATTACCACTGTAGTGTCTCCCTTACTCACCTTTTGGCTTACTGCCTTTCCCTGCTTCTGTTTTTCTAATTTCTATCTATTTACATTCTCACCAACATCCTGCCGCACTTCTAGCTTCTCTTATTCCTTGGAGTCTCAGAACAGCAGAGACTCCCTATGCTTGAAGAAGGGTGAACGCACCAAAAACTTGCTAAGAACTTTTTTCCAGCTATACTCAGTTGGTCTAACAAAAGATATCGCATTTACCTGAGGAATCTTGCCAGGGCTATAACAGAACAGTAACAATAAAGGCAGTGGTCTAACCCATTAAGAGGGCAAACTCTCACCTTTTAGTCATACCCCTTAGGCTTGGGTACCTGTGAGCTCTCCTACAGTTATTGCATTTGGACGTAGCAAAGCAGGCAGCACATTGTCAAGTAGCTCTTTTGTGCCAGGGCTTTGTCCCCTGGTCATTCCCAGAGAGAAAACTAATCCTGCCAGCCCAAGCCCTGAGTTTGCGTTCCATGGGCTCTGACTCCTGGTCAGCTGATTGCCTGCAGGTGCTGGGTAATTACCTTGTTTACTTGTTACTCAGGCAACCTTCAGCTGTGGAGGTCTGCTTTGCTAGGCTGCTTCTGCCCTTAAAGGAGCAGGCACACCTTAGTGCCCTGTGATGCTTCTTATTCCTGTTTATTATCTACTACTTTTTAGAGAGTCTGGATGGCTCCAGTAGTGATTCAGTAGCTTGCTACAGTCATTAGATCCCAAAGGATATGAGCAATGATGGAATATGGCTGATGGAGTAATGTCTATTGCTGTACTGTAAGCTCCTAAAGCAGGCACTGACTCTTAGTTGCCAGAGCTGAATTCTATATTAATATTGGCCTTAACTTTACTAACAAAATACTGATGTGTAATATGGCTTTTCGCTCTTACCTTCAGGTCATTCCTTTCTTGGAGTTAGTTTCAAAATAAATAAATAAAAAAAGAAGGCTCCTGCTAGTTGGGTGTTATGCATGCTGGAGTGTCAGTGTTTTGTGGCATGTGATAATGTTAATATTAGGTTTGTGGCATATGTAAATTTAACTTTAGGGTTACTGTGGTAGCTAAGCCTTCCTAGAGAGTAAGTAGATGTCTTGGAAAGAAGTCTGTGTCTAAGGTAGATGATGTTTGTTCCCCTTTCAAGCTTCCTTTTTAACTTCATAAACCTCATAGAAACTTGAAGATGGGGTCATTTAGCCATTTGTGCAAGTGGATTGAATCTCAGACTGCTGCATCACTAAGGCCCCTGGCTTATGTTCATTTAAAGGCACTATGGGATACGATCCCTGATCCTAACCATTGTTGTCTTTCATGACACTCTTGTCATGTACATAAGAGGCATAACTTTTTAGATTGGGGCTCAGCTCTATTTTATATGGAGATCATTTTTGTGGCTATTTTTGCCATTTTATGGTGCTCTAAATTGGGTGCTTGTGTAATTGTGGCATAAACTAAACATGTTAATTGCATCATAAATGTAACCTATACAAGGGTCCTAAGCAACTTGATGTTTAGGGTCATTGTAGTCTTGAGCCACCAAATGCAGGCCACTCCCGCAATGGGCAAAAATGCCTTTTGCACAGGAAATGCCAGTGTTTTTATTTTTTTAGTGAGAGCAAAGAAGACAGTCGTAGAACCTAAAATTAGGTGCCTTTCTGGAAATTGCCTATGGGGCCAGCACACCTAAAGCCACCACTTCATATATTAGGTCCATGACTAAATTTAATTGTAGTGCTCATAACAGTATTGCAAGTATACTTATTTAGATCAGGAGCTTCCAACTTATTTGACTCCATTGACCAGATGATCCACCTCCAGCAGGGGGGTAACACCTTGCTCACCTCTTTCTCTTCCCCACCCCCCAACTCTTCCTGTGCTGCTAATTTATTTGTCCAAAATTGGCAGTGGGCAAGGTAGTGGGAGAAATGGGCAGCAATAGCGTTCAGTCCCTGGGTGCTGAGGGCACATTAGTGCAGCAGCTCAGAAATTATTCTGATAAACATTGTGGGCCATAATTTAACCACTTGCAGATTATAAATTGGATGCTTTTAATTTAGATTCATGGTAAGAAGCCCGGATTAATGTGGACTTTAAAGATAATGTTCTGCTTTCAAAAGGTCCAGGAGGTTCATATGGCTAACTTTTACAAAGTTCAGCTCTGATGGTGACCATGTAGAATCATTCTGAAACTAATTTTAGGAGAACTTCTTTCTAGGCTTAACTACAATATTCTGTGCCAAGAGCAGTACACTTTTTTTGAAGTGCTTTCTGTATTTGGGCAGAACACTTTTAGGATCCTTAAGGATGAGCCTTCTCTACAAATACAGTGCTTTAGCCAGTGTGAAAAAAAGTGCTTAATGGTTGCAAAACATGCTTTTCATAAAGTAAAGCATCCAGGGGAAATGTGTTCAGTGTAATTAGTTGCAACATTTTAGCATAGTGAAACGTTTGTGTTATGATATTAATTACTGCTGTTATGCTTCATTTATTTCAGATGATGCTAGTAGAATACAAGAGAGTGAAGTCAAAAATACAAATGCCCATTGATCAACTAATGGCTCCTCACTTAGCTAATGTAGATGATGCTATTCATCCTGGCTTGACTTCACTGAACTGGACTTCTCTGAACATTGAGAGATACCTAAATAATATTTTTGACAAATTGGGTAAGCCTGGCATATTGCCATCTCTGATAAGTTTTTTTCAGTTTATTTTTACTTTAATACTGGGTACAGTGTTATGCATAAATACTAATCTTTAACATGTTACAGGGGTGTAGGTTGTCGCTGTGTTGGTCTCCCCCAGCCTGTCTCTCACCTATTGACTCCTCAATCTACATTTTCACTAACTACCTGTCTTGTATGCAGACCAGCCCAGCCCCTGGCTTCTTTACTTTTCATCCCATCCAGGAAGAGGACACCCCAACTGCTGAAACTTTCTTAGCCTGATGAAGGGTGTTTTAATCTGAAAACTTGTTTAATAATTGTTTTCCAACTATTTAAATTGGTCTAATAAAGGATACTAGATTCACCCAAGGAACCTTTAACATTATACAGTGGTATAATGTGTATAAGTAAATTAACTAGTTGAAATTCTCATCCATAACCTACTGTTGCCTCAAAGGCACAGATTCCCTAGAAATGCAGTCCAGTCTTACTGGATTCCTGTTAGAGGAGGGTAGAGTTTGCCCCAGCCCAGAAAAAGCTCCTTTTATCTTCTGTCGTTAAATGTGTGAATGCAAAACTTAAAATATAAGAGAAAGGGAGGCCATACTATCAACCTTAACCTTCTCTTCCCCAGCATCACCTAGTTTTTAAGGCAAAGTCCTCTGTGGGTCTTACCTTTTTATGCGTCTTAAAGTGATTTTGCTGTACAGCATTTTATTCTGTTGAGTTGCCATTGGTATAAATAAGATAACATGCAGTTCCATTGGCGAGCCTCTTGCATGTGTGTAGCTTATATTTCAATTTTGGTACAACAAGAAGAAACCCAACAGGCCCACGGAAACAAATTTAACAATTGTAATGTGAGGAGGAATTGGGAGGGGGCTTGACCCCCAACCGGACAGGCCGGGGATGAAAGGGTTCAGGAACGTGGTGCCCTATTTCTTATTCTTTCCCATCCCACACGAGAGACCCCAAGCCGATTTATAGAAAAGAAATACTTTGCTTACAAATTAAATAGACCATAGACAAGCTGTGTGAAATCACACCACGAGACACCTAAATGCCCTGCTCCGCCGTGAGGCACTTCAGCGCTGCGTACCTCGCTCCGTGCCGGCGGTTCCCTTAAACTTCACAGCCAACGCCGCAACCAAAAGACTTTAACCGTATCTGCTTGCAGACTATCCGTTGGGAGCGCCGGGGGGAAGAGGGAAACCGTGGGCGCAGGACCTCGGTGAGGGTGATCAGTCCTCCCGATGCTGTGTGTGGTCTCACCTTTCCTGTCCTGGGCTTTGCCTTTTATACTGTCCCAACAGCCAGTTAGCTCGGGTCTTTCATTCGCGCGCCTTCTGAGCAGTATGAGCCGGGGGTTTTGCTGCACGCATGCTTCGCGCGGCCGATTGGGCTGCACTCGCTGCTTCCCCTTGCAGTGAGCACGGTTCTGCCGGCGTTTGGTCACTCTTTACCCACACGTAAAAGAAATATAATTGGCTCTCTGTGATGAGCATTGCTCTACTGTGTGCAGAATCATTTGCAGTAGTGTAGTGATGCATATTTTATAGACTGTCCAGCAAGTCCATGTGTAAGACCTTTCAGTTCCAGAGACACTTAAGTTCCATTGAGGTACCGAGTCCCGTTAACCACTCATAGATCATTTAAAACCACTTAAAACTATTGGCATCTGAACAAATAATGAAATCACCATAGAAACTATTACGTGCATGTCAGAACTTGAGTTATTTTACAGAAATTATGAGTTCTTAAGCACTTAGTTAATATGCTAACAACATGTGACAGAGAAACCTTGAGAGAACAAAATGCTGAGTTTGACAATTTCCAAACCTCTCTACAATGGTGGCAACAAATTAGGATACATAAAAGAAGAGGAAAAATTCTTGTTTGTGATATCTTTTATTTGCATAACTTCATGGTTGGGATAACCAAAAGCTTGTCTGTGTCTACCAGTACCTTTTCTCAATTCTGTAGAAGAGCAGCAGATGTGCATAAACTGTTATTTATCAGTGATTGTAAGCTTCTTCTGTAACTAAAAGGAACTCCAAAGTGCTAGGTAGTATGTCCTGTGAAAATGTCAATGTATAAATGAATAGTAATTAAGCTATGTGGTGTAAAAAGAAACCTTCTAGTTTTTGGAGGCAGTGCATTAGTCGCAAATTAATTTCTTAAAATCCTGATTTCTTGCCCCTCCTCCCCAGGGAATTTGAGTATGGAAAAGCAGATTTCAGGGCAAGTTCCTGTTGCATTCATTAAAAGTCTAGATCTTAAAAAAACGCAAACAAAACCAAACCCTAAGATAAGTAATGGATTAGTCCACAAATAAATGTCACTGCAAGTCTCAACTTTTAAGAGTAAAGCCAGCAGTGTAAGAGAAGTGGAGATAATGTGGTGTTGAATACGCATAAACATGTTGAGGACAAAAGCACGAGGAAAGTGTGTTAAGAGGGCCTTTATAAATGTAATCTCTTTCTATTGATCTGGATTTTTTTGTAAAGCTGAACTGGAGCTGCTGCTTGATAGAGTGAATGATTTGGTGAAGTTCCGCATAGATGTTGTTCTTCAAGAAATGAGCGCTGTGCTGCTTTGTAAACTGCCAGAAGGTGACCCACTTACATGTGAAGAATTTCTCCAAATGACTAAGGTTGTAAGATTTGTCTTTCTAAAACTATGTATTAGCTAAGTGTGGTGTAGCTTAATTACCACGTTGTGGCATTCATTAGACATAAACATTGTATTCATCATTATCAATTGTCTTAGGTAATTTTAATGAGAATAACAGATAGCAATATGGTTTAACAGTAACTTGAACTGTATAAAGGTGAACAACTACACCAAATCCAAGGTACTCACGGGCCTGGCAGAGCTTCTCGGTAACCAAGAAGTTAAAGTATAACATTTCTTTTCTTCTTCTCTACCACTTAAATTTAAGCTCTTCCATTGTAGACTCTTTTATTTGCCTTTATCTGTTTTAAAAATTCTGCTTTATGTAACATGTACTTTTGAATGTCCTTTTAGTAAGCATGGAGGCCTGGAGGTGTGTCTGGTGTTGGTAACTAAGCTTGGTTCTGACGAGCTGGTCAAGCCCTTATTTGGTTTGGAGAATAGAACTAAGGGAGGTGAGAGGGAGATGACAAGTGTCTTTTGACATCTCTCTGTTGGTTGAAAAGCTTAATAAATATGAATAATAAATGAATACTGAAAATGCTATGATAGGATTGGGGATAAAGGAATCTGAAAAAAGGTTTCCTCTGGAACATTTCCCAATATTTGAGACCGTCAGATCTGTTTTGGGGGAACTTTAGTCCACTGTTATTGACCAGAGACCCATGTCTTTGACTTCCTACTCATGGCATGAAAACTTGTGTTCTTAAGTGAGCCACTATGGTCTTGAAAACCATGGAAGTTCACCTCTGACACAAGTACTCAATGGCTTTTATATACTAGCTCTAGAGGTGACAAGATGGGAGGGATCTCATTTTTCATTGTAGGAGGGCTGTCCAACACAATCTCTATATAAGGTCCCTTTAGTATGGTGTAGGGGAATCTGACGGGCCCCTCGCATCACTTGTAGTTGCAACACATGGATGAAGAGCCTAACCTGTTCTATTGATGAAAGACCTGGGGTTTGTAGGTTGCTGACGTGGGCTTTTCAAACTAACAAAGAGATGTGCTCCACAACCATGCCTCCATAGTTGTGCACATAGACAGAGCATCTTGAACTCTGGGTACTAAGTTATCCATTTGGCATCATCTGCATCCCACTGGAAAAAAAAAATCTGAGACAGTTTAAAGGATCCAGATATGACAAGTACTAAGTGATAGTGCAGATTAGGATTTTTAATATGAGCTGGAACGTGGCGTTGGTTTTTCTATAACATAAAATGAAAAAATCTTGGAAGCAATATCAAATTGTTCAGCCTTGTATCTCATTAATTGTAGGTCAAAGTCACTGTATTTTATTTAAAAAAGCCAGATCTTGCTGTGCTTGGTACTGTTGATACCATGCATTGAAAAGCATGGGTCAAGCCCTTAGGAAAATTTGTAATTTGAAAGTAAATATTGGATTTATGTGACCCTTCTGGCTTTTTTGCTTTTCAGGTTTTATATATTTAAGACATGGCCTACAAATATGAGGCATACAAGCTTTTTAAATAAAAGATTGTTAGATATCCAGCTGCAGAGATTAGGGTCTAAAAACAACCAATTAGTAAATTTTGCTGCGGCTTACAACCCTGTTCGTGTGATTTTTTTATTTTTTATTTTTTTTAAGATTAGCACGTTTATTGCACAACTAATTCTACTGATTCCCATGGGAGTGCTCAGCCTAATGTGCTACTCCTGTGTGTGGCAACAAAGCTCTGGATTTCAGACTCAACAGTATTTGTATTATTAACAGGAGCTCTGTGTTAGGGGGTCACAGACCTTGCATTTAAAAAGCTCATTGGTGGAGGAGGCAGCTAATGAGCTGATAAACATGTTGTTGGATACTGAGATGCAGTCTAAAAGAGAAAATGAGAAATCAGCTCTGCCTCCATTCACTGCTGATTTGAATGAAGGTGCAGGTAAGAGAAGTTTTGAAAAATTCTTTACTTAATTCTCAGTTTACTTCCATGTATCATGTAGTGAATGAGTGTAGTACCCAGAGTCTTGATTTCTAAAGATCCCCCCTGCTGGAATGTTGTATAATTTTAAATTTTTAAATTGCATTTCAATCCCTAGTGCATCTCAGCTCCTTGCTTTATACGTAGTTGAGTAGTGGTGTTTCATCTCTGACAAAGAGGCATTGATGTCAAAGTCTGCCACTGATAAGTATAACTTGTGCCCTACTCTAAGACGAGGATTGAAGGGGTATAGAGAAAGCAGGAGCTACTCTCCCTAGGCCTACACTGGGCCCAGACATTAATCCACTCTTGATGACTTTTTTTTCGTCAAGACCGTGTTTAAATTCACTAGCTTTCAGACAGTTGCATTCCTATTCCTTTCCCCTAGTTGTTAGTTAGTGAGTTAGTTAGTTCAGTTGCCTTACTTAACTTTGCTGATTTGGTTTTTACAGTAGAGGTGGAAGGAAGACTGGACAAACTAGCTCCCTCCAATACTTACTGTCAGATTAGGTCTGGGCTTTCTCCTGTAGCGAAGAGGAAGAGGAAGGAGATGGAAATGTTAGAGGAAGAGGCCCATGAATTGCTTTCCCATTTCAATCACTGCAATGTTGATGCCCTGTTGAAGGTCACTCGGAACACTTTGGAGACAATACGCAAACGCATTCATGCCACATCTATGGTAAACTTCTTAGGTGGGTGTATTTCCTTCTAGTTTTTGTGTTTAGCCAGCGTGCACAAAACAACACATAAGCACGTGATCTCAGCATAGTGCTGAACTATAGTAATGAGGGTGGACTAATCAAGTGATCACATATGTGGGCTCATCTTTTACACTTCAGTAGCCAGCATAGACTTGGATTTGAGAATTTTCTTCCTCATGAAGCTTAATCAATACACAACAGATTATGCTGACACTGTGATAATGGTCTCCAAAACAAAGAGTTTATTTTAAAAAGTAAGCATGCAGTCTATTGGGTTAAATACAGACATTCAAAAAACCCAAGGTGGAATTGATCCAATATATGCAGGTTTCTCCAAGTTGCATAGATTGGATCAAGAGTGAATGGGACTCGTGTTCACTCTTTGGTGGGAGATGCCCAGTGCAGGAATCTGCCTAAGGCTGGGAAGTGGGGGATGCTCCTGCACGCCTCCTAGCCTGCCGGAGATCGCTGCACTCGGCTGTCCTTGGCAAAGTGGCTGTACCATCTCTCATTGGCTGTCAGGCACGTGCCTCCCCCCTGCTGGCCCCTCATTTGTCAGGGTGCTTGCCTAACTGCACCCACACTAAGTGGCATGGGGGTCCCTGGCCTTTTTCCAGGGTGGGTGGTATGGGGATTAACCCCAGGCAGAGCAGGGGCAAGTGGGACTGGAGCTTGTGAGCTGCTCGGGGAGTTGGAGTACAGTTCTGGCACCACATTCCTGACCAGGTTGGCAGGACACAGCATGTCCTTCCCCTGACTTGGGCTCCTGGACCGCCTGTGGAAGCAGCTTGGGGAAGGGCTGTAATGATTCTCCACTCCCAGAGCCAGCGCTGGATTCCTGACTGAAGCCACTTCTCAGCAGCTGCAAGAGCATGGCTGCCCCCTCTCCTCCACTCCCCTGGGACTGGAGCCCACATCCCACATCTGCAGAGAAGTGTCTTCATCTGGGAATTTGGCACTGGCTCCACAGAAGAAATCCTGCTAGCCCTTCCCAGAGTGCTTCCCCTATCCTGGGACCTTGTGCTAGAGTGGCTGCCACCCCCAAAACAAGCCAGTGCTGCATTCCTGTGTGAAGCTGCTACTCTGCAGATGCAAGCTCCAGTCCTGGGGGAGAAGGGGCAACCTTCCCCTTGCAGCTGCAAAGAAGCTTCTGTAGCCAGGAATTCATTGCTGGCTCCAAAGGGGACATCCTGCAAGCCCTCCCCAGAGCTGCTGCAGTGGAGGGCTCTAGGGCTCAGGACAGGGGAGGAACACTGTCCCCAGCTGACCTGGCTGGGAATGCAGGGTGCATTGCTGGCACCACCTTCTTTCAACAGCTCGCAAGCTCCACTCCATCCCCACCCGTGCTCTTTCCCCAGGTGTCTGTCCTGCCTGTGACAGACAGACAGCTTGGGATGGGGCTGGCTAGGTGGTCAGCTGGAGCAGCCAAGCCTTGGCTCCCTGCAAGGGTGGGTTAGTGTGGGGAGTTAAGAACTGGGATACCTGTGGACAGCAACCTACCTGGATTCATGAGTGGACTGGGCACTGATGGTCTAACTTAGATCATGGGATCCACCATTTTTAAAGCAGTTTGTGGGCCTTGAAATCCTGTTTTGTTATGGGTTTCTGACCACCTAAATCAGAAAAAGCATAATGTCTGCACCTGGCTTTAAAGTCCAGGTGACCAAATGAATTAAATTAGAAGGTGGGATGCTTGTCACCTGTTGAGTGTTAATACCTCTATTGGTAGGCTTTGCCACTTGGGGGAAAAAACCATTGCCAGCTCTGTCGCATATCTAACAAGCTGCCATGTGAGCAATCCAGTGTCACAAGGCTTCCTTCTATCTCAGGGGACACCAGACAAATTCAATTTAACTTCTTGATGAGACACTGTACAGGATGTGACAGAATCCAGATTCTGTTGATATCTGTTGAGTTCCCTGGTGTTTAAGTACACAGAATTTGATGCCTTACTTTGTGTAAATTACACTTAAATGCACAGATTAGATCAGACTTAATGATACTTTTGTTAAAATAAAGATTTTAAGTTGTAGGCACAGCTTCACATTTTGGGGTGGAGGGGAGAGCATGAAGAAGTAGCATAATAATTGGATGCTTTTTATCATACTAATGGTTACTTCATTATAAATTAAGCAGATGAAATGGGATACTTTCCTGAAGTATCCAGCAATTTTTATGTATAGCATTTTGAAATGCAACATAATAAAGACAGATCATGTAAATATGTGTATACCTGGTAGACAAGATAGAGAACTTTTTTTAAGAGAAGTGTTTAAAACAACCTTTTTCAAACCCTTTTTTTTTTTTTTTTAATAGATAATGACAATGTTTCTAAGCAGAAACAGAGTACTCGGCCAATTTTTAGGACTAGCATCACCCTATCTATCCCAAACATCATTATGATACCAGCTTTGGATGAGGTGCAGCAAACACTCAATAAAGCTGTGGATAGTATTGTCAGTGTCATGAAAGGTGTTGGACAATGGAGTAAGGAGAGGATGTCTAAGGTTTGTCTTGTGTAGATTTATTTATTTTTGAAATTTTCAGATTTCTGACATTTTTAGGGAATGTCATCATTGTTTTATCTTCACAGAAAAAGATACTAGAGAGGAAAATATCTGCTTTGCAGCATGATGGCAGAGACAGTGATTCTGATGAAGAAATGAGAGAAACTGGAGTAAAAAATTTATATGGTAAAACAAAAAACCTAACTTTTATTGCTTGACCTTAAAAACTTGAGTTGTGTGTCCCTTGCTGCACACTGAGATATAAATGTTTACTTCCATGGACATCCCGATGACCATGATTCCAGTAGTTGTTATTGATATTTGATAGTCTTTGTGCTCTTTAAAAGTATCTTTGTATTTATATGGATCCCTAGTTAGTTTGAAGCTTCAAGGTTGGTGAAGAGGTAGGTAGGATAAATTTGTCCTGTGGGAATGGTTTAGGTCAGTTTGTTTTGCGACTGTCTGGGGAATCACTTAAATTTGTAAATGAATGCCAGTTCAAAAGTGCTGTCATATCTAGGGATTTAGGTAGTTATCACAGCATCTGAGCATGTTTGAAGCCAAGCCATATTTCTAACTAATGCATTTACTGTATTTGTCTGAGTTTAAGATGAGGTTCTCCCCTATCAGCCTCTGGTCTTGGATCCACATACAAAGTCTATGTGGGCAGGCAGCAACTGTATTTCTGACTGGCCCTGAGCCCAGGTTGGGACCAGAATTGGACGCGGAGCAGCTTCCTGTTCCCTCCACAGCTTCTTCACCCCATCACCCCCCAGGGTAGGGGAGAGCACCACCTCCCTTGGGAGCCCATACCAGACCTTGGCCACTCTAACTCTGAAGAAGTTCTTCCTAATGTCCAGTCTAAATCTGCTCTCTGCTAGTTTGTGGCCATTATTTCTTGTAATTCCCAGGGGCGCCTTGGTAAATAAAACCTCCCCAATTCCCTTCTGTGCCCCCATGGTGAACTTTTATAGGCAGCCACAAGGTCGCCTCTCAACCTTCTCTCGCGGAGGCTGAAAAGGTCCAGGTTCTCTAGTCTCTCCTCCATAGGGCTTGGTCTGCAGGCCCTTAACCATACGAATGGCCCTTATCTGGACCCTCTCCAGGTTATCCACATCCCTCTTGGAGTGCGGTGCCCAGAATTGCATGCAGTACTCCAACTGCGGTCTGACCAGTGCCCGATAGAGGGGAAGTATCACCTCCTTGGATCTATTCATCATGCATCTGCTGATGCACAATAAAGTGCCATTGGCTTTTCTGATGGCTTCGTCACACTGCCGACTCATGTTCATCTTGGAGTCC
>JAGPOW010000261.1:138469463-138547282 GCA_030014935.1 Caiman crocodilus
TGGATCTATTCATCATGCATCTGCTGATGCACAATAAAGTGCCATTGGCTTTTCTGATGGCTTCGTCACACTGCCGACTCATGTTCATCTTGGAGTCCAGTAGGACTCCAAGATCCCTTTCCACTTCCATGCCACCCAGCAGGTCATTCCCTAGGCAGTAGGCGTGCTGGACGTTTTTTCTCCCTAGGTGCAGCACTTTGTATTTCTCAGTGTTGAATTGCATTCTGTTGTTTTCTGCCCACTTGTCCAACCTGTCCAAGTCTGCTTGCAGCTGTTCCCTGCCCTCTGGCGTGCCTGCTTCTCCCCATAGCTTTGTGTCATCTGCAAACTTGGATAGAGTACATTTCACTCCTTTGTCCAAGTCGCTGATGAAGACATTAAAGAATATTGGTCCAAGAACTGAGCCCTGTAGGATCCCCACTGCCCACACCCTTCCAGGTCGAAACTGACCCACCAACCATGACTCTCTGGGTGCGACTCTCCAGACAATTTGCCACCCACTGGACTCTGTAGTCATCCAAGTCACCACCTCTTAACTTGTTCACTGGTATGGGGTAGAATACCGTATCAAAGGCCTTCCTGAAGTCTAAGTATACGACATCCACCGCTTCTCCTGCGTCCAGGCATTTCATAACTTGGTCATAAGAAGAGAGTAGATTCGTCAGGCATGATCTGCCTACTAAGAACCCGTGCTGGTTTCCTCTCAGCATAATTTGTCCTGCTGGGCTCTCTCAAATGTGAGCCTTGATAATTTTTTCAAAGATTTTTGTCAACGATGGAGGTGAGACTGCTTGGGGGAACTGGGACTTTTCCCTGCTGGTCCCCCCTGGTAAGTTTGTGTGTGGTGGTTTTTTATAGACAACCACCAGATCCCACCTGAGCCTTCTCTTGTGGAGGCTGAACAGGTTCAGGTCCCGTAGCCTCCCCTTCGTAGGGTCTGCCCTGCTGCCCCCGACCATGTGAATCGCCCTCCTCTGGAACCTCTCAGTGCTGTCCACATCCCTCCAGAAGTGCAGCGCCCAGAACTGGATGCAGCACTCTAACTGCAGACTGGCCAATGTTTCATAGAGGACAAGGATCACCTCCTTAGACCTGCTTGTGATGCCTTTGTGATGCCATGACAAGATGCAGTTGGGCTTACTGACCGCATCCTTGTATTGGCGGCCCATGTTCATCTTGGAATCGATAATGACTCCAAGATTGTTTTCTGCCTCTGTGTTGATGATAAGGAAGTTCCCCAACCTATAGGTATGCTGCTGGTTTTTCCTCCCCGGGTGCAATAACTTGCACTTGTATTGAAACTCATTCTGTTCTCATCTGCCCACCCCTGTTACCTGTCCAGATCTAGTTGCAGCCTGTTCCACTCCTCCAGCATGTCCGCTTCTCCCCACATCTTGGTGTTTATCCACAAATTTGAGCAAGGTGCTTTTCACTCCCTCGTCCAAGTTGCTGATGAAGATGTTGAACAGTGTCGGCCTGAGGACTGAGCCCTGGGGGACCCCACTGACAATATCCCTCCAGGTCGAAAATGACCCATTCACTAGCACTCCCTGGGTGTGGTCCTGCAGCCAATTTGCAACACATCTGACTGTAGGCATCGATGCCACAAGTCACCTACCCTCTTAATGAGAATAGGGTGAGAGATGGTGTCGAAGGCCTTCCTCAAGTCCAGAAAGACTATGTCCACTGCGACGCCTGAGTCTGAGGATTTAGTGACCTGATCATAGAAGACCACCAGGTTGGTCTGACAGGACCTGCTTCGAACGAACCCATGTTCATTGCCCCTAAACATGATATCCCCTGCTGGTCCCTCACAGATGTGCTCCTGGATAACTTTCTCACAGATCTTCCCCAGGACCGAGGTAAAACTAACAGGCCAGTGGTTTCTGGGTCCTCCTTTCTCCCAGTCTTCAAAATGGGGACTACGCTGGCCCTTTTCCAGTCCTCCAGCACCTCGCTAGAGCTCCATGAGAGCTCGTAAAGCTGAGCCAGAGGTCTCTGCTTAATCGTTCAGCACCCATCTTTTGCCATCTTGTAGTCAAGATTGTCTACTCAGTATCCTGCTATATT
This sequence comes from Caiman crocodilus, assembly GCA_030014935.1. Taxonomy (NCBI): domain Eukaryota; kingdom Metazoa; phylum Chordata; order Crocodylia; family Alligatoridae; genus Caiman; species Caiman crocodilus. The sequence continues at coordinate 138,471,534 of JAGPOW010000261.1, forward strand.
GTGTAAACCAGTCTTGTACCCCTGCATGTCTTCTGGTTTTAAAAAAAACAAAAAATCCAAACCCCTCCCCAACAAATTTAAAGGGTGTCCTTGATGAGAAACAAGCTGTGTCCCTTCACTTTGTGACCTTGGTTAATTTAACGTAAACTTGCGTTTTATAATCGTACTGCCTTACACTCCTTTTCTATATTGCTCTTTAGATGCAACATCTGTAAACTTGCCTGTTTCAGTTCAAAGCTCAAACTATTACAAGAGTGTTTCTGAGAACAAGGAAATTATTAAATTGGTGTCTGTACTTAGTACTATCATCAATTCTACCAAAAAGGTAAGCTAGCAGGCATATGGTTGAATCTTGTTCAGTAACAGTCTGGGCCAGTACAACAATGAAACAATGCAGTTTAATAATCTTCCCCACAAAGACCCCCAATTAACCAAACACTCCTGAACAACGCCTTCCACCCTCCCCTCCCCACCCCCCAACGTCTCTTGCCTTCCTCTTTAACAAACACAAACCTTTAAGAAAGTGATCAAATGGAGTAGGAGAGGAATGCCCCACTCTCCCACTTCCATCTTGGCTAAAGTGACATTCCTAGTGGAAACAGCCGTTCTGCTTTGAAAACAGAAGTATCATTTGCGAGTTCACACTTGAAATTGGGGACATTAGGACTGTGCAAACTGGGACCTATTCGATTCGGATTCAACCCAAATTGGGGAAGCTGATTCAATCCACTGATTTGGATCACTGTCCCTGATTTGATTTGGCGAAATCTGATGATTTGATGCTGATTTTAGTGAATCCTCAATGCAGACACAGCTTTAATATTTTTTTTGTGTGTGTGTTTTTTCTACGTACCTTGAGGTAGCTCATGATAGCTGGGGTGCATGGAGCATCCTATAGGAGTGTGGGGGGCCCTCCACATGGTCTGCTTCTGGGTTTGCTGCTGAGCGTAAGTACTTCTGGGTCTGCCAGGGAGCACACGGGGGGACCCTCGGTATTCCCCGGCTCAGCAATCGGCTGCAGGGGGACCCTGGGTGCCTCTCTCTCCTAGCCCCCTCCCCCCTCAGACCCAGGAGGCACCAGTTGCTGAGCTGGGGGCTGTGGGGTCGGGGGTAGTGTGCACTCCCTGGTGGACCAGGAAGTAGACTAGTGCTGCTTCTGGTCCACTTAGCGTATGCTGCTGAGCATGCTGGGGAGGCTCCTGTGCTTTTGCGGGGCACTGCATCTGCCCCAGCACTTCAGCACTCGGAGCCCCTGCTACCTAGAGGTATGTAGAAAAAACATTTAAAGCTGTATCTACATCCAAATCTCTGAATTAATTCGGAGGGTTCTGAATCAGTTCGGAGAAATGAAAGTGTCCTCCGATTCGATTCAGATTTGCGGATTTGGCCCCCAAATCTCTGCTGAATCGAATTGGGGACTAAAGCTTTGCACAGCCCTAATATGTATGCCAAAAGAAAATCTAACTATTGGATGCACGTTATAAATGCTGCTGTAGAACTGGGGTATTCTAATTTTACAAAGATGTGTTAATGGAGAAGATATTGGGTATCTTATTCTGAGAGAGATTGTTAAGGCCAGTAATAGTTGTGGATCAGCAGGACAAATGTATGAAGCTGCAGAAGGAAACCTAGGCTGCTGACTTGGCAGAGATTCTTCTGCATAAGTTATGGGAAAACAGATCTCAGGGGTGTGCAGGACTAATGCTCAGGGCATGCAGAATGATGGAGCCCAGGTACCAGAGGTTGCGTTTTTGTAGGAGGATGAAAGTACTCTACGGAGGACCTCCTATATTCTTCTGCAGGTGTTGTGTAGCTATTGGGTGGTGTGGGTTTATTTCATCATGCATCTGCTCAAAACCGAGCTCATTTAATTAGCACTGTGACTACCAGCAGAGGTTAAGGTGACAGTTTTTAAAGCGGTAAAACATAGTTCACAAGTACAGATTGGTGCACATTTCTGTCCCTCACCCTAGTGCTGAAGGCCTGGACCTAGCTATGCTGAAGTTAGTACTATTTTTGTTTTGGGAGCATAACCAAGCAAGTGACAGTAGTTAAACATTCAGGGGTAGCAAACTTATATGTAGCATCAAAAGTAATTTTCTTTCCTTGTCATTCAGAAATTGCTCTCTGAAAAACAAACCTCCCCCCCAGCCCCTGAAGTGACAAATAGTGGCATGTTTTAGTAGTGGGAAGTGAGGCTTGTCGGGGATAATAAACACAGCACTTGTACCGTGCAGAATTGCTTTACTGCTCTCATGTGAATAAGATATGGTGGCTTTGCACTACTATGTTTCTCCATCTGTAGAGTCTCTCTTTAGAATGCTTAGGCCAGTACTTACCTGCGTTGGCTTGCTTTGTGCTGCCAGCTTGCAGCATGTAAGAGCTAAGCATTCAGTCAAGTTTCATGGGCTGTTTTGGATAGATTGCCCAATTGCTTGTCAAGAATGACAAGGGGTGGAGTGCCACCACCCAATGCCCCATGCCGCCACTGTTCTGCCCCTTACCTGGAGCGGGGTGGAGGAGCTGGGGCCAGCGCTGCTAGCTGGACCTCGGTGCAGCTTTGGAATCGTGGTCGCGCTCCTGCAATAACAAACAAAGCATCGCAGACAGACAGATGTAGGCTTTTATAATATTAGATACGATTACAACTGAGCTTTTTAAGGTAAAGGAGTGATGTGATGACCTTAAATTTGACCCTTCTCCAAATGTTAATGGGTTAGATGTAATATCCAGAACAACCTTCTATATTAGCTGATATTGTAATTGCATTACAAGATCTACAATTAACCTTTGTTGGTTGTTTGGTTAATTATCATACTACTCAAAAAAAAAAAAAATTAATTTCCTGTTTAGGCTTTTGGTTGTAGCCGTGTTAGCCGAAGGACCTAAGCAGGCAAGGTTCTTTTGGTAGATGTGATATCTGTTATTAGACCAACTGAGTAGTTGGATAAATATTCTTTGCAAGCTTTCGGGTACAATCACCCTTCTTCAGGCATGGGAAGTCTCTGTTCTGAGACTTCAAGGAATGAGAGAAGCTGAAAGTGTGATGCGATGTCAGTGAGGATGTAAATAGGTGGAAATTAAGAAAATAAAAGGTAGAGCAGGGAAGGGTGGGCGGGCGGGGAAACCCGAAGGTGAGTAAGGGAGACTCTACAGGAGGATTAATATTAAGGTAGCAAAGAGGCCATCTGTGGAAAAAGTAAATAACTGGAAATTAGGAAGAGAAAGAGCAGAAAAGGAGGAGAGGGGGAGGGAAGGAAGTGGGCGTAGGGAAAGAAAAATCCTAAGAGGTCAGGTCTGGCAGGTATCTGTGAATCGGATGTCAGGAAGGTAGTAATGTCTCATAAATCCAATGTCTGTATTGAGTTCATGATTTTTGGATACAAAAAACTCATGGGCTCATGATTTGTGAACTTTGTGTTTCAGCTGCAACTTACCCCACCATTTGCATCTACTGAACTAGAGCCAACATTATAAGTACCTGAAAAAATATTTGTGAAATGATTGTGAGAAATTATGAGTTCTCATCTTCAGTGTTTTTTCCAGGAGGTTCTTACAGCTCTGGAGAGTTTTAAGTGCTATCACCACATCTGGCAAAAGGATAAGGAGGAAGCAACTGATCAGTTTATGGAGAGGAGCCCTTTACTGTCTGAATTTGAATCCCAGATCCTCTATTTCAGAGACCTGGAGCTGGAGATAAACTCTGAGCCTGAATACATTTGTGTGGGAGCTGTTGCACTCTACACCGGTATGGTAGTTAACAATATCATATAATGAAAAGTATATTTTCCTGTTCAACTTGAGTTTATTAATAGTCATAGAAGCAATTACTGAGACTTGTCTTAAATTTGACTCCAGAACTATTCTTTTGACAAATACAAGGATTCTATGGAGCAACAGCATCCTAGGTTTCATCAGCCTTTTTATTGTTAAGACTTTTTTTTACCTATCACTGTTTAAACTGTATACGTGCAGTTTCAGCACGTTTAAAGTTAAGGACAGAGATCATTATTTTCCTTTTAAACTTGGCATCATTTCATAAAAATGTTGAAAAATCATTAGTTTGGGGAAAGGAATGGGGTACAACATAACCTTGCAAATGGTACTGTTAAATGGGCAAATTAGTATTGGAAATTTCTTAGAAACCTCCATGGGTCCTTGTCCCCCACTTCACCCCCCAGAACACAAGTGTTTACAGGAGAGAGAAATGTAATCTTAGTGGCCATTGCCCACAAAATGAAAGCTCAGCATATGTACCACGCTTTTCTACATTATCATATGCAAGCAGGCAAGAATGAGTACTTCCCCAGGCTTTAGTTTAAAATCCCATTTAACAAATTGTATATTTGTGAGAGAAGTTGTCTTCTATCTCGTAACTATTCATATATGTCATGTAAAAGTTCACATGTGAACCATCACATGAACTAAAAATAGTATGTCTTATGCTTTAATCTTGTTTAATAAACTAGTTCTAAGAGTTATCTGAAATCTTAGACCTTGTTACTAATCTGTCTTCATCCAGGTAGTCGGAGATGAAAGCTTTCATTTTCAAGGGCAGCAGTTTTACGTTGCATATTGTAGATCTTGCCTAAGAATACTATCCCATGGTAACCAAAATTGGAGTTAGAGGCTATGATGAGCTGTCCGGATTCCCACAGAAGCTGGGGTGGTTCAGAAATGACAGTGAGCACTGTCAGTCGCACCTGAAGCACCTCTAGTATTCAGAGCTGTGGGAAAGAATACTAGGAGGAGAGGCTTTATTCGCCTGGGGCCTGACTAAGAAGCATCTCCAGGCCACTGCTCTTACATGGGGGACACCTGGCTATAGCCTGTGACTCGATAGGAGTATGGCTTGTCAGTGCTCTTGGTGGAAAGATAGACATGACATTAGGTAACTTGGATTTACCTTGGACCTGATTAATGATGATTTTTCTGGGTCATGACATTGTGTGCCTTATTGGAGGGGAAAGAAGAGAGCTGCCTGAGAGCTGAGCCTGGAGTGTAGATACAGTAATCCTAGGAGTTGAAAACTAGCTCTGCTGGTATAAAAACTTTTTTCATTATTAGTGTTTCAGACTCTGACTTTGGCCTATCCATGCTGCTGCTGCTGAGGGGAGTTGGTTGAATTTTTTTATTAATCTACGCAAAAATTTAAACAACCAGAATAGGCAAGCATCAGTTAAAAGAGAAAGAGTGGGGGAAGCATTATCTTTCTCTACAAGAAGGTAATTGAAGCAGCAGTATAACGTGGTGTCAGTTTTCCTCTAGAACTTTGTTGCAGGTCTGGAGCTCAAACACCAGAGTCTGCCACTCCTTAGTGGTCAGGTTTGCTGCTTTACTCTGTCTTTCTCAGCACCTCCTGCTTTCTGCTTGCCACTCCTTTGTATTAAATATATGTTGCATTTTGTGAGTCTGCCTTGTGAAGCTGGAGTAACCCCTTTAGGTACTTTTCCCTTTTGGCATGGTCCTTGGCTCGTCACCTGTCACTGCCTTGGAGGCATGACTTCTGACTTCCTTTTGCCACCTATTCCCTTCTGCTTTCACTCCTTAAAGTTATGGGCTACACTTGATACTTCACCCCTTTCAAGCAAATAGAAAAGCTTCCACAAGTTAAAAGAACTGGCATGGGTTCTGTTTGGTTTCTGTAAGTGTACAGATTGAGTATTAATATTTCTTAAAGTGTACTTACCATATTGAATCTTGATTGTTTAATGAACGGAAGTTGGAGTGGGTGTGAAATGAATCAATCTCAAAAAGGCATGTGTAGCTTGAATTTCCATTGCTAATAAAGTAATGCAGGAATAAAAAAATATAACTTCATGAAGAATGACCCATGGGAAGAGTACAGGTCTCACAAATAGGCCCGGGAGCAGGGAGCCATTAGGATGCAGTTGCTGGTTCTCTGAGAACAGCGATTGGGGGTGAAAGGCGTTTCCAGATATTGGCAGTATTGTGTGCTGCATTGAAATGGTAGTGTGTTAGATTCATCCTCAGGGAGGCTGGCAGGTGGGGGGTGGAATTAATTAGTACAGCTCCAAGAGCCATACTAATGAAAAGCTACTGGAGTGTTATGTATATCAGTGTCTCTGCTCTGAAAACAGCAACAGGATGCTTTGCAATAAAGCTCCTCAAACAAGCTTTAGTTTAAAGCACCCCATTGCCATTTTTCAGTATGGGAAAAATGCATGTGATACTGGAGTCTGGAGTGCAGCAATTTCCATGTTCCAGCATACTCAATTAAGTCTGCCCCAATGCCCTGGAATTACAGCACATTGGAGCAGACTCCATTTGTGTGTGAATGCCTTCAGTAACTAAGATCCCAAGAATGTCTTGAGGTCAGAAGTTGGGGAAACTTGATCAAGGGGGTCGAAGTGGGGAGTCTGGGTGTTCTGAGAGTTGGCTGGCCCTGCTGTTTTCGGCTTATTCATTTCAGTATTTCTGGAGTCACTATGCTTATTACTGTTTGCAAGCACACTGCCTCCAACCTCTAATGCTCAGCGAGTCATAGGCCCTTTTATTTGGTATTATTAAAGGATAGTAGAATACTTAGTAGCATTAGCGCATTAGTAGGAACGATGCCAGCAGATCAAGGAAAGTAATTTTCCCCCTCTATTCTGCACTGGTGAGGCCACACCTGGAGTAGTGTGTCCAGTTTTGGGCCCCCTTACTACAGTAAGGATGTGGACAAGTTGGAGAGAGTCCATCAGAGGGCAATGAAAATGGTTAGAGGGCTGGGGCACATGGCTTCTGAGGAAAGGCTGAGGGAACCAAGCTTATTTAGTCTGAAGATGAGAAGACTGAGGGGGGGGATTTGATAGCAGCTTTCTACTACCTCAAAAATGGTTCCAAAAAGGATGGAGCTAGATTGTTTTCGGTGGTGACAGATGACAGAAAAAGGAGCAATGGTCTCACGATGCAGCAAGGGAGGTTAAGTTTGGGTATTAGGAAAAACTCTCTCACTAGGAGGGTAGTGAAGCATGCAACCATTTACCTAGAGAGGTGGTGGAATCTATCCTTGGAGGTTTTTAAGGCCTGGCTTGAAAAAGCCCTGGCTGGAATGATCTAGTTAAGGATGTTCCTGCTTTGAGCATGGGGTTAGACTACATGACTTCCTGAGGTCCCTTCCAACCCCAAGTTTCTATGAGTCTAAGATAAAACCAAATTCTAAACAAACACATTGCATTTTTCAAAATGAAATAATTTATAAACAGCCTTTCTTTTAAAACCTTCTTGCTAAACTTCTCCAACAGTCAAGAGAATAGGAAACCTTGGCAGTAATGGCCTGAAAACAAAATCAGTGGCTTTATTTGGAAAAGTGTGGCAGTTTAACAGAGTAAAAATGTGAATGCTGCTTTTCTGGAAACTCTGTAAAATCAACTTGCATTGTTTCTTCTAGCTGATCTGAAATTGGCACTGACTGCAGAAACAAAGGCCTGGATGACTAAGCTAGGACATTACTGTAACAAGAATTACAGGACTGAGATGGAAAATATCTTCACATTTGTAGAGGAAATCGGCAAGAAACTAAATCGCCAGATAAAGGATTTGGATGACATAAGAATAGCTATGGCTGCTTTAAAGGAGATTAGAGAGCTGCAGCTCTCTATAGACTTTCAAGTGGGACCTATTGAGGTAACTGAAAGGAATGATACAGATGTGTTAATAGAAAATATTTTATCCAAACGTAAAATTTGAAAGTGCAATTAATTTATATTTTTACTAAAAAATGAATGAGTGTTGTAAGGTTTGAACAATAAAATGGCTTGGTTTTGTAAAACCTACACTTGCATCACTCCCATTAGGGCAAAGGCAGATTCAGGTGTGCAGAAATATGGTTTGCTAGCGGTTCCTTTATTGCTAAGACAGAGGTCAAGAAGGGTAGATCAGGGGAAATCTCAAATGAGAGACATGACCGAGGTCTGTGGTTCCAAAGTCCTAGAGAGCTCAGAGTCATGGAAAGATGAAAGATGTGACTGTTAAATGAAGAGCCTGAGAGGAGATATGAAATATGCTGCATTGTATACTATAGTATGTAGCTTTAATTGGTCAACTGAGTTGGATCCAGTGTAGGTTCTAGTGTTGCTGGAAAAAGACAAGCAACAACTCTGTACTGGACTGTGTACTTTCCACCTGTTGGAAGTAGGTAAGAATATGTGAAATGCGTATCCATGCATACAAATAAATGAAATATGCTAATGTTCATATGAATATGACCTGGTAAGCCAGCTTAGTTGCATGATGCTTTTAAATACCTTGTCATGCTAGAAAGGATTTGTACCTTTTATCATTATGTTTGATTTTACAGAGGTATAGTTAGATTTGCTTTATTTTTAGTACATCTCTCTCTCTCTTCCTTTCCCCCCCCCCCCCATTCTTCTCTGAGTTTTTGGCATGATTAGTTAGCCATGTTGACTGCCCTCTGGCCTGGACCCCCAGGAATGAGGGAGGGGCGAGGAAAAGATCTATATTTTGAATATCTCTGGAGCTCGGCTTCTAGTACAAATTAAAACTTATTTTAGAATACATGGTTAATATTGCAGTGTTTAATTTGTTCATCCACGACGACTTTGTGGCTTACCTGGTTTAGTTCTGAAATTTGTCATACAGGGTCAAATTGGGAGATCTCAGTTTTTGGTTGACCTAAAATTTTTGTTTGGCTTGAATGCTTGGCTTCATAACCCAGTGGTTAACATAATGTTCTGGGTCAGAATATTATTCATATTTAATTTTTATATGTGAATATTTTTTTTAATGCACACCTATAGATGTTAGTGAATATTCCTTCCTTCTCAAAGCAGGACTATCATTTTTGTTATCCAGTACAATAATTGTGTACTTATAGATGTGTTCTGTGTAGAACATGTATCTATTATATACAGTATCTGGAGATGCAGCCATTGTTCCAACAGGAATCTTACGCCATGTTAAACAAATATCAGCTGCTGGTGGCAAAGGAAGAGATGGAAAAGGTGGACACTTTGCGCTATGTCTGGGAGAAACTGCTGGTCCGGGGCAACGAAGTGCAGAATGAGCTGCTAGCTTTGCAGCCCAAATTCCGGGGTGAGCTTATTAGCACTGTGGAGACTTTCATTGAAGACTGTGACCAATTTTATGCAGATTATGACAAGGTATTAATCTTTGCTGTATTCCAAAAAAATTGGGAGGTTGGGGACAGGGTTTGGGTACATGTTCAATATAAGGAAAAAATTACTTGGAGAGAAAGATAGTTCCATGATATCAGAAGAATGCTAATCCTTGTAAAAGCTGTTGTGCTCATCCTGAACAGTGGGCTGTATGTATAGTATGTAGTCATTGGGATGTCAGATGATCACTGCACTCTTCCGAGCAAAATACCTCCTCATGAGGTCTGTTTGCCTTTGTTTTTCTGGTCTGCCAAACACTTCACCATTATCCCCATACATTTTGTAGTTCCTAGTTTCTTTTCCTTTAAGCATTAAGAGCCTCCCATCCCAGGCTCTGGAAAAACAACTAACTGACTTTACCCTATTATTAAGATTCATTGAAATCAGCAGATCAGTGTTGGAACCAATAGAAAAGTCAAGCAAAGTCCATTCTGAGTTGGAGCAGACCAGCTGATGATATTCTGCTAAAGTACCTAGTTAATGCCTACCGCTTGAAAATAAAAATAGAATCAATTAGTGGACACAATAATTTTAAGTATGAAAAATACTTTTTTTGGCAGACGAGGAACCTTGTCTGCCTATGTCCTTAGACCAGCACAGTTATAACCTCCACCCCTTAGTACCTTTTTGTCACCCTTGATCTTTCATCAACACTTCATTGTGCTGATTTTTTCAGGAACTTGTCAGTGATATTAAACTGTTAGATATGAACAAATGCAATAGACTTTTATTCTAGAAAATTAAGCTGAAATTTCTTTGCCTGGGATAAACTGTGAAATAGTTTTTATTCTTTAAATTTAATATTTTAATTTATTCCAGAATGGACCAATGGTAGAAGGTTTGGAGCCCCAGGAAGCCAATGACAGGCTGATCATATTCCAGGTACTCATTGTTAAGCTGAAAAATAAAATGTGCTGCTCCTCTCTGTTTAACAATATATTTTAATATAACAATAAAAATGAATATGCTTATTTAATAGCTAAAATCCACTTAATTAAGCCTACTGGTAACAAAGTTGGAAAATAGATCTGAGTATTATGATGGGGTAATCAAAGAAAAGAGAAAATATTATCAGGCACTTGCTAATATGCAGTTTAAAGACAGGATGTTTGAAATAACACATGATTACTATGTCCAGGTGTCTGCATAATGATGTTGAAGATGTTTGCCGGCATGTGTCTAGCCATGCTTTTAGTATTTTAGCAAGAAGGAAAAACACTTTGACCTTGATTAGTTAGTTACTGCCCTAAAGATGGCAGTTTACTTCTTTTTAACACTTCTCATTAAATACAGTTTGACATCAGAGGTCAAATCTTGTGTTTTACTACTCTCATGTGAATAATCTTCTTTTCCTTGCTAGTTGGTTGGGGCATAATGGTCCACTATTCAAATCTTTCTTGAGACAAGCTCAAGATAACCTTGCTCACAGTATACAACCAAAGAGCCATACCTCAGTGCTGTCTTCAGTCCTCACTACTGTTCCTGCAATACCCTTGGCACCATAGTTTTTTTTTTTAGGCTAACACTCACTAGTATGAGGACTTCAAACATGCATATTATTGACAGTTGTATTTTTATTTAAGCATACTTTTTTAAAATTTGACCGTTGTCCACTTCTTGCTATGGGTTCCTTTGCTGCTTAGCCACTATTTTAGATAAGGTGCTTTGGTATTTGCTCTTTCCTATGTTTCTAACCCTAATTTTGTCCCTTTTTTATTGTAGAACAGATTTGAGAACCTCTTCCGAAAATATATAACTTATACAGGTGGAGAAGAGCTCTTTGGTTTGCCTGTCACACAGTATCCTCAGCTACTTGAGATAAAGAAGCAGCTCAACTTGCTACGGAAACTGTACAGCCTGTATAATAGTGTCATTGACACTGTTAATGGCTATTATGATATTCTTTGGTCAGAAGTGAATATTGAGAAAATTAACAATGAACTTCTAGAATTTCAAAATGGGTAAGACCTGAGTATTGTACAGCTAATGCTGCCGGTGTTTTCTACTGTTTGAATATTGATATTAATTCCTCTTGAACCTATTTGGATTAGTAATTCTTGCTTTTTAAAACTATTTTTTTTGGCATTGGCTTTTGCCAGATTTGGGGTCACTTACCAATGGATAAATTCAGGTTTGTTCCTTGAAAAATTTCATTAAGTAATTAATTTTGCTTACTTGAAGCAAGCAACTGAATTAGGAACTGATGATTCCCTTCTCTGGAATAGGATATTTATGCCTTCAAAATGAGTGAAAAGACTTTCCATTTGAAAACTTATCTTATATTAACTAATGGTTTCTTCCTGACTTGGTGCTGGATAGGCATACCCTAAAATTATCCAAGCTGAACAGAAAGCACTTAATTACTCTTTGTAATCTTAATCAGTCCTAATACCCTTGTACAAAAGGGTGGAGTAGTTGAGGGCATTTTTGTACCCAGTAGACTTGTTGGGAATATGGTCAGAGGAGAAAAGGAGAAGGACATATTTGAGAAGGCTGAGTTATTTTTCAACATTTCCAAAAATAAGATGCATGATGATTTGACATCCTTGTTATTGAATATCCAAAAGGTAACCAAGAATTATATTAAACAAATGGACCTTTCCACCCTTGTTCATGTGGCCAGGTTATGATGGATAATCTATTAATGTGAAGTGGCTCATTTCATGGAGTGCGAGATGAATACAAAGAAAATAATGGTAAAGAGGTACTTGCATTTTATGGAAGCACAGGTGGATAATGTCAAATACAGATGATAGCATCAGTCCATAGGCAGTTCAATAGTGATGAACTAAACAGTTTATCTTAAATGCCATTTAAAAAAAAATCCAGGAACCTTAAAGTACTCTGAACTATAGGAATGTATGTTGCATCGTAGTTAAAGCCCTAAGTAATCTTGAACAATTAATGTCATAAAACAGCCTAAACTTTTTTTTAAAGGTCATTTATTGTTTAATGCACAGATATCGTAAGCTTCCTCGAGCTTTGAAGGAATGGCAGGCATTTCTGGACCTAAAGAAGACGATTGATGATTTCAGTGAGTGCTGTCCATTGCTTGAGCTAATGTCTAATAAAGCAATGATGGCTCGACACTGGAAGCGAATTACAGATCTTACTGAACAGAGTTTTGACGTGGAAAGTGAGAGCTTCAAACTGCGGAATATCATGGAAGCACCTCTGCTGAAATACAAAGAAGAGATCGAGGTACGGATTGGAATGGAACTGAAATAGACTGGTATTGTGCGACTTCCTGCGATACTGCTTCCACACTTGAAACGAAAGGCAGCAGAACATGCTATTATTCATTCTCCACTGCACAGATTTTGAATACACAATGACACTGGTGATCAATATCTTGCTCCTCTGGTTCTCCTTGAAGGTTTCTGATAAAATGCTTATGACGCATCCCAATATATTTAAAAACAAACTAAAGGTTTCAGTGGGATACCGCTAAGGGATTAAAAGCTGTGCAGGTAGCACGCTTCTTACTGTTCAGGCAGTGAGTATTGTTAACGGCTTTTCTCCTTCATCCTAGTTTAAGGAGTTCAGTAAAAGGCATCATGAGGTGTGTGCTCTTGTATCACCCCTGTCATCTTTGTTCTTGAGTTGAAGGCAGAAGCTAGGGTTTCCCTGCAAAAAAATTAAGGAGCTCTGCAACATTGTGTCTAACTCATTCAGAGTTCATCCGGTGTGCTGACCGCTTCAAACCGCAGACATTCCTAGATAAGCTGTTTCTAGCATCAGTACGCCTAAGTTGTTTCAGAAAGCTTGTTGGTACCTTTTTTCTTTTTTTAGGTTTACTATATTTAGTTGGTCTAATGGAAAGAACACATAGGATCTATGGATTCTTGAATTTTGAGGTGAGGAAGCGTCTCACATATTAATATACTATTTTTATTTTACAGGATATCTGCATTAGTGCTGTAAAGGAGAGGGACATAGAGCAAAAGCTAAAACAAGTGATTGTTGAGTGGGACAACAAAACATTCACCTTTGCCAACTTTAAAGCCCGTGGTGAACTGCTCTTAAGAGGAGACAGCACTTCAGAAACAATTGCTAGCATGGAGGATAGTCTGATGATTCTGGGTTCTCTCATGAGCAACAGGTAATGGTAGAAAGGCTTGCAGACTAACAGATGACTTATAGGACCAAGTTGGCTTTCCTAAAGTAGAAGGAAACATAAGATTGAGTGTGTGTGTCGGGAGGTTAGGGGGGAGACAAACACCAGTTGTGAAAGCTACCCAATAGAGCTGAATGACTTCTTCCCCATTCCCTGCCCACTGTCCAGTCCCATCAATGGCTGCCCCACCCTGCCCCAGAGTCCTGGCACTTAAAGAATAAAAAAAAAAGCTGTGCACTCATCAGCTCCTGCCAGGTTGGGGGTGGGGGGGCAATCCCTGTTACCCACATTACATTGTGGGGGACTCTGCCATGAGCCCCCAGAGGCCATTGCAGGTAGCTGATGAGTAGGGAGGAAAAAAACTTGGGAGGGTTGGAGTTTTTTAAGTGCTGGTTCCAGGTAAGGCAGCCATTGCTGGGAATGGGAGAGTATGTGGGTGTCAAAGGGCACTCAGCAAGGCTGGGCCCCCACCATGGTCCCCTTACTCCTCAGAGGCCCTTTGCTGCTCTGAAATTCTTTCCTTTATTTCCTTTTCCCCTTCTTGATGACTTCATTTCTGGGTACCACTGATTTGGTTTCCCTGTGGTTGTCATAGTCATATTTTGTCCTGTCAACATATTCTCTTGTTTCAACAAACCCATTACATGCACACATCTTAATTTGGTCCATCCACCAAAGTGGAAATCCCAAGGGCTCTGCAGTTGGTCACTGTGACCTGGTCACTGTAGCAAAGTCCCTTATCTGTTATAGAACAGTTTCCAAGCCTGTGTCTGTTGGCTTCAGACACAGTGGGCCTTGAATGCAACTTAGCCATAAACAGGATTTTAGAAGCCAGTTAACCCTTGCTGTTCCTCTGGACCATTGTTTAGTGTACAATCTATTTTATCTACAAATCATTTTCCAAAAGCAAACTTCCAAATATAATTTTCTAGGCATTAGCCTAGAGAGAGTATTAAAGTAAAGTACTAAATGATACAAGGTTATATTGACAGAGATGCCTTGTTCAATTTGTGAGTCTGTTTCTTCTGTGGCAGCACTAGATCACACTGTGGTTTCAAGAAGGTTAAGGAACAATGTTGGGTAAAACTTCCCAAAGCATAATCTCTCTAAAAGCATTTTCATTTATTTTCAAATGTAAATCTACTTTTAAACTGTGATATGTGCTAATTAAATCATTGGCGTTATGCTTTAGCCCGAGTTGGTTACAGTGCAAAAATTCTGTGCATTTTTAAAGTAGCGTGTCCCATTTATCATGGTAAATATTTGATTCTTAAAATGCCTTAGATGCTTTTTTTTTTTTTATTTTTTACAAAAATACATAATGGGAAAAATGCTTTTATTACAGGTACAACACACCATTCAAGGCACAGATTCAAAAATGGGTACACTACCTTTCCAACACAACAGATGTAATTGAAAACTGGATGACAGTTCAGAACTTGTGGATTTACCTGGAGGCTGTTTTTGTAGGAAGTGACATAGCAAAGCAGCTTCCAAAGGTTTTTGAATGACTTTTTAAAAATATTTAGTAAATTATATTTAAAAGATTTAATTAAATAGTGACAGATAACCATTCCTGAATTGCAGATTTTACAATTTTTGCCAAGTCATCTTTGTTCTCTGGCCTTATTCATGTGTTGCAGTAGGTTTATCTGACCAGTTGCATGAAAGTCTGACCCTTACTTTTTAAGAAGTACTAGTTCAGGTTATGGACTTACGATGTGACATTATTTACCCAGGAGTCTTTTAAGAAATTGATTTGTGTACAAGTTTTGAAAAGAAGTAAAGGAATGCACACAACTAAATCTTGTATTTTGTGGAGAAACAAACTAGGGCCTTCGATTCATTGAATTCATGTGACATAAATGGTCCCTCTAATTACTAGCTGCCAAACCGTAATGTGCCTAGATAATAAAATAATAATTCATATGTGAAAAGTGTAAGAAGTTAAAATGACATTATACAATATAAGGATCTTCATTTGTATCTGTGGGTTTCATATTTTAGATGCTCATTTTGTTAAATAAAAAGGGGAATTATCAGGCATCTAAATATGAAGGTGCATGTCACTTGCATAAATTGCAAGAGGAAATTATTACAAGTACTGGTAACTACGTTTGAATTTTACATGCAAAGGCACTAATCTTAAATACAGCACAAAATCCAGTTGTATATGAGGTAACATTAAAATTGTAAATGAAAATGTGTTAGAGCTATCATTTTTAAAGCTGAGACATGGCAGCTATTTTGTTAGCTTCCTTGAGAAAAGGCAGGCAGAAAATGGAGAGACTGGGCTTTATTCTGGTGACTTAAAGTATAGAAATCTCTACAGCATGATAGTTGGAAGGTCAGTTTCTGCAATGGGGATAGGTGACCAAAGCTGAATGTTTAGGAGATCAAATTAATAACCTCAATTGCATTAACAGCTGCTTTTCCTCTTATTCCTGCTAGGAAGCCAAGCGTTTTTCCAACATAGATAAATCGTGGGTGAAGATAATGACACGGGCCCACGAGATGATGAATGTGGTACAGTGCTGTATGGGAGATGAAACCATGGGACAACTGCTGTCACACTTACTAGAGCAGCTAGAAATCTGTCAAAAGTCACTTACAGGGTAAGGTTCCTAAAAGGTCATGAGCAAAAAGTACTACTATATTTACTCACATCCAAGATAAGGACCCCTTCCAAATAGAATGGGATGCGGGGGAAACCTTGTCCTGGATTTGAGTACTGGCTGGGGCAGACAGCAGCTTGGCTCCAGCTTTGGTCCTGGTCTTGGGGCTCACCATGCCTGTGATGGGCTGGAATGCTTGTTTGGCCGGGGGGAAACCTGCAGCCTTCCCTCTACCCTGCCCCCCCTGCTCCATTACCTGTTCTGGTCCCTCCAGCCCAGCTTAAAAGTGTCGCTGCTTCTCTCCGTTTGGCTCGAGCTGTGTGCCCCAACCTGGAGCATAGCTGCTGCTGTATGGGCAAGTGGGCAGAGAATGGGAGAAGGCAGGCTACAGCGGGGAATGGGATGTTGTGGGGGCAGGCTGTAGGGAGGAATGAAGTGAGGAAATGGGGGTAGAAGATGGGGAAGGCAGGTTGCAGTGGGGAGCAAGAGATAGGGTAGGTGGGTTGTCGTGGGGAGGCAGGCACAGGCAAGGAGGGCAGGCAGCAAGGGGGGGCACGGCCCATGGTGGGGGACAGGTAGCAGGGAGAAAAGGGGCAGGGGTCTAGTTTCTCATATCCCCACTGCTGCTTTCCCTGCCACAACAATATGGGCGGGGGGACACAAATACAGAATGTAATTAGTGGAAGGTCATTTTAAATCGAGAATAGTATTTTACAATTTTCTAGGAACAGAAGCTAACTATTGGTGGGTTGTCTTAAATTCTAAGTAGTCTTGTATTAATCTGGGTAAATACAGTAAATAGTTTGGTACTGATTTGGGTAAATATAATAAATTATCTAGCTGCAGGACTAGAAAAGAGGGTGTTTTTTTCAGTGTTTGGTCTACTTGGAGTGGAGCCGGGCAGAGTTTAGTTACCTTGACACAAGAAAAATCAGGAAACAAGTTAGTGAAATTTAAACTTGAGGTGAGTGCTGCAAGAGGAGGGTAATAAGTCACTTTCTGGATAGTAGCATCTGACTACAGAGGCCAGTAGGCCTGTACTTTGCCTGGAAGCTAACAGAACGTCCAGCCCAGTCACTTGGATGGGCAAGCAAATTCATGAAATACACGTACGCCTTAATCTGAATCTTCTCAAGTGAGTTGACAGGCTGACTGCGAATAGTGGGAAAAATGTACTTCCTTCAAAAAAATCTTTGTTTAAATTTTAGTAGCCTTTTGCCCCTTCAATTTGACCTTTATTAAACAATGGCTACTTTCTGTGAAATCATATCTAATACAAAAGAATAACATCAAAGGCACTCTTAAACTATCATGGTATGATGCGTCCGAACTGCTGTTGTATTAGCATTAATGAAAACTATACTAATGTGGTGTATTCAGAGAGCTTGGTCTCCCATCACCAAAGGGATAAGTCAAAGCTCACCTTAAGGCCATACTGAATAAATTACCATGATAAGTCTTGTGACTTTGTTTTTTCCTGTTTTCAACTCCAGGTATCTGGAGAAAAAACGACTCCTTTTTCCTCGTTTCTTCTTTGTATCTGACCCTGCTCTTTTGGAAATTCTTGGCCAGGCCTCAGACTCTCACACAATACAGGCCCACCTGCTCAATGTGTTTGACAACATTAAAACAGTCAGGTTCCACGAAAAGGTATGAACAGCTCTAATCTCAGCGGTCTCTGTAACAAATCTGCAATCAATGCACATCTCCTTGTTAAAAGCTAAGCTTTATGATAGTGCGTGGAGCATGCGACAGATATGCCAAGGCTCACGTTCACTAGTTCTGGTTAGGTTTTTATCCCTCTGGAGATCTGGGTTCCCAGACTTACCCTATTCGACAGGTAAATTTATGTATAGAGTAGGACTCTTACTTCAGAAGACTTTCACCAGCAACTGGATTTTAAGCGGAAGAAAAGCAAACCCTGCCTCCTGCAGTTTAAATCATTGATTAAAAGGGAATTTGAGTTTCTAAAAAGGTAAAGCCTGCCATGATAATGAGTCTCTCTCTTGTCTGATTGTTTCCAGTGGGAACACATAACCTGCATTATGTAAGCTGAGGTATTTGTATTATGTTATATTAAAAATCATCCTCTCTTCCCTCCCTGCCTTTTCTTTCCTTGGTGTTGGTTCCAAAAGTTAATTTTCAGGTTATTGATTTTAAGGCTAAACGTCAAAATCTAGGATGTTTGAGATTTGAAACTGAAATCTAGGTAGAACAAATTTGCCTAGAAGTAAGTTTTGCAAAGAAAAACATGTAAAGGCTAAGTGTTCGTTGCTGGGGACTGTTGGCTGTTTTGTTGAAATCCTTGCCATGTCTCTGCAAATGCTTTATCATGCAAGTGACATACCATGGTAATGCTTTGGAAAGACACGTACTGTTAGTGGCCATCATGTTCAGAACGTGGAATTGTATTGGCCATTGTAACTTGTGAATGGAAAGTGAAGCTATTGGTTTCTTCCCTCCCACCTGTTCCCAACATTTTTGATAGGAAAATATCAGTATTACAGAAGTAACTGCATGTTTTAGAAAAATCAGTCCCATTAGAATTGGTGTTTTAAGCCCTTCAAGCAATTCAGAAAAATCTCTTCCTGAGACTAGCACAACCTTGAGATGAAGGCACTTAGCTGGTATTAAATACTCATTTGATTTCTGTAATATTCTCTGTGTTACTTTGAGCAAGTCCTTTAATGTACTTTGTTCCACAGCTTCCCACCTTTCATCTGTTGCCCTAATTTCAAGACTAGAAGCTGCATTGTTGTGTATGTACAGCATTTAGATGAGTGGGACTTAATGATCAGTTGGGCAATCGAGCAATTCTTGAACAAAACAAAACCAACCCCACTCCCCAAAAGGCATGACCAATTTAGTTGCCTTAATTGTATTTGTCCTCTGAAGTATCGCTTAAGCACCACTGAAATAGCATCATGGTTCAGATGAAGCCTTTTGGTATTCATCTTCATTTCCTTATCTTTCTTCATAGCACATGACATGAGATCAAAATAAAATGTCCAGTTAACTGGGCATGAAAAAAATATTATGAAAATGTTTTGGATGACCAAAGTTGAGAAAAATGAATGTGCATCCACTGTATTTTCTGTGCTGAAACATCTTGTTTTTATTAGGTATATGATCGGATTCTGTTGATTTGCTCTCGAGAGGGTGAGGAAATTGAGTTGGATAAACCCGTAATGGCTGAAGGTAATGTGGAAGTTTGGCTCAATTCCCTTTTGAAGGAATCCCAGTCCTCATTACATCATGTAATTTGCCAGGCAGCCACAAATATTCAGGAAACTGGATTTCAATTAATAGAATTCCTCTCCACTTTTCCAGCCCAGGTAAGGTTCTTAAAGTGCGTGAAGGATTGCCTACAAATAACTGTAATTTCTTAGGTTACCATGCTTTGGTTATATGTTTAAAAAAAAAGAAAGGAAAAAAATAGAGCTGGCATTTATCAGGGCAAAACTTGAAGGGTATATTTTAATGTCCTTTTAGAAAGTAGTAGTATTGTTAATTTAATTGTAGGTTCTAGATGCCTCCATGAACACAGAGAGAAACTGCATCCTAGAAAACGATGAACAGTTAAAACTTAACCTCTGTGCATATAAAATAGTGGTAGTGGAGATATTTTTTTTCAAAAGCTTAGTACCACAATATTAAAAATAGGAACCATAATAAAATTATTCCAGTTCTAAATTATTTTGACATGTGCACACAGAAAAGCCAGTAGTATATTTGAAAGTTTGCTTTTGACAAACAGTTCGTGCTCCCTATTCATGGGGCTTTGGCATACCAGTAGAAATAAATGTTAAGAAAATGCATTTCTAAAATTGGAGCATAACATTATCAGTTTGACTGTTTAATTCATGCATTAGTCTAAACTGATTTGCACAGGAACCATTGCAGTTGAGTGGTATTAAAGATCTGCTACTTCCTGCATGTGACTATGGGCAAAGTGATGGAGGACCTAGTATTTATAGATGTTGAACACTCAGGCTTCCATGCAAATTGATGGAAATATAGGATGCTCAATATTTTTGAGGAGAAGTCATTATTAGCTGAGTTGTTCTTGTTGTGCCTGCACTGAGCTACCCACCTCACTGCACCTGACCACCTTCTGGGCTCTGAGTGCCTCCCTGGGGGAACCTCACATCTGGCTGACCCAATTCTTGGAGCACACCCACTAGCCTGGGGGTAATGCTACCACCACTGAGTCTAGACTGGTCCTGGCCTTATGCCTCCTCGGAAACACAGGCCTGGTAGTCTTTGAGGGTACTCAACCCACTCCAAGAACTTGGGGTGCTTCTGTCAGTCTGAAGCTCAAATAATGGTCTCCCTTAGCTGAACCAAGGGGTCCCCAAGGCATAATCTAGACCCACTCCCAATAAGTCTCCCATGCTGGGTACAAATGGGAATTTTATTGGTTACAAGGAATAAGTTTGGAATGGGGTAAAGGGTAGAGCAATAGCAAAGAAATTTCATAGAGCAAACAGGGTGGCTGGGTAGCCTTTGATCATGCATCTGAGTTTTACTGCAAGCTATATATCTAGTTAGATCTTGGGTCTCTTACAAGCATCATCCAGAGGCAGGTGGAGATTCCCTCTGGAGGCAGGCAGTCTGATCATGAGTTTCAAGATAGAGAGCAAGTTTCAGATGGCACAGGCTCTTTCTGAGGTGTGTGTTGTTTTTTCATCATGACTACTGCTTTTCCTCCTGGGCAGTCCTTTAACTTATAGCCTTTATGACCTCATTTACCTGGTCCAATGAAGGCCAGCACCTGTTGGATACCAGCCAACCAATTTGAAATGTATCACTAGTTGCTGGGTAGACTGGCATTGGTTAGAATAATAGGGAGCCTAAGCCCCACACCCAGGTATGTGATGCCAGTCAAATAAGCAGAGGAATCAGGTTTGCTCCATCCCTCAGGAATGTATCCAACTTGGGTCACAACTCTGGATTGCCTAAAGAGATGGGATGTCTGCTCTCTGCAGTGACCATGTTAACCAAATTGTCACATAAGAGAGTTTTTGGGCAGAGACAGAGGTGACTGTCTGCTACAGTGCTTCCATGTTTTGTGTAAAGCTCGGTGGTACATGTGTTTCCCTGTGGGGTAACGCCAACTTTTGGGATCTCAAAATTGCTCTGTTAGACAGGAGGGTGTGAAACAATTGCACCTATAAAAATTAATTCGACATATGTGTGCACATATACCAATTTAGGCACATATACATCCAAGATTACCAGCCTAGGCATGTGCATAGCTATCACCAATTTAAGCACATACACACCAAAAATTAGACAACCATCAGTTGTCAATACCTGCACACTCAGTACACATGCACAGATCACGTACACAATGAAATATTTGTTCCTAATTTACATGGTAAGGGGTGTGTGTGTGTGTGTGTGTGTGATTGGGGTACTTGGGATACCCAGGGGAAGGTTAAGGTGAGAGAGAGTTAAATTGTAGGGAGTAAAAGTTGCCAGGACTGGGATTAGGACCAGTAGACTAGAGAGAAGCTGGGCTGAGGAATTGAGGCCTGGGGTTACTTGAGGTCAAGTGGCCCCAGGGTTACTTGAGGTCACTGGTGCTGGGGTGGAAGCAAGGGAAAAGCCCAGTGGCAAGGAGGAGATGGCTAGGAAATAGATGAACCAAACTCAGGGTTTCAAAATAATAGGTTTATTAAATAGACGCTCACTCTGGGAGCAGGAGAAAGAGACTCAGTGGAAGGGTTGGAGTCCAGATAGGGAAGAGAAGCAGAGTTCAAGTCCTTTGGTTGGGGAAGGAAGGTGGGAGATGATCCTCAATGGCTAGTTGGGGTCTTCTCCAGCAAGGTTTTGTCTGGAGGGGGGTCACTGGCAGGGCTTCTGGATGTATAGATGGTGTGACATGGTGCCGATCCAGATGGAGAGGGCATCCCAGTGGGTCTGTCTTCACTGCCCCCTTTTATAGGGGCAGACCACCTATGATCCTAGTGGCAGGGGCATGCCCAGGCAAGAGTCAGCCCTTGGTGTATGGAGCATGTGCACTCTTAGGTAAGGGCATGCAGTTTCAGGTGTCTGTAATGGTGGGTTGACTGATTTTTTTTCTGCAGCAGTCTTTGTCTTCCAAAACTTGAGGCAAGGAGGGATCAATGCAGGATGATGGTTGGGTCATCAAGTTGATGGTTCCTTCATTCAGAGGGAGCTATTTTTTAGACCTACTGCCATTTGTCTCTGAAGCACCCTCATTCATCCCCATTCATTTAGGGACCAATTTACATAGGAGGGGTGGGTATGAGTCATAGGTTACAACATCTTACGCAACAGGACATGGGGACAAGATGGGAACCTGACGCACAAAATGGATACTTGATGTCACTCATTCTAACCCACATTTCAGGCCTAAATCATACAATATTAATATGAAACAATAAAACTCAATACACAAGTGATAGCAATACAATATAATACAACATAGCTGTAAAAATCAATATAAACATAAAAGAACACTATTTACAATATAAAAAGGGGCTTATTACAATAATAGCTGACAAGAACTTAGCTTACTTAGTACTACTTGTAATCACTTATAAGGGATAGAGAGGGCCGAGAGGGTCAGAAATGGTTAGGGGAAGGGGAGGGAATAGATCTTTAAATTTAAAAAAAAATAGGAAAAACTGTGGGTTTTGCTACAAGTGACTTGATTAAAGTTTTTTGAGATCTGCTGGTAAGCGGCGCTGTAACATTTGAAAAGAAGTAGTCACTAGTTGGGGCAAGAGAAATGGCAAAGGAATGCTGATGGGGAAAAAATATCTCTTCAGAGATCAGGTATCTCAGTCTTTTTTAAAAGCGGTCACAACATTTTTCATATCCTGGTTTTTAAATATGATTATTCAGGTAAGTGTATATCCTAGATGAATGCATGAGTAACATTTCAAAATGCAATGCAAGATTTATAGACGATATATATGTTCACTACAAATAGCCCTTTTTCTCAGACTGTGCTATTTCATGTTTTGCAAGGTTGGGTTACTGGGAATCCAAATGATTTGGACAAGGGACTCGGAAGAAGCTTTGTCTAATGCCCGGTATGATAAAAAAATAATGCAGAAGACAAACCACTTTTTCTTGGACCTACTTAACACTCTGATAGACATGACAACAAAAGACCTTAGTTCAGTTGAACGAATTAAATACGAGACACTAATCACTATCCATGTACACCAGAGGGACATCTTTGATGACTTAGTAAGTATTATGAATTTCGCTTTAAGCAATGTTAGTCTTTTGAAGAACGTTAACTAATGTGCTGTTACAGTCCAAAACGTGGCTGGATGCAAGTTTGGAGATACCACAGTTGTACATATCCCTACCTGAAAGTGGCACTGTTTCCAACCTACGGCAATAACTTTCTGAGATACTGCCTACATTTCTGAAAATCACACTATACTTGTGTGGATAAAAATAAGTCACTGAAGTGACTTACAGCCAAGACTGATGAATTCTTAGTTTTTAAAACTTAAAATTGTAAGGAAAAAACCCATCCCTTTCTTATTTAAAAGATGGGCCCTGACTTCATAATTGTTCTGTGCACTTACAAGTTAACTTGCACAGATGAAGTTCAGGGCCAGACTAATATGCCCACAGTTGCCTTGGGATGCATGCATCAAGGTCAAGTACAAGTGTCAATTCAAGAGGAATAGTGAAGCTTTTAGGATACCTTTCTTTTAAAATGTTTTATTTCCACAAGTTTAGTTAATTCTTCAAGCAATTCTACCTTCTATAAGTCATTAAATAAGACTTGAAATAAGCTGAATGGTTCTAGTGTAGAATTTGATAAGGATGGTAAATGGTCCAGAACTGACCAAATTAATCATTTGCATTGACTGAATCAGTTCTTGCTGTCAAAGCCTCCAAGAGAGCCTTAATTTAAAGGACAATTTAAGTCCACAAGATAAATGTCTCTTCATCACCACTTAATTTAGGATTGTAGCTTACAAATAAACGAGGAGGTAATATTAAATATATCATGTCTCGGCAATGGAGATAACATTTCTGTCTCAATACTGGCTTGTTGGAATAAACTGCACCTCTTATCAGCTGGCAATCCAAAATGGGAAAGATACTATAAAAGGAAGACAACAGCATTTTCCTTTAAGAACTTGATCACTCTTTCCTGCTTCCACAAACATTTGGGACAAAAATGAGTGAATTTGCCAACTGTATATTTATATATTTTCAAATTCAACACTCTAAGGCTTTGCATCTTAATAGATTTCATAGACATTGGGGCTGGAAGGGACCTCAAAGATCACTGAGTCCAGCCCCCTGCCCCAGAGGCAGTAAGTCAGTTTGGGTCAAAGGATCCCAGCAAGATCAGCATCCAAGCATTTGTTGAATGAGTCCAGAGTAGGTGACTGCACCACTTTTGGAGGGAGTCTATTCCAGGTCTTGGGGGCTTGGACAATAAAGAAATAGTCTTCTGTCCAGCTTAAAACTGTCTTGAAGGAGTTTATGACCATTGGTCCTTGTTTTTCCTTGGGGTGCTCTGGTGAACAGACATTCTCCCAGGTCCTGTTGTATACCCCTTTATATACTTTATAGGCAGCCACCAGGTCCCCCCTGAGCCTGCGCTTTTACAGGCTGAAGAGTCCCATGGCTCTCATCCTCTTTTCATAAGACCTATTCTCTTGCCCTCTGATCATGTGCGTGGCTCTCCTCTGGACTCTCTTGAGAAACTTAAGATTCTTCTTGAATTGTGGAGCCCAGAATTGGATACAATACTCCAGCTGCGGCCTCACCAAGGACAAGTACAGCAGGAGGATGATGGCCTGGGATTTGCTTGAAGTGTCTATGGATTCAAGCCAGAGTTGTTTGCTTTAGCAGCTGCGACAGCGCATTGGTAGCTTATGCTCATCTTGTGGTCAGTCATGACCCCCAAGTCTTTCTTTCAGTAATGGTGCTAGCAAACATAGCACTGCTGAGCCTATAAGTATGACACGGATTTTTTTTTCCCTGAGGTGGAGAACCTTACATTTATCGGTATTGAACATCAAGTTTCTATCTCCTCGCTTACTAAGTTTATCCAAGTCAGCCTGAATCACTAGCTTGTCTTCAGGTGTAGACGCTATGCCCCAAAGTGTAGCGTCATCAGCGGACTTGGCCAGTGCGCTTTTGAAACCAATGTCCACATCATTGATAAAGATGTTAAAGAGGACTGGTCCAAGGACACAGAGCCTTGGGGGACGCCACTGGTCGCAGAGCGCCATAATGATTTGCTACCATTGACCACTACCGAGTCCAACATCAGAGCCAATTTCACAGCCTGTGGTGTAGATGAGGGCACAGTTGGTCAATTTTTCCATGAGGAGGTCATGGCACACCAGATAAAAAAGATTTTTTTTAAAGTCCAGATATATGAAATCAATCTCTTCTCTCTTGTCCAGGTGATACGTCACCTTGTCATAGAAGGAGATGAGCTTGGTCGGGCAAGATATACCCATGACAAAACAGTGCTGGCTGTCCCTCAGGATGTTGCCCTCAGCCAGCTTATCCAGACAGGTCTCCTTGATAATTTTCTTCAGAATTTTACTGGGGATTGAGGTCGAGCTGATTGGCCTGTAATTCCCGGGATCTACTTTCCACTCTTCCTTGAAGATGGGTACCACACTGGCCTTCTTCCAGTCTTCAGGTACTTCACCTGAGTGCCACAAGTTTTTGAATATTTTTGCCAAATGTTGGGCTATGACACCTACCAGCTCCTTGAGTACTTTAGGGTGTAATCTGTCAGGATTAGCTGACTTAGAGGTGTCCAGCCTCTGAAGGTGATCCTTTACTAGATCACCTTGATCTTAAGTTCTGCAGATGCTTAATCTGGTGCAGTTGACCAAATTAGACATTTTCAACTGGGTCATGTTGTTGCTTGTGAGTATTGACTTATTTCCTACTATCTTCGTCAGCTCTTGTTTAGTACTATCATTTTATATGTGATCAGCCTAACAGGGGCAATCTTGGGTATAGCTCAATCAAGCCTTCAGTCAGTGAAGATGTAGTTGGGGATCTTCTGGAAGGGCTACACACTTTTAAATTTGCAGTTCCAGATGCCCTCCACCCAAGGGTGTTGAGGGAGCTGGTAGGGGTCATTGAGGAGACTTTGGCCCAGCTTCATGAGCATTCATGGTCATCTGGCCAGGTGCTGGGGGATTGGAAATTGACTAATGTGGTCCCTATTTTTAAAAAGGGGAGGAAGGAGGACCTAAGTGATTATAGGCCTGTAAGCCTCACCTCGGTGCTTGGGAAGCTCTTGGAGAGGATCATCAAGGAGCACATCTGTGGGGGGCCTGCAGGGGAAATCATGCTCGGGGCAGTCAGCATGGCTTCACCAAAGGCAGGTCCTGCTAGACCAACCTGATTGCCTTTTATGAGCAAGTAACTAAATCCTTGGATGATGGTGTTGCTGTGGACATAGTCTTTCTAGACTTTAAGAAGGGTTTTGACACTGTCTCTCACCCTATCCTCATCAATAAATTAAGTGACTGTGGCATTGATGCCTGCACAGTTGGATGGGTAAAAAATTGGCTGATGGGGCACACCCAGGGAATTGTGGTGGACAGGTTGTACTCAACCTGGTGAGATGTGAACAGTGGGGTTCCTCAGGCCCGCACTGTTTAACATCTTCATCAATGACTTGGATGAGAGGGTGGAAAGCACGCTGTCCAAATTTGCTGATGACACTAAGATGTGGGGTGAGGTGGACAAACTTGAAGGGAGAGAGAGGCTGCAACTAGAGTTAGACAGACTACAAAAGTGGGCAGTTGAGAATAGGATGGGGTTGAACGTAGACAAATGCAGGGTGCTACACCTTGGGAGAAGGAATCCACAGCACACATACAGGCTGGGGAGTTCCCTTCTTGGAAGCACAGAGACGGAAACGAATCTTGGAGTTGTTATTGACTCCAAGATGAACGTGAGCCACCAATGCCAGACTGCAGCCAGCAAGGCCAGCCATATCTTGTCATGCATCCAAAGGTGCATTTCAAACTAGTCCAGAGAGGTGATACTCCCCCTCTATGCGACTTTGGTCAGGCCGCAGTTGGAGTACTGTGTCCAGTACTGGGTGCCGCAGTTCAAAAGGGATGTGGCCAGCCTGGGGAGGGTTCAGAGGAGGCCACCCGCTTGGTGTGAGGGCAGCAGGACGGGCTCTACAAGGAGAGACTGAAGGACCTGAACCTGTTCAGCCTCAGCAAGAGGAGGCTGAGGGGAAACCTGGTGGCTGCCTACAAGCTCCTCAAGGGGGATCAACAGCAAATAGGCAGAGCCCTTTTCTCCCCAGCACTACCTGGGGTGACGAGGAACAATGATCGTAAGCTGTTGAAGAATAGGTTTAGGTTAGAGATCGGAAGGCAATATTTTACAGGTAGGGTGGCTAAGATCTGGAACCAACTTCCCACGGAGGTGGTCCTCACCCCTACCTTGGGTAAATTCAAGAGGAAGTTGGACCCCTCTCTGGGGTCTTGTGAACCCAGCATTCATTCCTGCCTGTGGCAGGGGGTCAGGCTAGATGATCTGTTCAGGTCCCTTCTCACCCTAGCCACTATGAAATTGCATAGATACACCCAGTGATTCGAAAAGCCTTTGTTAGCAAAATTATCAATAAGCACAACTGAAGCACCGTGAGTTGAAATTTACCAGTTGCTACAGTTACCAATTATATCAAGTTCATTAGTGCTGTTGGGGTTTGCTTTGGGTAACGTGCATAAATGCAAGGCTATTTTTATCTGCCAGCACTTTTCAAATATTGCTTTTGTTTTCCTAGTGCCATCTGCATGTCAAGAGCCCCACAGACTTTGAATGGCTGAAACAATGCAGATTTTACTTTAGTGAAGACTTGGATAAGATGGTCATAAAGATCACTGATGTGGGCTTTACATACCAGAATGAATTCTTAGGCTGTACTGACAGACTTGTCATAACACCACTCACAGACAGGTGAGAGAATTTGATTTCCTCTCACCTGTACTTTAAAGCTTAAAGACCTGGGCTTTCTACTTCAAGGATCATTGTTGCTCATTTGTTGCCAAGTCTGTTTTAAATCCCACTGTTTTCTTAGCTTTAGGGGTTTGTATGGCATGTGATGAGTTAGAATTTTGTGCTTGGACCTTGATTAACATACAATGCTGAGAAAATTCTGCAATATGCCTTTTGTGACATACTTTTCCATAAATAGTAGATCTATTAAATATAACACAAATAGTACAGTTGAGTGGGAAAGACCAAATTAAATGCTTCTTGTGCAATTTAATCTGAATCACAGTTCTGCTTCCACAGGGATCTTTCTTTATAGCTATATTGATGGGTTTAATAGAGTGTCATCTTTTGAAATAAATTAGTTAAAAATATCTCATATTTGGGCTTAAACATAATGGCTGTCACTTCGTCAAATTTAGATTTTGGAATTTGCCTTGGGTGACATCATACATAATTAGGGATTATGATGTGATGACGCAGTGCTTTAAAATGGCCATGGAGAAGCACCAAAGATGACTGATGTGGGATTTGTCCTTTGGATTGATTGGCAGATGTGCCTCTTAATTGAAAGAGACATTGAATCATGTTAATTTAGTGCTTTCCCTAGGCACATTTCCAGGTCCCATTTGGGAACAAGTTAAAAGGATGCAATTCTCAGTGCGATTTAAAAAGCAGGCATAGGGCCCTGAATGCTGCACTGTAGTTACTTAACAGTCTGTTGCCTTGTAGATGTTATATTACTTTGGCTCAAGCCTTGGGGATGAGCATGGGCGGAGCACCTTCTGGGCCTGCAGGAACAGGGAAGACCGAAACTACCAAAGACATGGGAAAGTGCCTTGGTAAATATGTTGTGGTCTTCAACTGTTCAGACCAGATGGATTTCCGAGGACTAGGGAGAATTTTCAAAGGTGAGAATTACCCATTTAGAGTTCTCTTGTTCAATAATACCTTGTAGAATAAGAGTATGCATGTGCTTTAGACTTTGGTCCTCAAATTTATTTCAGCATTTCCTGTTTTTTAAATTAATTAAATATTTTCATAGAGACAGTTTTCAAGGACAAGAGAATGGCTATTCTTTATTAAGAAAAGGTTCAAGTTCAACCAAAATCTTTCTTTTGAACTTGGGTGAGTTAAGGAAAACTGAGAACTAATTATATTCCTAACACAAATGTCAATCTGTATTAGACAAGAACAAGATCGAAACATTTAT
Source organism: Caiman crocodilus (assembly GCA_030014935.1). Lineage (NCBI taxonomy): Eukaryota > Metazoa > Chordata > Crocodylia > Alligatoridae > Caiman > Caiman crocodilus. The sequence goes on from JAGPOW010000261.1 coordinate 138,500,625, forward strand.
TAAAAGAATGTACATTATGCACATTACCATGTGCAAGAGCTAAATAGAGTGGCTGTCTAACCTGTTGATAAATTCATGGATTCTGGCTCACTATGTCAGCTGATGAAGAATTTAAAATGCTTATGTTGCTTAAAATAGCTAACAAAAGTGAGAGACTCTTTAATGGTATTTAAATATTATTCTTACATACTAAGAGCAATTATATGACATGAGTAGAGACAGAAGGGAGTGTAGACTGTGTTTTTCCTCACCTGAAAATGATGGCAGATGCAAAACTGAGGACACATTTGAACCCTGAATAGTCACCTTTTCTCGTTTTTTGTTTTTTTTGTTTTTTTGTTTTTTTGAGAGTTACTGTGTATTAAAATGCATCTTAACAAATATTGATAGTATTGTAGTATACTATTTACTTGGTTATTCTGGAAAAAATGTATTTCTAAGATCAGGCTGTCCTGGAACCTTTTTCTCATGTAAAGAAAATTTGGTGGTTCATTCCTTTTATCTGAGTTGTGTACTATTATTATTGTTGGAAACCTGGTAGCTTTAACAGTTACCTTTCATTTATTGATGAGTCTCATGTTTACGGATCAAGATATCTGAAACAGGAAAAATCATCACTTTGAAACCATGCCTGACTGATGGTGTAGTCCAGAGAGGACTTCTGGTGCTGGGTATTAGCTGAGAGAGGCTCGGGACTGTGACCAAACACATTTTTCCCACTAGATTCTTTCTTAGGTCTTGGAAATGGGACTACGTAGTAAGTAAACTGAATTAATTCTGTTTATCTGCTTTCACCATTAGTTTCTCTTTCCAGTTGATACAACTTCTAGAGTCCATGCATTTAACATTGCAGTGTTCAGAAGCATAGTGGTATTTTTCTCTTTAAGGTCTTGCTCAGTCTGGCTCATGGGGCTGCTTCGATGAATTCAATCGTATTGATTTACCAGTATTATCAGTAGCTGCACAGCAAATTGCGATCGTGTTGACTTGTAAGAAGCAACGTAAAAAGAGTTTTATTTTCACTGATGGAGATCTTGTGGAAATGAATTCTGAATTTGGCATCTTTCTAACTATGGTGGGTAATCTGAGGGGTGTCTGGAATGTGTCATTGTATGCTGGTGGCAGTTATGGTACTCATGAAACCCCCGATGTCAATGTCACCTAAGCTGCTAAAATTCTGTTCCTGTTTGAGAAGGAAAACTGATTATATAGCCACTATACAGGGTTGAGTCTCAGTGACTGCAGATCAATATGCCATATTAACTAGGAACCAGTTTATTCTAGCAGTCAGCCTTGCAAATTCAGTTTGGGACCTGAAAATAAATTAGTAATGGACTTTCAAATTTATAATCCCTGTTCTGCCTACTAAATTGTGGCCATTGTCTGCAATTTGGCAACTTTGAAGTTATTTTTACAGATTTAACTGATAAACCTGGCTAATTGTAGTGACTCAAAGCTAAGCAGGCGAAAGCTGGATTTTATTTTTATTTGCTTTCAGTACTAAAGGGAGTAAAAGTGCTAAAAATCTGTAATAAGTGATGGAATACAACTGCTAAGGCACTCATAGAGTCTGGAGTTTTTTTGTTGTCTGCCTTTAGCCAAAAAAAAATTGATCATGTATAGAAAGTCTTGTATAAAGCTCACAACACAGTTGTAATTAAATATTAAAACTTATCTTGCTTAACTAAGTCCAGATAGTTTTATCTTTCTTCTTACATACCACAAAGCCAACTTTAAACTTTTCTCTTCTCCTCAGAACCCAGGATATGCTGGACGACAAGAGCTGCCTGAAAACCTGAAGATAAATTTCCGTTCAGTAGCAATGATGGTTCCTGATCGTCAGATTATAATACGGGTCAAGATGGCTAGCTGTGGTTTTATTAATAACATTGTACTGGCAAGGAAATTTTTCACTCTGTACAAACTGTGTGAGGAGCAATTATCTAAGCAGGTGAAGCTGTCAGAAAGCGTCTCTCTAATAACTTTAATCTGGCACTTAATATCAGAGAGCTATGGAGCAGAGAAATGGGTCTATGAGTTTGATTAACACATACTAAACCAAAAGGTTACTGAATGGAGTTTATTATCCTTTGCGTTTGAGGTATTATGGGTTTCTTTGTTTTTGTGAAGAAAGGTGGCTATTGTTTGGCAAAAGATTACTTAGAATTTGAATGGGTATTTGGTGGGTTAAGGACCAGTTCATCACATCTTTAATAACCCAACCACACATCCATTTAGTTGATGGCACAATAAAACAAGGAATAAGCCACAAGTTGTTACATAAAAATCTATATAAAAATGTTGTGGCAGGTTCCCATTCCCTCATAAATTAAATATGGGGCCATCACTGGAGCCAAGGTCTACCTGTACATGTGCTTGGAGGTTGGGGGCATTTTTAATTTAGAGTGGTTCCTGGACAGCCACTCTAATTAAAGCAGCTCACTATCAGATGTTTCACTAAATGAGGTTTAGTGAAAACGTCCCCATGGCCATTTGGAAACTCAGGGAGGCTTAATACATGTGGCAGTGAGGTGATGCTGGAGCATTCTCATAAGACCGTGGAGCAGATTTAATAAGCGTGTCTACAGGCAGTCAAAGGCTCCATGTGCTCCTGCAGCTGGGTGTCCTGATTAGTTGACAGGTGCTTCCAGCCTTAGGAGTACCACTTGCCAGTACAGAGGGAGCCCAGGATCATGACACTGGGCTCCTCCTGCACCAGCAATACGATGCATCTGGGATCTGATCTGTGATCCCACAATCACGCCTCCTGTCATGCACCTGTGGCAAAGCAAGAGGCATGATGATTGAGATCATAGATCAGATCACATCATGCCTTCAGTTCAACATCTGTCAGCAGCTGAAGTAGCACTTTAAATGCCAATATACTGTTACTCTACGGTAAGGGGCAACAGAAAGGATTGTTTTCAGTTTTTGCTACCTAGGCTATATTGTGTGTTTTGAGGAGTTTCTCCTGGATGACCCAATGTATTTCTGAGAACCAGCCCTCAGTAGCACCTGAAAATAATTGTCTTTTCCTATCAAACAGACTACACAATAAATCAAAGGATCTATGGATATAATTTCCAGGGCATTCCTATCTCTGCCACTAGAAGAGCATGAAGTAAAATTACTCTTCCTTATAGGATTTGTCTTGCTGTCTGTGGAGTTATCAGTTTGCATTTGAACAAATGAAAGTCCTCCCTGCATTCCAAGGCCTGAATACATGGTCTTTGATTAAAGCAGTCTAAGAAATAAGTGGAAGATGTACGCTAACCCATTTAGAATCATTCTTCTAGAAAATGTTGGATTCTAGCTGTTGGCATTGACAGATGGCTCCGTATAGGCAGAATAAAGTAAAAGGCTTTCCTGGGTGTCAAATAAATAACTTAAACACTTTGAATATGGGGGAGGAGGAGGGGTGGGAGAAGGGGAAACCTTATTTCACTTGTTCATTGTTGTTTACATATTACATCTCTCTTTGCTAGAAAGCAAAAGAAGTACTTTGTCAAGGTGTGCCCTGGTAAGAATTAGCTAGCTTGCTAACCTCTGCATAAGAGGCTAATGCTTTTTTTTGCTTCACCTCACACAATAAGATAATGGAAGAGAGTCCTATTTTGAAGTGCAGAACTGTTCTCTTAGCCTACAGCACCAGTTTACAACAATATAAATACTGATAGGTTAAAAAAACCAAACAAAGTTGATGTTACAGGTACTGCGACCCTTTTCCTTTTCTCTTGCATGAAAGCAAGCCTGAAGGCACAATAAAAATACGATATTTTCATGCCAGATGCCCCCAAATGACACATGCTCCTTATTTTTGGAAGGAAGAATGTAGAAAAAAAGATTTTTCCGACTGGCCAACTGTGACGTAGAGCAAGTCCTCTGGAAATGTGGTATCCCAGGAGACAGCCTAGGTGGCACAGCAGGAACTTCCTGGTGTGGCAGGATAGCAACAAGGCTTGCAAGGGCAGGAGCTAGGTTCTTTCCTGTACATAAGTCTTTAAGCTCCTGTAAATGTTAATGTGTTGTTTCTACTCCATCAGCCTCATCAAGATATAACTGCAGACTGCATGCAGCCATGCACTTGTCCTGAGCAAGCTCAGTGGCTGCTTCAGGCACAAACTACAGTGCCCAATTAATCGCTACAGCTGCAGGCGGGTGAACACTGGATTTTGTCTCTTGTTTGCTGGAGCCACCAAGAAGTGGCAGCCATCTTGGCAGCATTAGAGTGCAGTGTCTTCTGTACTCCTGTTCCTCCCTGCTTCTATTCCAGTAAAGAGAAATCAGCTTCTTCACTTAGGAGACCATCCTTATTTTGAAGGGCAGAGTTGAGGTCGAGCGGGGAAGGTGCCTGTTCGCTGAGGTGTACTTTCAACTCTAATGTCCAACTCTATGATCATTATTCAAGTTTGCAGAGAGGTTATTTGCTTAAAAAATAATCTACCTGACACCTGTGAGTTACAATTCTTTTGCATGTAATTGTCCTCTGAGGGAGAGGACGACTCTTTTTGGAGATTAATATTACCACTGCTGAGTGATACCATTTTAAATTTAAATAAAACCCAGATTTTTGTGCTTTCTGGAAGTTGTCACTGTAATTTCCATTTCCAGTTGAATAAATGGACAAACTGGAGCATGAATGAGATGAATGTTTTTGACAGTGTGACCTTAGAAAAGTTGAATCTATGTAGTGAACGCAGTAATATAGCAGTAACTGTGGAGGAGCTCCAGAATTATGTTCTCCTTGTTAAATGAATTGTTCTCTTCCATAGGGGAAATGAGTTGCTTAATGAATTTTGTTAACTTCTGATGCTTCCTAGGTTCATTATGACTTTGGTTTGCGGAATATTTTGTCAGTCCTGCGTACACTGGGAGCAGCAAAAAGAGCAAACCCTACTGATACAGAATCTACTATCGTCATGCGAATATTGAGAGACATGAACCTTTCGAAACTCGTAAGCGTCACATATTTAAACCACTTGTTTCATAATTTGTCTTTTGAGTCGAATGCTTGGAAATACTAGTGAACTGTAGGGTGGGAGAATGTGTGTAACAATGGCTTAATTAACAGATATATGTTAAATTGCTCAAGGTTAGTTTAGAAATACTCCTTCCTCTCCTGTTGGCATCATTTAGAGTTTAGTTTTTACCTTCCTTACTGTTGATGGGTACCTTTATACACTTATCTGGTTTCAGTTATTACTTCTAGGTAGTGATTCCAAAATTAGCTACCATATACCTGATTTCCATTTCTGTCCCCTGTTTAGTGTTTGGTTTGGGCTTTATCTGATGACATTTGAAATGTTGGCTGGACAAATAAAAACCATATGATAAACTTCTGTTAATGTCTTCCTAGACTTTAATTCCTTTTGTCACTTGCAACTTACGTGGCATAATACTCTTTTCTTTTCCACTCCAGATTCTGAGAAAAGCCTGCCACTTTGTTATCCATTGTATTGAGAAAATTTTGTCCCCTGTATCCTAGCAAAACGAAATCCCAGCTCTAGATCTCTCTTCACAGTTTGTCTTAGTCTGTTTTGCACTGGAGGAGTCTATGAATTTACAGGCTGATAATGCCTTTTCCTTGTGCCAGATATCCTCGGAGTCCAACTATCTCAACTTCAATGTGTTCAAGTTATTGGAGTCCATGATGCAGAGCAGGATTTGACCCTAGCGCACCATTAAAGTAAAATGGTTGTGGCATTCATTTAATCTTTTTTTTTCTATTGATTTTGTAGATTGATGAAGATGAACCATTATTTTTAAGTCTGATGGAGGATCTGTTCCCAGGCATTCAACTTGATAAAGCAGGTTATCCAGAACTAGAAGCTGCTGTTAACAAACAGGTAATGATTCTTTTAGTGCATAGCCCTATGACTGATGAAAGAGAGTAATTATTTGTGTGGTATATACATGGTTGGAATTCCTATAATAAACACTATTGGAAGTTTGCCTACTGGAAGAATGAGTTTCTTGAATGAGGGGGGAAAAATGGTTGTAAAGTGCTAGTAAGCCTTCAGTATTGTCACTTAAATTCTTAAACATCAATTTTCAGGGACAAATTAATGGTTGAAATTTGTAAATCTTGGTCAGTCTCAATTTATTTTTTGGACAAGTGTAGCCAGCACTATGATTAGTGTAGAATTTTTTTTTCCACAGTCAACGTGTTAACCCCTGCCAGGTAACTCAGAGTCTAACTGGCACATATGTGCTCCTCAAAGAGAAAAATAGGCTTTGAATATCATTCATTCAAAAGAATTGCTGTATTGTATTACTTCCCAATGCTACAACTGTTCCTCATTATGTAGTTCAAATTGTGTAAAATAACTCTGGAAAGAAGTTAAAATGCTATATTGTGTCAGAAGTGCGTTGTTGTGGGTGGAAACCCCCCCCCCCACCAATTTGAATCCTGAACTCTGCACATGTAATTTTGACTTGACTTGATAGGTATATTTTGAATATAAAGATGACAAATTTCGTTACTTCATACTACCCAATAAAAGCACATTACAGTTCAGAAGAGTGTAGAATAGAAGAAAATTAGAAGTAGGTATTAATGCAATTGCAATAATGAACTGTTAACCTAGTGTACAATGTACTTTGTCAATTGGAAAATGACCAGATACGTTCTGGCCAAAAAGTCTGAATTGAACAAAGGTCTTCTATAAATTGTGAGCACTACGCCCATTAGTCTCCATTGTAAGCTATCACGAGAGTCCTCATCCAATGCAGCCTCAAGATTGTGAATGGGAATATGAAGGGATAACTGATGTACTCAATTTGTTGTATGTGGAAGAAATAAAATAGTAGCCTAAAGGGAAGTGGCCCAAACCAGACTCTGGAGATAGTATGACTTTTGAACTTGGTAACTTAGTGGGTTTAGGATATAAACTATCTGGGTGTGCTGTCTTTTGAAAATGCAAATTCAAAGCAATCTGGTACTTTGGCTCCAGTTTATTGGTGGGGAGTGGCTTTAATATTTTCCAGAAATTGGCATTCAGGAAACTAAATGTATTTATTAATCTGGTTCGCAGCACATAAATGTCAACTTACTTTCCAGAGGCAAGGATTTCCATGGGTGATTTATTGGACTAGTTGCACAGTAGGGAGAAACTTGGATAAGCTTTTCAGTCCCTGAAGAAGAATACATTACATTCAAAAGCATGTCTAAGTCTATCCCTATCATGCAGTTGTCCAATGAAAGATGCTACCCCCAGAAATCCTTTCCTCTTGCATATTTCCTATCCCATCATGGCTATAACACTTACAAATGTTTAAAGTTCTCTTGTGTGGCGGACCAGTAGGTAGCACTCCTGCACCGAGCCACCCACCTCACTGTGCCCAACAAAACCAAGCTTTTGACGCCTCCCCAAGGGCTCCCTCTCTAGGAAAGGGGTCAGCCAGGAGTACACTCACAACTGCTGCCACCACCTGGTCTTTGTCCAGGTTCTCTGGTCCCTGGGGAACACATCCTTGTAGACCTTGAAGGGTGCTTAACCCACTATGAGATTTTTGGGGTGCTTCCTTCAGCCTGAAGCATTCACAGTAGCCTCCTTTAGTCAGCTGAGCGAAGGAGGCTAAAAGGTGTACCTAATCCCTCTCGAGCAGTTCCAGCAAGGCTTGATATAACAGGCAGCTTTATTGCTTGGAGAGGGTAGGCATGGGGAGAGGGGGTACAAGTCAAAATAAAAATAAAATACCAGAGCAAACAGAAACAGCTTGTTAGCCTTTTGATATGTTTCTAGAATACTTCATTTTGCATCACCTAGCTAAAATTCAGTTAAGTTGCTCACAAATATCATCCAGAGGCTGATTGAGCTTCCTCAGGAGGCAAGCACATCTTTTGCATGCAAGTGATTTCCAAGATGTTTCTCCTTTCCTCTCCAAGACGGGCGGACTCTTAAACAACCTTTCTGACCTCCATCCCTTGGCCCTAACCGTAAACCAGTATCCTCAGACCACAGCAGATGCTGGTTGGTCAGTTTAAAAAAAAAAAAAAGTCAGCACCCTCAGGTGAGAGGAGTTTTTAGGGTTACACAGCATGAGCAAGATTCCCCCTCCCTTGGGAATGTCAGCCCTGTTACCTAGATGGCCAGGTGCAGCCAGCAGCCAGAGTTTGTAACGCGGGGGCGGGGAGGGGGTTTGGGCTGCGGGCATACATCGGCAAGACAGCGAGGCAGAGAGGTTGATTCCTCCACATCTTATTGCTGTTTTTACTTGAATCCAAGACCAGGTATTTTTGGCCATTCAACATGGGGGTGGAAGGTAGGGGAATTGGATTTATTGTCTTGGATTTTAGTAAAAAGCTGGGAGGTGGGGGTTGGGAGACAGGGAGTTGCTGCTGTCCTGACTTTGCTTCACGCCGAGGTCAGGGACAGAGTCAGAGCTGCAGTAGCCACTGTCCCCACCTTACTGTCCGGCAGGCCTAGCTCCACTCCCTCTTGCACATGGAGTGCATAGAAGCTCTGGCCTTGGTTTGGTCATGCAACAGTGGCAGTGGGGGCTGCAGCAAAGGTTGCCGCCACTGGCTGTTGTATGGCCAGGCTGGGGCTGAAAGTGTATTCGGGCAGGAGGAGAGAGATGTGGGGAAACTGGGGCAAGGGGTCTTTTGACCCCTACATGACTACTCCTCACCACTTACTCTACTACATGCCTCCCTGACAGTACTTTTTCTGCTGTAGCAGTGCAGGGAGGGTACAACTTAAAGACACTCCTCTAATAATTAGATTATACACATGGAAAAGTATAACCAATTTTTAAGTTTTCCATGCATAGAATCTAATTCATCTAAATTCAATCTAAGTTATTCTTAAATTGGAAGTCATTTTGGATTTGGGTAAATATGGTACTTAAAGTTCCTTGGTGCTACCAAATTTGCAGCAACACTAGTAATGATGATAAAAGTCTTGGGTTGGGTCCTGACATGCAGGGGCATGTCATTATAGTGGACACTTGTTTGCTTTGGCACAACTAGCTGTGGGACACCTCGTGCTGCTGCTAGTTGTCCCTAGGGAATACGTGTGCCGGATGCCCTCTGGTGCACAGCAGGGTACTGGGGTGTGGTAGGTGAGTCTGGGCCAGCACCAGACTGGCCTCAGCATCCTTGCCTGGGGTTCTGAGGGCCTCTTGAGCCTGCAGCAGTGGCAGTCCTGCTGCTCAGAGCCTGGCCAGCAGCCAGTGTGGCTTTAACCGGCCAGGTTCCAGTTTTTTTGAGCAGTGCATGCTGCCCTCATGTGTACTGCTCCACTTCTGTTTTTAAATTGGGTTTTTTTTTGTGTTTTGTTTTGTTTTTTGTTTGACCTCTGGATATCCCCGCTCCCTTGCAGGGCAGAGAACAGCTGAATGTGTGGTATGTCATGCTGCAGACATTTCCATGGTGCTGCATACCACATGACTGCGCTCGTCTGGTCATGGCTATAGAGGCAGAAATAACCGCAGCACAAATTTGTGCCACTGCTTTATACCCCTGCATGTGTGCTTCAGTTCACAGCAAATTGTTTGGGGTTGGGGTAGGGCCCCAGCAATATTGCCTGGTGTTCTGTTGCAGCAGGGGCACACATCTGGCCTCATGGAGTCTGGCCAGGAGCCAAAGCATTGCTGTAGATGGCCAGCCCTTTATTTATTCTGGTGAATGCTAGTGATGTGTATTCTGCACCACTTTTTCCCCCCAGAGATTTTTGCTACCAGGATTTGCTGTTAGCAAATTTTGGTACTTGTGTGGTTTGTGGCACCACAAAACTGCTTGTAGTGGCACGAACTGCACACCTCTGCATGTGGGGACCCCCCATGATTGTAACAGGCAGAAGAGACAGTGGAGACCCAGAAGGCTATTTTGACTTTCCTCTTGCTAGCAGAGATAAAAGGGAACGCAGGTTATGTTGAGCTGAGATTAGAAGTAGTATTGATGAAATTAAGAAATGGGAGCAGGATTTTATTGCTGCCCCAAGAGGAGACCATCTTCGTTATAGGGGGTCAGTGAATTCATATATCAGCACAATGTATACATGAATTAGTGCTGGAAATTATTCTAGTTTATGAATGATCAATCTGTTAATGCAGAGCCAGTTGGTTTCTTATTGGGACCATAGACTCACAGGAACTAGGGCTGGAAGGACATCACAAGGTCATTTAGTCTAGCCTCCTGCACAAGGCTGGATCATCCCTGACTAAACCATTCCAGCCGAGTATCTGTCAAACCTGCTCTTGAAAATTTCCAATGATTCTTTAGGTAGCCTGACCTGTGTTTGGCCACCTATGTAATCAGAAAGTTTCTTCTAATTTTGAACCTAAATATCCCCTGGTGAACCTAGAGGCCATTGTTCCTAGCCTTGTTTTGGTCCCAGAGCCCTGGAAAAGCTCCCCATCCAGCTGCGCACCTTGCTTATGCAGCTTACAGCCTGACTTCATTGAGACCCTGGGATGGCAGGGCCATGACAGTGAAGAACCCTGGGAAACTCTATGGAGACTGGCCAGGAGCCGTGTGGCTAAGGGCTGCTGGAAAATGAAGCCCAGCTGTGGGCTAGATCCACCATTTTACTGACCCCTGATCTAGCTTCTGTAAGTAACTCCTAACCTGTTCTTTTACTACTTTAGGATGTCCATCTCCTTTTCTATCTTTGCTGTCCATTGCACTCATCATCTGGGAGTTGCCCCTATTAATGAAGACTAAAGTGTAAAAAAAAAAAAAAAAAAAAAGGCAGTAAATGCTTCACCTTACTCTGCATCATCCTTATCTAGATTGCTTTCTGTATTTCATATGGGACATATGGTTTCATCTGGGCTTCTTAATCCTCACATACTTGTAGACTATGTTTATTGTCCTTTATGACCTTTGTGACTTGCATCTCAAATTGTGGCTTGGTCTTACTCATTTTCTCCCTTAATGTCTCTGCAAAACTCTTATACCCTTCCCCAGTACTATGACCACATTTCCACTTTTTGTAGGATTGCTTTTTGAGCTTCAGCTCATTGAGGAGATAGCCTGGCTAGACAGCAGACTTCCTGTTGCGCTTCTCTTTCTTCTGTTGCATTGGGATAGCTTGCTTCTGGGTCATTTTAAAGTGGGCTCCTTAAAATACAGCCAGCTCTTCTGGACTCTGTTTCCCCCCTCCTCCCCAACTTGCCTTCTGTGGCAAGTTCCTGGTTCTTGCTAAAGTCTGCTTTTATGAAGTCCAGTGTCCTTATTTTGCTGCTTTCTTACCTTCCTCCCCTTAGGATTTTGTATTCTATGAGCATGTCCAGACAAGTGGGAACATTTGACTTCCTAGGGACAAGTGGAAGAGGTGCACCTTAAGCTGCTACTACTTGTTCCCAGGGCACGCTCATGCCACATATGCTTTGGCATGTGGCAAGTTACCCTGGGTAGGGTGGAGGTGGCTGGGACCTCACCTGAGGTCCTGGGGGTATCCTGGGATTGCAGCAGTGGTGATTTTCTGCTGCATGGAGCCAGGCCAGCAGCTGGAGTATGGTCCGGGAAGCCTGGCATCACTTTTTGATGGCATACACTGCCTGTGCATGTGATGCTCTGCTTTTTTTGATCCCTGGATATCCAGGGATAAAAAACAAACAAACAACTAGTGGTTAAAAAAAAAAAAAAGCATCACAGTGCATGCATGGGCAACTCTCCCTCTGCAGCATGGAGAACATCTATGTCTGCAGCACCACATACTGCATATATGTTTGTGGCGCCACATACCGCATGGTTGTGCTTCTCTGGACACAGTCTATTTCCTGGTCACTCTCACCCAAGTTACTTTCTACCTTCACGTTCTCAACCAACTTCTTGTTCGCGAGCAGCAAGTCGAGAAGAACTTCCCCCTTACTCGGCCTGTCTACCATCTGTACCAAAACGTTAGCCACAACACGCTTCAGAAATTTGCTGGACTGCTTGTACACTGCTGAGTTTTCCTCCCAGCAGATGTTCCAATAATTCATGTCCCCCATGAGAACTAAGTCCTGTGATTTGAAAGGTGCTGAGTTTTGTTTTGTTTTGTTTTTTTTAAAGAAGGCCTCTTCCACATCCTTCTCCTGGTCCGGTGGCCTCTAATAGAGGCATACAATAACATTCCCCCTGCTGGTCTCCCTTCTGATCTTTACCCAGAGGCTTTCAACAAGCCTACTTTGTAGTGCATATCAGAACATGTGTATGTATAGGGCAACACCTTCTTTTCTTTTCTTCCCCTACCTATCCCTCCTGAACAAGCTATACCCACCCTATAGTGTGAACTATGCCACCATGTCATGGTAATCCCAATTACATCATAATTCTGTGCTTCTACTAGGACCTCCCAATTCTTCCTGTGCAGTCCTTATATTTCTTGTAGTAGGATATATACACATTTTGAGTATCTAATTGATTGCTCTGTCTTTTCCCTGAGAACATAGCTAAAGCTTCTGTTGCTGTGTCCCCTTACTAGTTTTTTTTTTTTATCCACACCCCAGGCTCTTTATTTACCTCTGCTATTTGGTCTCCATTTCCAGGTGAGCCTGGTTTAATGTTGTCTTCATAAGATTATCACATCTGTACATGAAGACACTCTTTGCTCTCTTTGCTAGCTTTGTTTATTTCTTAGGCATATGTAGGTATTTTGTTGTTTTAGTAGTTTTTCACCTATATAACTTCTCAACTGAAATGAAGAATTAATGACCTATATAAGAAATAAGAATACTTCACAAACCCTTTTGAGTAGGTTTAAAGGGGGGATTTTAGAGAGGATTTTTTTTTACCAAGAGGGGATGGTGTGAAAAGAGCCATTTTTATATCTTAAGGCAATTCTTTGAAAGTATACCCTAAGTTTAGATGAGACCTTTTCACATACTAAAACTATAATATCTTGGCCATATTTAATGTGTTAGGAGGACATGAGTTGATTGATTAGCAAACTGATGTATGAAAGAAGCCATGACCTAGGTCTATGATGGTGTCCTCAGGTTGAAGAAGCTGGCCTCATTTGTCACCCTCCTTGGAAACTGAAAGTTATCCAGCTGTTTGAAACACAGAGAGTAAGGCATGGAATGATGACCCTGGGGCCCAGTGGGGCAGGTAAAACAACTTGCATCCACACACTAATGAAATCAATGACAGGTATGTAACGATATATACATGAAAAGTAACAGAATAGTTAAGCTAGGAACTTGAAAATGTTGACCTTAACCAGGGAGGTGAAGTGATCTAAGTAATGTAAGAGCACAAAGAGACCTTATGGTAGCTTGTAGACTTTTTGTTTCCTGATGCAGGTCTGTGGAATAATGATGACTCATGATTGGAAGATTCAGAAGAAGCATCCCATTAGTACAGTGGAACTGTTGAAGTAACCATATATGATATATGCAGTAGCTTTTGGTTTGTGATCTGCAAAGCAGCAGATCACTGGTCATATTGTAATAATGTAGACTTCTAAATAATACTGTTATTGGAGGAAAAATCTACAATCATAGGGATGGAAGGACCTCAAGGGTCACCTGATCCATGCCTTGTTAACCATGTCTGGTTCTCTCAACATTGCATCATAGAACTTGCCTTTCAACCCCTTTATTAATTTTGTTGCCTCTTCTCTAGCATCTCCATATCTTTCTTGAAATAGAGGCCAGAACTATACACAGTAACAGATGAGGCGTAACCAGTGCCAAGCAGAGTGGAACTATCACTTCCCACCTGTTATACCTTGTACTCAGGTTGATGTAGCCCAAATTGCATTTACCTCCTTCTTTTTTTGTAGCTGCATTACATGGCTGACTTGCATTGAGTCTGTAATTCATCAGAGCCCCAAGATTCTACCCTCTGCACTGCTGTTCCTATCGCTCCTCCAACTGTGCCTGCCTATGCCCCAGTGTGGGGAGCCATGGGAGAAGCCTCCATGGCTGCCCTGCCCAGTTCTAGCCTCCTGGCATTTAAAAAAAAAAAAAGCCCCACACTCAGTGGATGCAGCAGTGATGATCAGGGCCTCTGAGGGCTTGTGGCAGGGTCCCCCTGCATAGTGTGGAGCAGTGGGGATTGCCCCCTCTGCTTGGCACCCATGCGGCAGCTGTCACATCGCATGGGTGCAGCACATCTCGGCAGGGTGCCGCTTACTGTCTAGGAGCTGGGGTGGCTGCAGCAGTGAGCCCAATGGCCCCAGCTCCCAGATGGCACGTGGTACCCTACTGAGCTGTACTGCACCTGTGTCATGCTGGATGAATTGAAATGGAATGGAGATCCAAAACACCGAAACAAATTGCTGTCCTCCAAAATGACCGAAACCAAACATAGCCATTTTGTACATCCCTAATCTATACAGTGTTTGTGCTTTTGAATTTTCTTCCATAGTAGAGCAGTGTGTTCACAATCCTTCCTCAAAAAATTACTTTGGAGTACAGGTAAGTAACTGAGGTCTAGAGTTTCTGGGGCCGAGGGTTGTGCAGCAGCCCTGACCATGCAAGCTGGCCCAGTCTGGCAAGCCAATGTTCAGGCTGTGCTGTGCATCTAAGATCTCATGCTGGCTCTGGAACCAAGTGCTGGGTCTGACTCAGCATGTGTTCCCAGATCCAAGACATAGGCCTGGACTCATGCCAGGTCTGACCCACCACGTGGTTCTGGAGCCAGTGTGTAGGGTTGGACCTAGGGCTGTGTTGTACCTGACACTCCAGTTGTGGACCAACCCTGGTCTGGTATGCAGGCTTCTCATGGGTCAAGAAAGGGATGGGGAGAGAGTGGTATTAATTGCCGTGGTTCCTGGTCAGCCTCAATAGCAGGGAGCCACAGGGGGTGGAGAAACGTCCTTGGTTCTGGTGCTGTTCAGCTCCCTCCAGGAGCTTCCCTAAGCAGACTTTATACAGCTGCGCAGTAAGTCTTTTATAATATTAATAGCATGTGTTAGATGTCCCCAATGTGTCCTTTCCAAGGTGTGGGAAAACACGTCTCTAAAAAGCAATTTGTCAATAGAAAATAATGCAGTGTTTTCCATGCTATTCTAACTGTTCAAAAATGTATGTCCAAAGCAAAAAGGCTTTAAAACTATGCCGTTGAAGAACCTCTACAGGAGATTAAGCCTTAAAAAGGCTATCCTTTTACACCCTGAAGAAGATAAAGAAACAAAGTGTTCTGCTCTTTTCATTTTGAAAGCTCTGATAATCACATTTTTGTTGCAGCTAAGACATTTTATACATTGAAGTTAATCTTAAAAGTTTGACAGTAGTGAATCACTGGCTATGTATTAGTTTGGCAATTAAGAGTAATTCATGGTGGTGATGAAATGTCTAAGTTAACTCTTATTTAACACTTACAGATTGTGGACAGCCACATCGTGAAATGAGAATGAATCCTAAAGCTATCACAGCACCTCAGATGTTCGGTCGCCTTGATGTAGCAACCAATGACTGGACCGATGGAATTTTCTCTACTTTATGGAGAAAAACTTTGAGAGCTAAGAAAGGTGAAGGGGAAAAAAGCTAACTATTTTAAGCAGTGTTCTGATACTAGTATAAAATTATAGCTGAAATTTGGTAGGTTTTTGTTTTATAGATTAACTGGTGAATAGTGCCATTATACAGTGTTCCTCTGACCTGAGTGTTTCCATGATTTTCCTAGGTTGGTGGTTTAGTCTTTAAGCCAAGTCATGCTGCAATTCCAAACCCAGATTTCAGAACTCATAGGGTAGCTGCCCTGGGAGGCTTTCATTGTTATGTAGTCCTTCTACAAAACTGCTGTTCTTTTGCCTTCTGTCCTGCCTTTGCCACAGAGAGAGAACTACAGGCCATTTCTGTCCTCATAGAACTTCCCCTTCCTGTACTCATCTCTTCTTTTAACTACTTTCTGAGTCCAGTTCCATAGTAACTAGGGTCAGGAGGGACCTGAAAAGATCAACTAGCCTGACCCCCTGCCACAGGCAGGAATGAATGCTGAGTTCACAAGACCCCAGACAGATGATCGTCCACCTCCCTCTTGAATATGCCCAAGGTAGGGGTGAGGACCACTTCCCTGGGAAGCTGGTTCCAGATTTTAGCCATCCTAACTGTAAAGTATTGTCTTCTGATCTCCATCCTAAATCTATTTTCCGTCAGCTTATGACCATTGTTCTTCATCACCCCAGGTGGTCCTGGGGAGAAAAGGGCTCTGCCTATTTGCTGTTGATCTCCCCTGATGAGTTTGAAGGCAGCCACCAGGTTTCCCCTCAGCCTCCTCTTGCTGAGACTGAACAGGTTCAGGTCTCTCTTCATAGGGCCTGTACTGCTGCCCTCACACTAAGTGGGTGGCCTTCCTCTGAACCCTCTCCAGGCTGGCCATATCCCTTTTGAAGTGCAGCACCCAGTACTGGACTCAGTACTCCAACTGCAGCCTGACCAAAGTTGCATAGAGGGGGAATATCACCTCCCTGGACCAGCTTGAAATGCATCTTTGGATGCATGACAAGGTATGGCTGGCCTTGCTGGCTGCAGTCTGGCATTGGCAGCTCATGTTCATCTTGGAGTCAATAATGACTCCGACATCCCTTTCTGCTTTCAAGAAGGGAACTCCCCAGCCTGTATGTTTGCTGTGGATTCCTTCTCCCATGGTGCAGCAAACTGCATTTGTCTACATTGAACTCCATCCTATTCTCGTCTGCCCACTTTTGTAGTCTGTCTAACTCTAGTTGCAGCCTCTCTTTCCCTTCAAGTGTGTCCACCTCACCCCACATCTTAGTGTCATCAGCAAACTTGGACAGAGTGCTTTCCACCCCCTCATCCGAATTGCTGATGAAGATGTTAAACAGTGTGGGCCCAAGAACCAAGCCCTGGGGTACCCCACTGCTAACATTTCACCAGGTTGAGTACAACCTGTCCACCACTACTCTCTAGGTGTGCCTCATCAGCCAATTTTTTTACCCATCCAACTGTGCAGGCATCAATACCACAGTCATTTAATTTATTGATAAGGATGCGGTGATAGACAGTGTCAAAAGCCTTCTTAAAGTCTAGAAAGACTATGTTCACAGCAACACCATCATCCAAGGATTTAATTACTTGGTCATAAAAGGCAATCAGGTTGGTCAAGCAGGACCTGCCTTTGGTGAAGCCATGCTGATTGCCCCGAGCAAGTTTTCCCCTGCAGGCCCCCCACAGATGTGCTCCTTGATGATCCTCTCCAAGAGCTTCCCGAGCACCGAGGTGAGGCTTACAGGCCTATAGTTACTTGGGACCTCCTTCTTCCCCTTAAAAATAGGGACCACTTTAGCCAGGTTCCAATCCCTCGGGCACCTGGCCAGATAACCACGAATGCTCATGCAGCCGGGCCAAAGGCTCCGCGATGACCCCTGCCAGCTCCCTCAACACCCTTGGGTGGAGGACTTCTGGACCTGCAGATTTAAAAATGTCTAGCCCTTCTGAAAGATCCCAAACTACATCTGCACTGACCGAAGACTTGATAGACCTATCCCCAAGATTGTCCCTACCTCTGGTAGTTGGGTCCCTGTTCAGGAAGACGGAGGCAAAGAAACTGTTAACAATATCAGCTTTCTTGTCTGGCATGGCCACAAGATTACTGTTTGTGTCTTGCAGGGGCCCTACATTGCCTGGTGCCCTCTTCTTGCTCCCCATGTACTTGAAAAAGGACTTTTTGTTGTCTTTAATCATGGACACTAGCCTGAGCTCCAGCTCTACCTTGGCCCTCCTAATAGCCCTCCTACACTCCCAGGCTGATGAGGAGTACTCCTCCTTTGATAGTCCCTCCATTCCACTGGTTTTACACCTCCCTTTTAGTCCTTAGGCATTGCTGAATGCCGTTGCTGATCCAAGGGCGTTTCTGAGCAATCTTACCCCGCTTGCTTCTCTTGGGGACTGTTATCCTTTGGACCTGGAGTATCGCCCCCTTAGGGTACGACCATTCCTCATGGACTCTCATCTTCTCTACCTTCTGGGCCCTTAGTGCCTCCCCCACTAGTCTCCTAAGCTCGTTGAAGTTGGCCCTTCTGAAGTCAAGGGCTTTAGCCTTGGTGTGAGCCCTGGATGCCCTGCGTTGGATAATGAAATCCAGCAGGTGATGATCACTGTTGCCCAGGTGGTCAAGGACCTGCAGTCCCCTCACAAGGTCATCCCCCGTGGCCAGGACCAGGTCCAGCAAGGTGTTACCCCTAGTGGAGCTGTGCACTTCCTGGATAAGGTGAAGGTCCTGTAATACAGCCAGGAATCTACACAAGCGGTCAGACCTGGCTGTCTGCTCTTCCCAGCAAATGTCTAGGTAGTTTAGGTCACCCATGACAATAACATCCCTTGACCTAACTGTGTCCATAAGCTGACTGACTGGAGAAGTCCTGGTCTAGCTCTTCCCCCTGGTTGGGTGGTCTGTAGTAGACACCCACCGTAAGGCCCCTTTCACCATGCCTCCCCCTTGTAGTTTTACCCATAGTGTCTCTGCACAACCCTCCTCTAACCTGCAGCTAATCCTTGATGTGAGGTGTTCTTTGACACAGAGCTCAACCTGCCCCCCACGCCTTTTCCTCTCTGCCCTATCTGTTCTATATAGGGTGTATCCCCAAATGCCCACTGCCCAGTCATTGGTAGGGTCCCACCAGGTTTCTGTGAGCCCTACTAAGTCTGGGTTCTTACTTGGAATCAGGAAACTTAGTTCCTCCTGCTTATACCCTGTTTCCTCAAAGTATAACAGTGTCTGGCTAAGAGCCTCCATTGATTCTTCTTATCTGAGTCCAATTACTGTACAGGCCCATCTGGTTCCTCAGCTGATGTTATGTTGAAGGCTTGTCTCTCCCCCTTTTAGGACTAGCCAGCCTATGATATGATATAGGGACTTGAGTTTGCTAATAGCTTCTCTGTGAGGCACCTGGTTGTGCTGGTGGTGAGCAAGAACTCATAGAAAATTAAGTTCAAATAAAGCAGGAGGAATGTCTGGAATAAACTTCACTGGGAGTTCAGTTAGGCCTCTGAACATTAATATTGAGGCTACATGTGGCTGGGCTGGAATTTTTGTTTTGCAGCTCTGTAGTAAAACTAGGGATACTACTTTAATAATTGAGTGCTTGTTTCATTTGGAGTTAGTTTAATGGGATTGTGGTGGTTCTCGGTAGTTCCCACTGCATGAGAATGCCCCTCTTCCAATGAATCAGCTGATTGGTAGGATAAGGTTATTGTTTTTCTGGAATGAAAACTTGTTTCATGAGGGTGCCCTGCACAAGAGAATGCCTTCGCTTCTGCTAGTCAGCGGATTGGTGGGGTAGGGGATATTTGCAGGGTAGGGTACCTACAGAGCAACCTGGCAGCTTGCTCTTAGATGGGTCACTAGAGAGCTAGTTCTCTCCCTTATTCCCTTGCTCTTGGAGGGAGATCAAAGGACTATGGGGTATTGGGTGTCCTTCACAACTGAGAGAAGTATGCAATTGTTCATGTAAGATCAAGAAGAAGGAGATATTTCTGGTAACTGTTAGACCAGTTTTCTTCCACAAGAAATCTCTCGAATTGCCATATGCTTTTTTTTGTGCTGGCAAAAAGATCCCAGTTCTATATCACATATCATTACATTCTTTCTCTACACCTACCCAAAATATGGTAACTAGATCAGTTCCAACAATACATATTTTTTTCAGAATTGGTACACAATACCCTGCAAAATGCAATGCAATGAAATGAA
Source organism: Caiman crocodilus (assembly GCA_030014935.1). Lineage (NCBI taxonomy): Eukaryota > Metazoa > Chordata > Crocodylia > Alligatoridae > Caiman > Caiman crocodilus. The sequence continues at coordinate 138,520,219 of JAGPOW010000261.1, forward strand.
AATAGGCTTTGATTAATAAATTCTTGTTCTTTGGTTTATAGGTGAGCACATCTGGATAGTTCTTGATGGTCCTGTTGATGCAATTTGGATTGAAAATCTGAATTCTGTACTGGATGATAACAAAACCCTCACGCTGGCTAATGGAGACCGTATTCCAATGGCACCCAACTGTAAAATAGTCTTTGAACCTCATAATATTGACAATGCTTCTCCAGCCACAGTGTCAAGGAATGGCATGGTTTTTATGAGTTCATCCATTCTAAACTGGAGCCCTATTCTAGAGGTACAGTGAACAAGTACTTACTAAGTTATTTATTACAAGGATAGAAATCTATCGCATTGGTTTAGTTTTATGTAGAAGAATGATATCGTGAAGACTAGTCAGTTGAAAGTTATCCATTTGGGAATAGAGTTAAGCAGTTCATTGATTTGGCTGGAATACACTATCCTATCCAACTGTTATTGTGTTTGGACAAATTGAAATTGCTGTTATGATAAACTATATCCCATGTGGTATTATGCAGTATTGAAAAATCTAAGTTGTAAGCAGTTTGTGCAGAACAAAAAAAATTTCTTTTTAAAAATCGTTTGCCAAAGTTTAAAAATAGGAATAAAAAATTGGATTCCTAAACATTTTTGTCAGTCAAATGGGCTGACTTATCAGATATATAAGAGAGTTAGGAGCTTCTTGGATCTAGGAGGAAACAGTGTCATGTAGCATCAGAAGATTTTGGTCATGGCATCACTTTATGCTAATATCCAGGATCTTGCATATAATTAGTTAGATGAATTCAGAGGATAGTCTATAATTCAACTTTCAAATCAGGGTAAAAAGAATTCATTATTACCTATTAAAGGATTATTAGAACAACCGGGAGATGGGGGCATTCAGCCTTCCGAATCAGAAAAGTTCAAGCAAAGTTAAGCAAAATTCAAAATATCGTGTTTTTTGCAGCATCACAGAACTGTCATGCATTCAATTAAAAATAAGGTCCTCAGGCTTAAGTGTCCATGCAGAGCATAGGCAGACAAGGTACAAGGTTCTTTGTGTGAATCTCATATCTTTTATTAGATCAAAAGATATTGGATTCACCTAAAGAACCTCGTCTGCCTGTGTCCTTAGACTGACATGGCTACAACCTACACCCCTGTAACTTGCAAACCATGACTCTTATGAAGACTTCACAGGAAAGCTTCAGGGAACTATTTAAAATGTAAGCAATTATGTAATATCGTGTGTGTGTGTGTGTGTGTGTGTGTGTGTGTGTGTGTGTGTAAAACCTATTTTTCCTGTTACCTAATGTAACTGTTGACTACTTTGTAGATATTCATTAAGAGGTAACACTTGTCTCAGACAAACATTTATTTAAGTATTCAAGCAGCTGCTTGCTTAAATCAATACATATTGAGCTACCAGAGCAGCAGAAACCCATTACTTTAACTTTGAACTAGTTAAGAGTTTTAAAGTTAAGACATCATCAAAATCAACTAAACTGATGCAAAAGTAGATGTGGTCCAACCCATATAGCTCCAGCCAGTCTTAGCATCTTCAAGAATGTGTATTAAGAAATATAACGCAAACTGGAAGTCGTCTCATAAAGAAAATAACTTCCACTACATATGGAAAACTAGTCAAGAAAAAATATACACTATTTGCTTGAATAGCATTTCACAGTAGCCTTATTGATAACTTAATTTTTTAAACTGTGAGCATCCAGGAGTGAATGCTGTCTTCTAGCATGTTAAGGAAAACAACTGCTTTATATCGGTAATTAAATAGGAATGATAAACATAACATTTATTACACTGGGGATGAGTTGGGATTCATAAAAAGGTGCCTGAAGAAAAAATCAGAATTGAGCATCAATTCTGTCTGTCATCAACTACTGTCATAGGGAAATAGCTTGCAGGAATGTAGCAGTACATGGCCATAGAAACTCAACAGAATCTGTGAGGAAAAAGAACAAATCTCAAAAGATTCCTTTGAAAGTATAGTAAATGTGAAGACAAAATATTGCTAAAAGAGTAGGTTGCCATAAAACAGTTGTATAAATAGTAAGCAGTAGGAGTAATAGGAAATATTACTAGTTCTTACCTGATGTAGAATCATGCAAGAAGTGGGTGCACAGTTTCTTGACTTCAGGCAGGTTGACAGGCAGTAGATTCCTAGGAATCAGTGAAACTTGCATGTAGACTTGCAACACAGTAAAAATAAACCCATGCATAATATGTATATATGTACAAATAGAAGTTTGGGAAACTAAGATGGGAAGGTCAGACCTGCTGAACTCCAAAATAAAGATGTTTTCAACTGCTGTACTGGGTTATGGCAGTAAGTATCAGTAGATGTCATCACTAGTGATCATCTTGCATCTTAATGAGCCCTTTAAACCATTTATTGTCACATGAAAGAACTGAAGAGTGCCAGACATAGCTGATAAAGAATGAAAGTGGGCAGTTTTGACTCCTGTGCAGTGACTACTGATTTTCTGTATTGTTGAGATAATTGTGGGTTTCAGTAGCCATGTGCTGTGGATCTGCTGTTTGCACTGTGAACCCATAAGTTCAATCAATCTGAGGCTTGGATATGCATGTTTTCTTACTCTGGATTATAACAGGGCTTTCTGAAAAAACGTTCCCTGCAAGAAGCTGAAATTCTACGCCGGCTATACACTTCATCTTTCCCAGACCTGTATCACTTCAGTATTCAGGCCTTGGAATACAAAATAGAGATGCTGGAGGCCTTTGTGATCATGCAGAGTATTAGTATGCTGAAGGGGCTTATTCCCCTGAAGGTAAATAAAAATCTTTACTGACATTTTAGGTAATGTCGTTTTGTATTTTATGTCTATGTAGAGGAGAAAGAAGCATCTTAGAAGCCCTAAGAACTGAAATAATCACGAAGATGAGTAACTTAGTTTTTTGCTCTTGGAAAACGGCAGTTAGGATAAGTTGCTTCTGTTTCATTTAATTTTTGTAGTGCTCTTCTTATACCTTTTTAGATTTGACAATATTAAGAACTGTCAGGCAGTGTCAGACAATGTCACTGAATGGTGTACAGAAATAATAATGGACCAGAGACCTTTTATTTACAACTTGTTTGGCTACAGACCAGTTTGTTGCATGTGGTGACAAAAAGCTAATATCTGGATTTTTTTTTTTTTTAAATTCTATCGAGTGACCCACTGAAATTGGCTTCCCCTTGAGCTATTCTAAAGCCTTCTAAAGGTCAGTTCTCTTAAATATTGAAAAATGCAATAACATAACACCAGAAAAAAAATCTTGCTTTAAGGCTGTTTTAAGTTTAAAAGCCTCTCCTTATTCCACGTTACCAAGGAGAAATTCCACTCAAAATACTTCTTGTTGTAGATATGATTGGGGAAATTTCATAGAGGCTTTTTCAACAGAAAAATATTTGATAAGTCAGAATGAAAATTTCGAGGAGGTCTGTAGATTTTTGACAACTTTCCATGAGAGTTTTTTAGGTCCAGAAAGTTTCACTGACAACTGGGAAGACAGTGAACAAACACTCCAAAATGAGACTTTTAGCTTGTTGTTTGGGGAACCCAGCTGAGATACAGGAACCTCAGAGGAATCTCTTGTCCAAGTCAATTCAGTGAGCTGAAAGATTGTCTGTAGCACCTGCTTGAGTTTCTTGACAGTCTCCCAATCTCTTTGGAGATTTTACTTGGTACTGCATAAATATTAACCAGGTCATTAAATGAAGCACGAGTTAGAGTGCTGAATTTGACAGACGGAGATGCAACTTGACCCATATTCTGCTTCTCTAAATTCTACTGACTGGAAACTCCTTCAGCCAGAAAGTGTGGGGCACCTACTACCACTTTTCAACCTGGTCATTGGGACATCCAGACCATAGCAAGGACTTGAACCTAGTTCATTGAGTGCAGGGATGGCAATCAATTACTCTCCCTCTTTTTCCTGTAGCAACATTGTCAGGTCTTGGTATTTGCAAAATGTGAAAATGTTTGTAACCTCTATCCCATGGATAGTAAAACGTGTCCTAGCCCATCTCTCTCCATCCTTCTATCAGTACCTCATTAAATAGCCTAATTTCAGACTAGTTTGGAGATTGTGGGAGGATTGCCTGCGTTCTAGAGGCAAAAATGGCCCAAATGCAATGGCTGTGCAAGAAACCACCTTTGGCTTTTAAAGCAGGATTTTGCTTGATGGACACTTCCCCTCATATTTTTGGCAGCATGTCACAGGGAAATGTGTGACAGGGCAGGCTGACAATTTCCAGAGCAAAGTGTTTTGTTGGTCAATACTTAACTTTTTTTTTTGATCTGGACTAGAAGCAAAAAGCAGTTAGGGTAGAGCTTAGAGCACTGTTATGAAGTGATCACCTACACAATTCATCTAAAGTTCAGGCAAGTTTGGGATGTAGATCTGCAGAGAGAGTTCTTAAGTGGAGTAGGCCAAAGACCTAAAACAGAATGATGGACCCTCACACTAAGAAACTTTGTCTGGTCCTAATCCTTTAGGAACAAATCAGTAACTTGATGGTAGAGTTGGCATACTGTAATTGCCTATACAACAAAATATGTTTGCAGACTTGTAGAATGAGGCTATTCAAATGTTTTCTTCCAGTTTCTGTGGAGAACTGGGTGAGCATTTTGTTATATCTTTCTTTCTTAGTATATGCTTCTCTAAAGTGTAGAAAATGCGCTATAGTATAACTCATTATTTATGAAGTGACCCTAGTGTAGAAATTTCAGTAAATCCAAAGCTAAAGATTTGAAATCTGACATAATGATCAGACTCTCAGAGTTAGGTGTCCTTTTTTCATGGGAGACTATTAAGCCATTAAAACCCCAAATGCCCATCCTTCAGGAGCAAGGAGGGGAGATTACTTCAAAGCACTTGGAAAGGCTGTACATCTTTTCCCTCATGTGGAGTGTTGGAGCGTTACTGGAATTGGAAGATAGATGCAAGATGGAGCTCTGGCTTCGGAATCACAGCACAATACGACTTGATCTCCCTCATATCCGGGAAGGCAGCGAGGATACCATGTTTGATTACTATGTGACTCCTGATGGTTAGTAACCTGTTAGCAAATTTCAAGTAACATTTTAAAGAGAGACAACCTTGAAAGGGTGTACATCATAAGGTTCTTTACATGAAATGCTTGTTCCTGGGTCCCTTCCTAACTTTTGTTCAACAAACAAAACTCAGTTGCTTTAAATAATAAAGCGTTCTTGTATTGTCAGAGAGTCAAACAAGGCAATCTGTGTGGCAGGGGTGCTCAACATCTGTCCTCCAGGTCCATTACATCTGGCCTCCAGGGCTCCCCATGGGTTTGGAAATTTGGCAGTGGGGGAGTGGTGGCTATTAGTACAGATAATGACTGTACTAATAGTGGCTATTAGTCCACCCTCTCCTTTGCCAAATCCCCAAACTGCATTCCATATGTGGTCAGAGCCAAGCTACTCCCTCTTCCCCTATAGGGCCAGGCCATGCCACCACTCTGGTTCTCAATTGGGGCTGGGCCACACCCCCTTCCCTTCTGCAGGGCCCAGTTGGGGCCTGGCCATGCTCCCCTCCCTCACAAGGCTGGGCCATGCTCCCTTCCTTCCTGTTAGGACTGGGCCAGCCTGCCTTCAACCCCCCTGGCCTCTGCACAGCCAGATGGTTCCCACTGTGCCAGTGCCAGATCAAGCAATATCTGGATCCAACCCGTAGGTGGACTGGCCACTGCCAATCTGGCTTACTGGGAAAAAGGTTGGGTGCCACTGGTGCAAGGCATCAGGTATTGTGTCTGTGTACTGTCCAAAGAATATTTGTCAGCAAGCTGGATGATTGCTTTGGCTGTCACCGTAATATTAAGTGTCTTTCAAATAGAGAAAATTCTTTCCCGGGGGTTTTGAGAGGAGTAGAGCTCTAGGGCAGTAGTTTCCAACCATTTTCACACTAGAAGCCTTAGGGCTGTGTGAAATTTTATCGGGTATTTCATTTCAAATTTGTTTTGATGCTTTTTGAGCTTGAAACGGCAAGATGAAAACAAAACAAAAGCCTTCAAAACAGCTTTGAAATGAAACATTTCAAAAGTTTCAAAAAATGCTTCAGATTTCAAAGTTGGGCTTACTTGGCTTCAGCTCCAGTCCTAGCTGGCAGCAGTAGCCCCTCGTTACCCAGTGCAGATCTGGGAGCTGTGCCCCTGGGAGGATCTTGGCACAGACCCCAGCTGTCCCGGGGGTGCGGGCCTACGGATCTCTGTGCTGGATGACAGCATGCTGTTGCTACCAGCTGGAGCCAGCGGCAATACCAGTCTTAGCAATGCTGGGTGTAGGCTGTGCCCTGTGCCAGTCCCAGCCAGCAGCAGCAGCCTCTTGACAACTGGCAGGTAGATCAGGGGCCTGCACTCCTGGAAGGAGTCCAGCACATCCCCACAGCCCTGCTGGCGGTGCAGGTGGGCCTCCAGTCTGCCTGCCAGATCACAGGAGGCTGCTGCTGGCTGGCTGGGGCCAGTGGCAGTACCAATCTTCTCGGTACCAGCACTGGTCCTGGCCATCTGCAGCAGCCTCCTGTCAACCGGCAGGCAGATCAGGGGCCCACATGCCTGGGAGGAGTATGGCACAGGCCTACAGCCCTCTGGAGGGTGCAGGCCCCTAGATCTGCCTGCCAGGTGACGGGAGGCTGCTGCTGCTGGCAAGTGATGGTTTTGCTTGTCAACCACTTGAGGTGCAGTTTCCCAGAAATCTCCACACCTATTTTCTTGAAACTTGGCAGACTTTATGCCCACAGAAAGGGCTACTGTCCCTGCAGGTGTCAGCCAAAGCAGGCAAGAAATGATAGTTATATGCAGTTTCATCCTTCCCCATTATAACGTATAGGCGAAACAACAATGAAACCGTTCAGACAAAACGAAACAGAACAGTGCTTTTCAAATGAAACACTGTTCCCTCAAAATGGAAGTTGAAGCGGAAGGTGCTGTTTTGCACAGACCCCGTCAGTCTCCTTCCCCTCCAGCTGCTGTATCTGGCCTCCTCTCTCTGCTTTACGCTGCCCTGCTGTGTGTTTGCCCACCCCTGCCCAGCTGTGCACTGGCTTCATACAGTCTTGCAATGTTTCCCTCAGATCTCCCTGTGACCCACTCTCGGGGCACGACCCACAGGTTGAGAAACGCTGCTTTAGGGGATAGGATTTACTTCTAAGGCCCTGTATGTGATGATATAGTTGATTTACTAGAGATGGGATGTAGGCAGATGCTTGGAGCTTTGGAAATTTCAATTTGTTTTTTTTCTGCCCAGGTAAATGGATGCATTGGAATAGTCGTGTTGAGGAATATGTGTATCCTACTAACAGCACTCCAGAGTATGGCTCAATATTAGTACCAAACATCGACAATGTGAGGACCGACTTCCTTATTGAAACAGTATCTAGACAGGGCAAGGTATCCTTTCTTTTCTTGTTCGGGGTGTGAAGAATGTAATGTAGGGATGGAGAAGATTATTATAAGTAAAGTATGGCATAATAAAAGTGAAGGCATAGTAGAAACAAATGACTCTTTGCCTATATACTGTAAGACCTAACACATTTGAATTGTTTTCTGTGAGTGCTGTGCTTCCTTCAGCTTCATTTTTCACTTTGAGAGTTAAGCTTCTGTTTTAATTTTTGATAAGTAAGGAAGGAGAAAATTTGATGAGGCTTTGCAACATACTTGGCTCTTCAACCTCTAAGCTCATTTGAATTCTTCTCTTGTTTAGGCTGTGCTACTAATTGGTGAGCAAGGAACTGCTAAGACTGTTATCATCAAAGGATTCATGTCAAAATATAATCCTGAAAGCCACATGGCCAAGAGTTTGAACTTCTCATCTGCAACTACCCCACTAATGTTCCAGGTAGGGTTACCATTGTGGTGCTCATAACAGTTCATCAGATTCGTGGATTCTTACGTGGAGAATTTACTGGTATATTAGTATATTACTGGTATATATAGTATTTCAGGAAAATACTTTTAATAATTGGACAGCACATTTATAAAAAGCAGCAAGATCATAAGCTTAGCCAGAGTGTTTAGCTACATTCACATTTTAAAATATGGATGTCGTTATGCATAAACATTTTTTTTTTTTTTTAAACAGTTTGACAATCACTTTTTCAGCTGAACTTCGTGCCATATTTTTTGCAGATCTCCTAATGAGCATAACATTACTATTGAAATATTTGGCATGATTCACTTATTTGCCACCTGTAAATTATTCTTAAAATATATTCTGGTTCTCTCTAGTTGTCTGCAGTTGTCATTAACTTTCCATAGATCAAGATAAAAAAAATTTGTAAAGTGTTTGTTTTAGACAGATAAATGTGGTCTGCTCTAAGAATTGTAAGCTGTTTGTCTCCCAAGTTGTGCGTTCAATCTTTCATCAGGATGATAGTTTGCACAGATGGCTATCTGTGACCAAAAGGGTTAGTATTTTACTCATGAGTCTTCTCTGTCAGGAAAAGAAGGAAAATTCAGTTCAGGTTATCTAAAATGAATTGCATTGACTATTAGTTTTTAGATGAAGTGGGTTGAAGTTAGTTTAGCAACCTATTAGTTTACTATATTTACACAAATCTAAGATCAACTTGAATTTAAGATGACCCTGCAGTAATTAGGTTCTGTACATGGAAAATCGATAAATTTTATTATAATTTTTCTTCCACCTATGTTCCACTCTCGCCTTTCTTTCTCAACCTCTGCCTATAAGCCACTCCCTGCCAGCCTCTGATCCTCACCTTTCCCTCCTCCCCACAGCCTTCATTTCATGCTTCCCCCACTCCTCTTATTCCTGCTCTGTGCAGGCAGGCTTTGGCCCCATTCTACCTTAGGGTACTGAGCATGGTCCCTCCCAGCCCCCTTAGCAACCATGTGGGCTAGCATTGCAGGTAGGGGGTGGTCTGGAGTACCCACGTGAAAAAGGGGGCAGCCTGCTGGTGTGGAGCAAGGATAAGGGAGGGATGGAGTGGGTATGGTGGAGAAGCAGTGACTGCATGGGGTAGGGGAGATGGTGGGAAAAGGTGGTAGAGGGGGGAGGGCAGGCTGTGACTACAACTGCAGCTGTGGCCCTGACCCCGACCCCACTCTGGGTAGGGACTGCAGCCCAACTACAGCTGCCTGCCTCCCATCCCCATAGACAGGGAGAAAATATTATTGGGGATGGGGCTGAGTGCATGCATCAGCACGAAAACTACAACTCCCTTTGTGCTCTGTACAGTGTGACGCGTGTGCAGGTAGCCTCTTTTTCCTCAGCCACGTGGAGTTGAGCGTGCACGGGATGCTGGCTTGGCTCCGTGCTGAGCAGTGTCATGGTGCTGCTGCCGTTACCAGCCACCATAAAATTAGTTAGGTCTTCTGCAGTCTATGCCCTCCACTCCCAATCCTCATATTTGATTCTAAGATGAGGGGCTTTCCCCTCACGTGTTAAATGGGGCGGGGGGGCGTGACTTAGAATTGAATAAATGCAGTACTTGAGAAACCCTTCAATGAATCTTTCATTCCAGTGGAATTGCCTAGTGGAAATCAGCCAAAGACATATTGGATGTGTTTACATTGTACTTCGAGGTATAATGACAGTACATGTAGGCATTCTTGTATTAACTAATTCAGATAACTATAGAAATGAAAATGCAGTGGCATGATCTTCTGTAAGGGCCTCACAAGCCTTCTGGGAAGCTCTTTGATATGGCCTCTTATTTGCCAGCTAGTGTATAGAGGTTTTGTTTTACTATGGTTTTGTAGCTATTTTAATCCAAGCTAACTACCTAAAAGTTAAAATGGATATGTCTACCTACGTATTTCTTGACTGCACAGCAGTCCACTCTTGAGAGAGCACTCAGGCATGTCCCCATGACTGAAGACTGATTGCTAGCAAATTTAATATGTAAAAATGACTGATTTTAACAGTGGCTAGAACTGTTAAACTGGCCTAGAACTGTGAACTAGAACTGGCAAAATGGTGAGGAGAAGATTGACCAGGTATAAATGGAGAAGGTGAAACAGGACATAGACTAGTATTTGCATGAGGAGAGTGTAGTAACAAACTCCATGTGGTCAGTGGGAAAGAAGTCACTGAATGTGGATCCTATGGGTAGCATGGCAACAGTAATGAGGTGACTGGAAGAGACTGTATATGGCCTGTATGTGGACCTTTAATATGTGGCAGCTGAAATAATGGCTGTGAAAAATTTTCTGCTAATGAAATCCTTGCTTTTTAGTTTCAAATATTTAATAATGGCACTATATGTATTAACAATCTGCAGCTCTTTGGCTTTTGATAATGTAAGCTTTACTCCTTTTTTTACTTAGAGCCAGGACAATTTGGCATCATCTTTAACCACCTGCATAGAAAAAGTAATTCAGAACTACAAAATTCCCAGAATAAACCATTATATTTGTTGTAGAGAACTAATAGGGCTAGATCGTGTAGAATTTATGAATGCCTCGTTTTCTTGGCTCCTCAGAGTTGTTTTTCTCTCAGTAGAACTCACTCTAATACAAACTGTCTTGTTCATCTGACTTCCATGTGTGTGCGTGATACAATGTAGTAAGAAGATAAAGTAAAATAATCATTGATCAAAACAAATGGTTTAAAATGGCAAAAGAAATATGTTCATATTTATTTGTTGCCAGTCACTGGTCTTAAAAAAACTAGAATTTAAATTAAAAAAAAAAAAATCTTAAGTCTAAGTTTTATTTGTTTTATTTTTAAAAGCCCGTTCCACTACAGACATAATTTGATACTTCATACTTTTTGGGCAGCTGAAGTAGCTCACATTTCTTAGTGCATGTTTTCAGATTGGTGGGTGCATGGTGCCTTTCTTTTTGTATTTTACAAGTATTGACATTTCTTCAAGTACAGATCTCATTGCCAAATCTGAGTTCTCAGAACCTTGCCAAAGAAAACGGTGTACTGCAAACCCTTAGTACTGAATTAAACTTCCGTAAGCCGGTATCCCTACATAAGCTGACTAAAAGGGATAGGGTCCATTTTAGCTTACAAAGGTTTCTCTTACAGCGCACAATAGAGAGTTATGTGGACAAACGTATGGGCATAACATTTGGTCCTCCTGCTGGGAAGAAGATGACCGTCTTCATAGATGATATCAATATGCCTGTAATTAATGAGTGGGGAGATCAGGTTTGTTACAGCTGTTTAATATCTAAGTCTTTTCTTGCCTTTCTATTTTTACCAGTGAGTAAGCTAATTCCTCTTTTCAGCCAGAGAACTGAGGTGTTATACTTTAGTTTTAATAATAGCTGACCTCATTAAAAGGACCACCTCTCTTGTATACAAGTTAGACAAAGAAGTAGAGCTTTAACGTGCATTGAAGAGTAAATTTCATGAAGTGCAAACAAAGGCTTCCTTTGACTATGTGGGAATGAAGCAGTTCAGAATAGGGTTGCAAATTGTTAGGCCTCTCTTTAACCTTACACTTACAATTCCGATTTACTAATTACATTTTTATAGTGTATACTGAGGACATTTTGACGTATGGCATCAAATTCAGGAAACAGATCAATTACCAGGAAAAGTGTTCAGCAAACAGGGACGGTTTAATAGGGCTAGTCAGTCAAGTCAGTCAGGCAGGGGTTCTCATTTGGTTTAGAACAGAGAAATCTGCCTGAAAGTAATCCTGTGCATGCAGACGTTCAGCTGGACAAGAGTCTTAAACTTAGTGGTACATGATGATAAAGCAGAGTTGCTAACTGAAAAATTCAAGGTCCTATGAAAAATTATTTCAAAAATGGGGAGGGAAACTCAAAAATCTGTTAGACTAACAGAAAGGAAGATGTTGGAAGCCACCCAACATCAAGTGAGACTTAATGGCTGGAGAGTTGAACCTCAGTATTAGGATGATGTATGTCCTCATGATCTTCCACTTGTAGATTTCCACTGGGGGAGCCGGTGATTATGTGACCTCTAGTTTGTTTGTTTTTAAAGTAACATCTTTTTTATTTGTTTAAAGCAGAAGAATATGTAGAGAATGAAACAAAAGATACATTTCTATAATTATTTTCCCTGGTTCTCCTGGCAAATACTCTTTTGAGAAGTATTTTGCAATTACTAATGGCTGTCTGTAGGTCACCAATGAGATAGTCCGACAACTGATGGAACAGAGTGGATTCTATAACCTGGAGAAGCCTGGCGAGTTTACTAATATTGTGGATATCCAGCTCCTGGCTGCCATGATTCACCCTGGTGGAGGTCGCAATGACATCCCACAGAGACTCAAGAGACAATTCTCCATATTCAACTGTACTCTGCCTTCTAATTCCTCAATTGACAAAATCTTTGGTAAAGTGAAGACCTGTTTTGGAATATGCGGGGATAAAATGGTTCAGAAGAGGGTTGTCAATTTTTCTCTGTACTTCTAATGTTTTAACCACACGCTAAGTCTCTAGTCTCGCTTATTCTCTAAATTTGCTACATGAGTCTCTAAACTCAATTAACATTTTTCTAGTATACTAGCTCTCAGATATATTACCTGGACCTTGGTCTCTCTGTGGTTACTTCTTAGGATTGCATCAACTCACAGTATGTTTTGGGATTGCACAAGACTGGGGAAGTGGCGTAAGTGCAGAGCTAGTGAATTAGTGGTGACCGATTTAATGTTGAGAGGAGATGACTTGTGCACAATGTGTGGTTCCCTGTTTGATGTATTAATGCTTCCATCATGGTCATATTTTAGATTCAGGAAGCTTTTGCAGCCCACTTCAGAACCTTTGAGATTTTTTTTTTCTTTTTAAATTTGAGAGTTAGATGTTGAGTAGACTGTGGGCAGAGAGAGTAAAGACAGAAAAATTTAGGCTTAGCTGAATTTCAATTTGTGGCTGCTTGAGGTAAAGAAACTAGAGAAAGGAAGAGTTCAGCTGCTGCTTTCTGTTGCTTTGCTACTACAGGTCCTACAGCCTACGGGATTCAAATGACATTCTTTTCTTTTTTTCCCTTTCCATTCTTTAATCAGTTGACTATTGTCTCGTTCTACATCGCACTTTCCCTGTGAGCTAAGGAATTTGACCATAGCATAAGAATACTGAAGAATCTTCACACAGAAAACTTAGCTGAGTATAGCTGAAAGTTCAGAAGAATTCAATCTCTTAAATTAATTTACTTTTCTTTTCCAGTTATTTCCTAGTTGCTTTATACCTCCATTGTTTTAGGAAACTGTAAGATGCTGCAGGGTTAGGGCTGCAACAAAGATGAGCAAATGCTTTCAACTGTTTCCATTTCTCAATGGACATTTTGAAGTAAAATTGAGACCGCAACTAAGACTTTTTTTGTTAGCTACTGAACAAACTCCATAGCTTTGTTTCCTAGTTGTGTATGCAAAGAGGGTATTTTGTGTACACTTGCTGCATGTGCAGGTGGTACACCTTCATAAAGAAACTGTTTTGACCTTTGGAGTAAAGACTAAATGTATACAGGAAAAGCTGTGTTAACTGGCACTTTTTATTAGCCAGAAAACTCTCTTAACTGGCATCTGAATGATGCAGCAAAAGTGAGACTGGAAGTACCACTTCCACGGGACTCCCCATTTCACCACCGTGAGCTGAATTTTTTGTCGCTACCTTTTCAGCCCAGGGCAAAGCAGCTTGCAAGGGGCCTTCCTCCTTGTTCCACAGCACAAGACGGGAAGATCTGGGAGTGCACCAGATGGTGCGCATTTGATTAACCGGAATATTTGATTAACCAGCATCTCCCATTCCTGGGGGATGCTGGATAACAGAGCTTTTACTGTAATATGAGTTCTACATAGTGTTTTTCAACCTTGCAATGCACTTGTAGTGCAAAGTCTTACAGCTTTGTTTTATGTTGCAGTACGCCAGTATTTTCTAGGTAAAATAAAAGTGAAAATCACGTTTCTGTTTTTTGCATTTTCCAGGAGTAATTGGACTAGGGCATTATTGTAGTGAGCGGGGCTTCTCAGAAGATGTGAGAAGATCAGTAGCCAAATTGGTACCACTGACACGTAGGTTATGGCAAATTACCAAAATAAAAATGCTGCCCACCCCTGCCAAATTTCATTATGTCTTCAATCTCAGAGATCTGTCAAGGATTTGGCAGGGAATGCTGAATACTATCTCAGAAGTAATCCATGACTCAAATGTAAGTAATGCATGAGGCTTGACAGTCCAGAAATATCAGTTTAGATTAATTTCAGTGTACAGTAAGAAGGGTCTCATTGTGTAATCTATTATCACTTATTCTATATTTAGTTTGGAAGATTCTGATGATATTTCTTCATCTTGTGTTGGAAAATCACCACATAAAATGGGATCCTTGATCCTTAACTGGGTATATAAAGTAGATACCTTCATGCAATTAAAGAAAACAAACAGAAAACACAAACACTTGGATGAAACCATATCAGTGATACTGATAATTAATACTTACAATGTTTTATGGATTTCATAGAATAATTTGTAGTTAAACTCTGCATTAGTTTTACCATTTATTATGCTCGCTAAAATATTAACATTTTTATAAGCTTAAAAAAATTCAGTTTTATAAACAATATTTTGCTATATTTTATGACACAGATCTTCAGAAAAATCATATGTTGCTTAAAAACCTCAATGGCAGTACCTGATTCCTGGGTTTGAGGTTATAAATGGAAGAGAGAATAGCCCTCAGACTAAAACCAGTTTCTGTACTTAACATGAATTATTCATGTTGTGAAATCAAGTATTTGAAATAATCCTTTGCTCTTAACTTTAGTTTTTCATAGGTTCATAGATGTTAGGATCGAAAGGGATGTCAATAGATCATCGAGTCTGACCCCCTGCAGAGGCAGGAAAGAGTGCTGGGTCTACATGACCCCAGCTAGATGCTTATCCAACCTCCTCTTGAAGACCCCCAGGGTAGGGGAGAGCACCACCTCCCTTAGGAGCCCGTTCCAGACCTTGGCCACTGTAACTGTGAAGAAGTTCTTCCTAATGTCCAGTCTAAATCTGCTCTCTGCTAGCTTGTGCCCATTATTTCTTGTAACCCCCAGGGGTGCCTTGGTGAATTAATACTCACCAATTCCCTTCTGTGCCCCTGTGATGAAGTTACAGGCAGCCACAAGGTCGCCTCTCAACCTTCTCTTGCGGAGGCTGAAAAGGTCCAGGTTCTCTAGTCTCTCCTCCATAGGGCTTGATTAAGGGCCTTCAGACCATACGAGTGGCCTTCTCTGGACCCTCTCCAGGTTATCCCCATCCCTCTTGGAGTGCGGTGCCCAGAATTGCACGCAGTACTCCAACTGTGGTCTGACCAGCGCCTGATAGAGGGGAAGTATCACCTCCTTGGACCTATTCGTCATGCATCTGCTGATGCACGATAAAGTGCCATCAATTGGCTTTTCTGATGGCTTTGTCACACTGCCGACTCATGTTCATCTTGGAGTCCAGTAGGACTCCAAGATCCCTTTCCACTTCCATGCCACTCAGCAGGTCATTCCCTAGGCTGTAGGTGTGCTGGACATTTTTCCTCCCTAGGTGCAGCACCTTGCATTTCTCCTGGCTGAACTGCATTCTGTTGTTTTCTGCCCACTTGTCCAGCCTGTCCAGGTCTGCTTGCAGCTGTTCCCTGCCCTCCAGTGTTGTATCCACGTCTTCCCTGTAGCTTTGTGTCATCTGCAAACTTGGACAGAGTACATTTCACTCCCTCATCCAAGCCACTGATGAAGACATTAAAGAGTTATCAGTCCAAGGACTGAGCCCTGCAGGATCCCACTCCCACACCCTTCCAGGTCAAAATTGACCCATCCAGCGCAACTTTTCTTTGAAAAGTTGATTTTTTTTGAATTCTTAATTTTGAAACATTAACTCCAATTTTGTAATGTCCTTCTTTGTAACCATTATTGGTGTAGACTTATAGGTTCATTAAATGAAGTTTAGTGGGCCTCATTATTGAATTGCTTTATACTGAGCCTACCTGCTTGACAGCTAAGTAGCTTCACTCTTTTACTGTATCTACAAGTTCAAATGTTTGGATATCCTTTTAATCTCTTTGTGTTGGGAACTGGAATAACTAATTAAAGATATTCCTTGTTCATACCTGATAACTCAATTACAGAAGTTTGTCCAAAAATCAGAGAGAATAGAAGACAATCTACTACTCTCTTTCTGTAGAACCAATTCTGAGGATCATGTCTTAATTGCTGCTTAAATGAAATTAATTTGGGGCACAGAAAAATGTTTATAGATTTCTTAGAATATTATATAATTTTCTCTGTGAGGTTAAATACACAACTTCTTTAGCTGAAGGCTTTCAAGTTCAAAAGAACAATACAGACTACTTAATGCCTCAATAGGGATTTAAAAAGTACCCCTTTTAATTGAATGCATGGAAAATGGATGCTTTGTCATTACAAAAAATAAATGTTTTTATTAAGATTTACTCTCTTAATTATTGTAAACTTTCATTGGAGCAAATGTATAGTTCAGATGGTTAGATAAGCTTTCATACTTCATCATGTCTGGACCATGACAACTATATCAGTCTTACACTACAATTACTGTAAAGCACATTCAGTGACTTTCTGTAAACTGGTTGATGCTTTTTGGCTATATGATATGGTTTTATTCTCTTACATCACCAACTTTGAGAATGACTCTTGATAACATTATCCAAAATCTCAAACTATGGATGCTTTCAAAAAAATTGCAAAGGAAGTAAATCATTTACCAAAGTAACTCTTTAGTGTGGATGCTAGATTGAGGCTTCTTTGGAATTTTGTCTTAAATATATAATGCACTCCTCCTATATACTAGACACAAATTTAAGTAGAGATTCAGCTGAATCGGAAGTCTGAAAAAGGGTACAACTTCAGTTTGCCTACATAAGAGGAAAGCATTACTGCAGTTAGTTTGGAGATCATATGATGTTTAAAAAAAAATACTGAGAACTCAGTTTTGTCTCCTAACTTGTATAATAAATATCTGACTGAGATGTTGAATTTCTCTAAAGGTGTTGATAAAGTTATGGAAGCATGAATGTAAGCATGTTATTGCTGATCGTTTCACAACGCTAGAGGATGTAAAATGGTTTGATACGTCTTTGGCAAAACTGGTTGAGGAAGAATTTGGTGAAGAAAAAAAAGCATTGGTGGATTCAGGAGCTGATGCTTACTTTGTTGACTTCCTAAGAGATGGGCCAGAAGTAACAGGTAAATACAGTTCTCTGATAATGTTGTCCTGTGGTGTCAGTGCAATTTTGAGATCCTGAGAGTTGGCTTGTTAGACCGGAGAGTACGACACAATCGCACATATACAAACATATAAATCAGTTAGGGGTACACCCCCTTCAAACCAGCTTAGGCACATGCATACCTATAACCAATTCAAGTGCACGCACACTACATACACCAAAAATTAGACAACAATCAGTTGTCAATACCTACACATGCCATACACATACACGGATCATTAATTTGTATATCACGCATGTTAAACCACAACTCCATGTGGCCTCCAGCGCTTAGGGAAATGATGGTCCTGGTACTCATTAGCCAGAGCAGACGGGGAGCAAACACTAACACCCATTGCTCGCAACAGCTTTATTCAGAATGGAGACGGCTTTGGACTAGTTCCTTTAAAAACAAAAACCAAAAACAACACCCCAGGGAGCCACCCTGAACAACAGTTCTTTCCAACATTTATACACCTTGGTTCATACATGTATGTTTATTACACCCTTGTCCTACCCATTTCTTCTCTTACCTCAAGCTCCACCTCTGTTTACTTCCTTAGCCTAGTATTGCCTATGCATTTAATTCATTTACATGCCTCTGCTAAGAGCGCCATCATGGGGACTGTGACCCCCATCCTTTCGGTCACTTATGGTTTCTCGCTGGTTCTTTCTGGTTTTCTTGCTGACTTTAACACCATCTCCAAGGCCATATTTCTGCTTTGTCTCCTGACACTAGTTGGTGGGCTATTCTATTTTTTACTCAACACATTATTCACTTTGCACCCGACTCCCTGACAAAATTCCACTTACATTCCACAACTTAGCATTAGCTATTTGTTTTTAATATATATCTAGCCTTGTGACCAGCCTTTGCTGAGGTTACTTTTAATGTATTATCCATCCTTGTGACCAGCTGCTTCTGCTAAAACACAGGAAAAAAAAATCCTTTTATTCAGCTGCACACACAGCACTCCCCAAATTCCATATTGTTACCCCAACAATCAAAATCCATATTGTTACCCTAACAACAACCATGATGGGATGGATGGATGGATAGATATTCACCAGTTCACACACATACCACCCACCTACACATACATACAGGTGAGTTCCTAACTTGGATGGTATGGTATGTGTGCTTGGGATACCTGGGGGAAGGTTAAGGTGAGAGAGTGTAAGGAGTGAAAGTTGCTGGGACTGGGATTAGAACTGGTAGGCTAGAGAGAAACTGGGCTGAGGAACTGAGGCTTGGGGTTACTTAAGGTCAAGTGGCCTCAGGGTTACTCGGTCACTGGTGCGAGGGGGAAAAAGCCTGGTGGCAAGGAGGAGACAGCGAGGAAAGAGAGAGGCAGACAACTGGGAGCTTGGGGACAGATAAGTGGTGACAAGGAGGAAACAGTCGGGAAACAGACAAAAGCCCAACTTGGGGTTTCAAAATAATAGGTTTATTAAGCAGATAGCACACTACACAGCCCCATGAACTTACTGGTGCACTCACGCACAATGGCAGCAGGAGAAAGAGACTCAGTGGAAGGGTTGGAGTCCAGGTACGGAAGAGAAGCCAGGTCCAAATCCTTGGTTAAAGAGAGGGTGGGGGTGAAGGCTACCTATCCAGGTTGGAAAGGGGTCCTTGTCCAGCAGGTGTTGTTCAGAGGGGATGGCTGGCAGGGCCTCCAAGGGGATAGGTGGTGTGGCATGGTGGTGGTCCAGATGGAGAGGATATCCCAAAGAGTCAGTCTTCACTACTACTTTTTATGGGGCAGACTACTACTGATTTCCTATGGGGAGGGCCTGTCCAGGCAATGTCAGTCCTGTTCCAAGTGTTCCTACTGAGCATGTGCAGCCTTGGCACAATGTTGGGTTGCCTCATCTTTTGTTTCTTCAATGCTGAAGGTAGTTCCAAGGGCTGGGTCATTGGTCCAGGTAATGGTTTTGATGGTTTGGTCATTGAGGGAGCTATTTTTAGACCTTCTGCCATTGTCTCTCAAGCACCCTCCATTCATCCCCATTCATTCAGGAACCAAGTTACATAGGAGGGGTAAGTACGAGTCATAGGCTACAACATACTTACGCAACAGGGCATGGGGACAAGATGGAGACTTGACAAACAAAATGGAAACTTGACATGACTTACGATTTAGGCCTACATATGTAAGTTAGCATATTGTATCAGTAAAATGGTAATATAGAACAGTAAAAATCAATAGAAATATAATAATTATACTATATAAAGAAGGAGAAAAAACAAATACAACTTGCTACCAAAATTAAAATGCTGAAGCTTATCCTACGTCTTAGCTCACTTATACTTATCTATAGGGAATAGAGAGGGAGAGAAAGTCAGAAATGGTTGGAGAAGGGGAGGGAATGCATTAAAAAAAAAACAACAAAAAACTGGGGGTTTTGCTACAATAAATAAGCACAGAAGTTGGTGGTGGGGAGATGTTTAATACAGGATAGTGCAGAGAGGTTTTCAGAATGTGCAATATGGTTTCTCTTTGAAGTCGGCTCTCTTGACTGGAGCGTAGTAAATGTAGGCTGTCAATTTGGGGTCCTTCTTATTGCCAGCTTGAGATTCAGTGGAGAAAGGACTGCATCCAAATGTGTCCAAAAGGACAGGAATAGACAGCAGGCTGATTTGGATGCAGTCTCCTTTGTAATGCTCTTGTAAATGTGAAGTGGAGCTGTCTAAAAGGATGTGTGGTATAAGATACCACAGATAGTTACATAAATATGCATTGGAGTTTATTGTACTTACTAAAAATATATCTTTGAATCCTATATTACCAGGCAGATAACCTTTTCCTGTAACCATTGTATGTGGCATCAGTCTCATCTCATTTAGCAGTAGCTCTTATGAAATTATCTTATAATTTGTGGTATCCGGCATCTGCCTTGCTGATTTGAGGGAAAATTTTATAGTTTACAGCAGGGCTGTGCAACTCCCTACCCCTCACAGCACTGAACGCATTACTCTCTGCTGCACTGAGCTTGCAGGTTCTCCTTACCCTATATTGCACTGAGCCTGGGAATGCTCCCCACTGCATCAAAAATGTGTCCTGCAGTACTAGGCATGTGGTAACTTCCCTCCCCCTTCAGCTTCTTGAGCATAGACTCTTCTGCACCATGCTGTGCTCATATCCCAAGCCATGGGCTTTCCTGGCACAAGTTATGCCATGCTTCTCAACTCTGCCTGTGAACAGGGCAAAAAGCAAAAGCCTGGGAGAGGCTGGAGCACCCAGCTGCTGCTGCTGGTGCAGCTGGGTGGCAGCCTAGGGGCTGCAAGGTTATCTCTTATAAGCTTCATGTGGTCTGCAGGTTGCCAGTTAAACAGCTCTGGCCAATAGCTTTATTGGGTAGCAGCATCTGTTATTTTGCTGAACAACAGTTTTTTGGCTTCATTTTGTGTTTTTCATTCAGAAAGAAAAATGTGGGCAATAAAACCATATTATTTGGGACCTCCTCTATAAGGCTAATGGGTTGCTTTAAAACCTAATTGAAGATGTTCCAAAATTTTAGGACAAGCTAAACCATAGGCCACAGCAGGGGGCAGGAATTAATTGAAGATTAGGTTACTGGGTCCAAGGGGAAATCCCGGGGTGGGTCAGAGTCCCAAGCTGAGTTGACAGTCAGCAATTAGAGACTGAATTACTAGATCTGAGGGAAAATCCAAAAGCTGGAAATCAGGAACAGAGCCAAACTGGTCAGGAACTAGGAAACTGGTACAAGATCATAGAGGCTTGCCAGGGAAAACTGTTGGTCGGCCTAGAGTCTGTTGCTACAGCTTTAGCTAAAGAGAGAAGCTGCTCTCCCAGCAGGCCCATCAGCAGACCCAGCTGGAGTCATTAGCTGGGTGAGGGCTGCCTGTAAAGGCCCCAGGCAGGTGTGGCCCACTATGCAGGTAGTCCCATCTGGGTTGCCTATTAGGGCCCCTGATAGCCGGATCCCATGAGTGGGGTCAGGTTGTGGCTGGACCCCGCATAGGCTCAGTGCGTGGAGTTGACTTGTAGGTATGATCTGGTGCACCCTTCTGGCCCTGTGCATTGGATCTGGCCATAATGTAACAACATGCACTGGCCAGGCACCCATGCCAGATTTGGCTGTCTGAACCCTGCTTGTTTGTGCGATCTGTTTCATGTTGCAATGCTGTCTGGCCTGTACGGCTCCGTATGGTGCCAGAAATGTGATGGCAATTAGTGCTGCTACTGCTCCTCTGTTGCCAAATTTCTTGTTCCCCCTGGGCAGCCACATAGACTGCATGACAGCTGCATGGTGTGTATTTTGGCTTGTAGGCCAGAGTTTGAGCATTACTAGCCTAAACTGTTTGAACTGATCTGGCTTCAAACAAAGTGAATTTCAGTTTATTGTCCTCACTCTCATAACTGATGGCTACATGAATGGTGACAGGTTAGAATGAGTTTCCAGCTACTCCTGCACTTACTGTGGGTTAGAGGAAAGAATCAAATGTATATGTGGAATGAGGGTGATAAAAGGAAGAAATGGGCTTACAGATGGTATGACAGGAAATGATATGCTCTTGCCTTGGGATGAAGATGGACAGATAAGCTCTTGAGGTCCCTTCCAGCCCTATTTTTCCCATGGTTCTCTAAAAGCAAAATAGAAACAGGGTGTGACACACACAAGAAGATGGCTGTAAACATGTGCTTAAATGATTGGGTGAACTGGAGCACTGAGGTGAAAGCTAGAAAGACAACTGAAAGATTAACCGAGGGAGAGAGAAGACCTTTCGGGAGCAAAATGCTTTTATCTGATAACAGAAGCATGTGAGACAGTAGCTTGCACATTAGTCATAACTTTCAGCTTTGCTCTTGTCACTTCCTGGGTTGCAATTAATTGGCTACTAAAAGAAATGGATACCCTGTGAATTCTGTCCATGTAGGATGGATTTTCATGTATGGAGGCTTGCATACAAGCTGTAAATGCACAGAAAACAGAAGCAGCTACATTTTGGTATCCTGTACCTACCTGGTCATTTATTTTTCTGTGCCCTTTCCAAAAAATGTGATCTTGGTGATTGGTCTTCACTGAAATCGGAAGTTTGGTCTCAGCTCTAGTTGCAGTGTCATTATAAATCTCTTTATTCTTCTTACTGACTGTTCCCATATGGTATGGATGACCTTATTCTTAAATTGCTTTGTTTATCCTACTAGAGTTTTAGAAATAAGGATGGGTACAAATAGGGACAATATCCTTGGTTGGTTGTAAAATGAAATTGTGCATTAGTTACTTGTCCAAGTACTTGAGGTATTCTGTTGTCATCATGAATTCAGGATGTTGAATCAGTGTCTTAAAAATCAGAGTAAAGCTCATGCTGTCATCAGTAGAATTACTCAACTAATTGCATCTTTTGTGAAATAATGAAACCCTATGAAAACATTCAATGGTTGTGGAACTCTGCCTTTGAAAACTACCTTTTACAGTTGCGGTAATCCCAGCTGAGTAACATTATAATGAGTCAAAGCAAAATACTTGAAGGCAACCCAAGCATGCACAGATACCCTGAGGGGAGAAACTGTTCATGCTTAATGAGGAATTTCTTTTTAATTTCAAATTAGGTCAGGAGAACTTGTCCTATAAAGGTAAGGTTATTGTGCATGCAAAACAGAATGGATCAAAAAAGTATTTGCTGAGTGTGGCTAATGGCATGTACAGAGAATAAATCTTCAGCTTAAGAACAGGGCTGTTGGGTTCAGCATACTGGTATTACTTTCAGTTTGAGGGGTAACACTACAATTAAGCACTTGCATACTGTTGTGTAACAGTATAAAAACTATTAGTAAGAGCTTATTAAACATGGTCTATAATTATGTGCAGACATTTGAAATGCAACTAACTTTAGAAGTGGTGCTCAGAGTACAGTGTCTTGGAGCATGTGTTCTGTGTAGAGAAGAAAAAAATTAATATTTGGAAAGCTACTCTAAATATGGCTTTGTCTTAATATCTTACCAATAGTTTCATAAGAGTAAATTTTTAAATGCTTATTTCAACCCTAAGACTATTAATCAGTGTTCCCTAGCATTTTGCATGTTAAGATGAAACTTATCATTTAATTTTAACTTCGAGTGTTACAAGTGAATTTGTGCATTTGCAAATACACTACTGAGGAGTTTTGAATTAATTAGGTTCTCAAAACTTCCACTTCAATGAGGAGAATTTAGACATGAGGTAAAGGCAAGATAAGGTATGTGAATCAGAATAGCTTTTCATTTACTTAACTTCACATCCAAAACTAAAATCTTTCTATTTCCTTAATGGTGTGTGTATCTTGGCAAGTATGTAATGATGATATAAGCCAGGGCATGTGTGGACTGTGGTATTCAAATTGAGATATAGATGTGATAGACAGAGGTAAGCAAACAAAAGTACTTAAGCTATTTCTGCTGTCAGATTTCCTGTTAAACATAGACCTGAGATCATGGATTTTGTTTCCCTGCCTCCAACTCCCAATAAACTGAGTTTTGTGAAATTATTTAAGTTTTCTAAATTTATACACCTCTGCATTAATGGAGTTCATAAAAATATTTTTAAAAAAAATCTAGCTAGTAAAGAGTCCCCAATAAATAGAATCGTGTCCCCTTTTGACACACAGATAATTGATAGTTATAAGGAATCAAGCAGTGAAAAATATTACCTTCCTGAGGCATGTAGATAAAATGCTAAAACTGCAGGAATTATGTGAATGTAAATCAGAATAGAATTAAGTTGTGTGGTGGTATTTGGTGGAGGAAAATGTAAAAAGGTGAACAGTACACAGCACAGATGGTATTTTGTCTATTATTTAATAACTAATGAGTAATTAATTAGAAGAAATTAATAAATGCATAGAAACTTCAATGTGGTAGTAATCTGATGTTCAGATGCGGAGTATGCATTTTACAGCCATATGAAGCAGCTAATTCTATTTGTAGCCACTACCATAAAGAAATATAACTTAAGTTGTAGAAGTTGCCTTGAGTTTGATACTACCAGTAATTTACTAAAGGTTTAGGGCGTATAAGTTTCTTATCTTTTATTTTATTATACTTACCCTTTCTAGAGTTGAATGTATGTCTCGGATAAACCAAATAGATGCCACGGTAGTTTTCAGGGGACTATCTGTTAATGTAAAACAAAGGCAACAGCAGTTTGTATGTAATATATCCTTTTGAATTACCGGTACATTCATGTTGCCCATAAGAGAAAGGTTCAAACTTATTTTTCCCTTTTCCCCCCTCTCCCCCCATCCAAAGAATGCTACAGTTCAAAAGTGTATGGCATACAATAGTTTAAATAAAATTCCAATCCTGATTTTAATTTAGAATGATATAAACTTTTGCTATTAATTTAGAAAAAGTGTACAAACAGATCTGAAATATTGAACTGCTCCCTTTGGATAGTATATGGAAAGGAGGGTCTTTGCAGAGACAAAAGCCAGCCATCCACTGTTAATTTAGTTGCTGACTCTTTTTTTTTTTTTTCCTCACCGCAGGTGAAGAGCCAGAAGAAACTGACTTTATGCCGAAAGTCTATGAGCCAATTGAATCATTAAATCACCTAAAGGATCGTTTAAATACCTTGCTACAAATATACAATGAAAGCATCCGTGGTGCAAACATGGACATGGTATTTTTTGAAGATGCTATGATCCATTTAGTTAAGGTAAGACGAATATTCTCTTCTATTACTTTATAATTGACAATTTTGGTTTTGTGCGTGATCTTTTTACTATCTTTCATCTCACTGAAAAATTGCTGCTACTGTGGAGAACGGGACACTTTGTTTCATTTTTAAAGTAACTTAATAACATCAAAGGTTTCTGCAAGGAAACTAGAAGAGGCTAGAAGTACATTTGGTCACTTCTTTTTTTTTTTTTAACTTGTGATACAACTCGGAGATGCAGAATTCCTGTTATCTTCTGGTAATAAAGCACATTAGCTTTTTACAAAATGCAGCAAATAAACTTTAGTCCTTGTTTCTAGCCAAGAAAACAGAACTATATGATGCCAACTAAAGGTTAATGATACTTCTCAACTTTTTATCATTTTAAACAATTGCAGAAAACATTATTGGGCTCATATTCCTTACTTTCTCAAATGACTGAAAAGAACTGAGTTGGTTATACAGGGAGGAACAGGCAGTTTTGAAGACTGCAGCTGACATGGATTCATATGTCCAGTAGCGTAACTAGGATGAGGTGACCAGAGCAACAGCCCTGCATGCTGATTTGGGAGGTGGGAGTGCAGAAAAATAGCAGCAGCTGCAGACACACAATTACACCAGTGGCAGCTGGAAGTTGTCTTTTGTATCTTGATACTCTGGGTTCCTAGCTGCTTTGTTACATCTCTGCTAATGTCTACCTCTGATTCATAGTAATGGTCTGCTTGGACCCTGTTTTGTCATCTCTTCCAACATGAAGCTGGGTATTCTGCTGCTGCTGCATGGTCTGGCTAGGCCCAGAGCTTCCCAGTGCTCCATACCCTGAGCTGGAATGGGGCTGGAGCCATGTCAGATGGTAAGCAGCAGGGAGGCTGGTGGGTGAGGGAAAGGTAGTAAAGCGGCAGATTAAGAGCTTGTAACATGGCTGCTGCCACTTTGATTCTGAAATTTGGTTTAGGGCTGGAGCTGGAGCCTCAGCAACTGCTTTCCTCCTCCTCCACCATGCACTTGGATCCAAGATGAGCCCTCCCCATGTTGAATGGGGGGAAACCTCATCTTGGATTTGAGTAAATACGGTAATATTACTCTTGAAACGCATACAGTAGTACAAGTTTAACAATTGCTTTCTTGTGAGTGAAATTTGCAACCTAAAAAAACCCAACCAGAAGGAGGAGCTGGACCTCCAATTCGCTGGCCAGCTTAAGGTGGCGGCTAGGACGAGGGATGTCATTGTCATGGGTAACTTCAATTACCCGGACATCTGCTGGGAGGAGCAGTCGGCCAAGTTCCAGAGGTCCCAGAGGTTCCTGGTGGAGCTGCAGGACCTCCACTTAGTCCAGGAGGTGCATGGCCCCACTAGGGGGGATGCGCTGCTGGATCTGGTCCTGGCCTTGGGGGAAGATCTGATTGGAGGGCTCCAGGTACGAGACTCCCTGGGATATGGTGATCATCGCCTGATAGAATTTGCTGTCCGGCGCAGTGTAGCTAGGACCCACACTGACTAGGGTCCCAGACTTCAAAAGGGCCAATTTCAGAGAGCTCAGGAGGCTAGTTGAGAAGGCGCTGTGGGACTGTAGGGTTCCTCCCACCCCATCCTCATTAAAAAAGTTGGGGAGCTGTGGCATTGACCCCTACACGGGTGAGTGGGTCAGAAACTGGCTGATGGGGTGCTCCCAGAGAGTGGTGGTGGATGGGTCATACTCGACTTGGAGAGATGTCAGCAGCGGGGTCCCCCAGGGCTCAGTCCTCGGGCCTGCGCTGTTCAACATCTTCGTTGCGGACTTGGACGAGGGGGTGGAAAACAAGCTGTCCAAGTTTGCTGATGACACCAAACTGTGGGCTGAGGTGGGGACATCAGAGGAGAGGGAGAGGCTGCAGCAGGATCTGGGCCACAGCAGGAGTGGGTGGACATGAACAGGATGGGATTCAACGTGGACAAGTGCAGGGTGATGCATCTGGGGAGAGGCAACCCCCAGCGCACATACTGGCTGGGAAGCTCCCCTTTTGCTAGCTTGGTGGAGGAATGGGATCTTGGCGTCATCGTTGATGCCAAGATGAACATGAGCCGCCAATGTCAGACGGTGGTTGGAAAGGCCAACCGAACCCTAGTGTGCATTCAACGATGCATCTCAAGCCGGTCCAAGGCGGTGATCCTCCCCCTTTATGCGGCGTTGGTCAGGCCGCAGATGGAGTACTGTGTCCAGTTCTGGGCGCCGCACTTCAAGAGG
>JAGPOW010000261.1:138547382-138559952 GCA_030014935.1 Caiman crocodilus
CACAGTTAGGGTGGCTAGGATGGGGAACCAGCTTCCTAGGGAAGTTGTTCTTGCTCCTACCTTGGGCACCTTCAAGAGTAGATTAGATAGGTACTTGGCCGGGGTTCTGTGACCCTGGCACTAATTCCTGCCACTGGCGGGGGGTCAGACTAGATGGCCTGCTCTAGGCCCCTTCTGACCCTAGATACTATGAAAAAGAGGTAATGTTGCCTCTTAAACCTAATTTGCAAAACGGGTCACCCAGTCCAAGTTACCTGAGAGAGAGCAACTTGATAAGGTTAGTGATACCAGCAACCTGTTAAGGACATTTCAGTGTGTAAGTAATTGATCATTTTTACTTTTTTTTAATAGAGTACTATTTCTAGTCTGATTTTGTTATATGTTAAGCATCTAGCTAGTGATCCTAATTTTGACTTTCTGATGTATTTAAGGGATACCCATGATCAGAAATGTCTTCCCTCTGTAGGTGCTAGGATTCAATAAGTGTAGTTCTTCCTCCTTGGATAAGCAAAATAAATAGAGCAGATTCAGTTTGCAGACCTTAGTTAGTTAATGCAGCTTTTCAGTTAATCTATTTACTTTCTTGTGTATTGTTTCTTGAAGTGTTGACACCAGAACTAGGTGCAAGATTTAAATAATGATCTCTTACCAATATCATGGATCATCCCCAACTCAAAGTTATTATTTAACTTGGTGGTATAACTGGGGAACTTCCCTGGGCACTAATTTGGGGGCAGAGACAAAGAAAAATGACTGGTGCCAGTTACCACTTCACTATGCCCCAAGTGCCTTCCCCCATTACTACACTGATTTTCCTGCTTATGCCTCATAAGCATACTTGTGTATTTGTCCTTTTTAGTTGCACTGAAATATTGTGCACCAATTGGATTCCAGAATCACAGCCAAATTTGTGATGGAGATCTACAAATGTCATTGCTTCTCTCTTTAAAGATTAATTTATTGCCTACTTCGTTGTTTTTCTTTCTTTCTTCCTAGAATCATTAATGGGTACAGAAAATGTTGGTAGAGCATTGTCTCTCTTTAGGTCCACTGTGCCTCCTCTTCATTATTTAGGAAAGCTGACTTAAGTCCCTGATTGCCCAGCCACTGATGTAGAAACTAGGAAAAAAAACTTGGGATAAAAGCTTGAATCCATCAGCAACAATACAGATAGTAGAGAGGCCCATAACACCTTGCTTTTTAGAATAAATCTGGTATTCCTCTGCTGGCTGTCACTGCTGTAACATGTTAGTTGAAGGACATAGTTCACACTTAGAATGGAAGCATTTGAATTGGTGTGCTTTCCTTCATTGAATGTTAGGACACAATACACGATCACCTTGACCTGTAGATAAAACAGAATCAAGTAATGATTAAATGTTTACACAATCCTGTGGTGCAGGTAGTCTATTCAAGTTGTCATCAAGTCCATAGTTGTGTTGCCTCTTGAAGGCATTGCTCTATGGTTCTGACTTCCAGGGGATCCCACAATATTTCCAGTTACTCCCCTCCAGCTTTTGTGTGTGTATGATCCATACATACATTGCATCTTTCAGAGCTCTCACTTAGAAAAGGTCCTAATGCGTTCCTGTTATGCAGATTATCTAATTACTGTTCCAGTATTTTTATTTCTTAAATACTTTCTGGGAACAGACTAATTGGTTCACAAAAGCAATGCCACATTGTTTTCGCCTTAACACCAGTATTCACTTGGAACATCCAAAACATTATGGGAGTACCATTCACCCTTGCGTCACTACATTTTTAAAGTAACTGTAAGCATTTGAACACTTGGTCTACATAAGCATCCAATCAGTACTTTTTAGGACACATTTTACAGGACACTTAATTGTTATTTATCCAGTAGGTGAGAAGTGAGTGCAACCAGGGGATTCATACTGAGAAATTTCCCATTTGACCATAAGCAAATAGAACAAACTTACCTCTACAATGGGTGTTGCTCTGCAGAGCCTTCCAGATATACACAGGCCCTTTCTGCTGATGACCATGATATGGTCTGAGGCTTGTCCATTTAGTTAGAATTCAAACCTGGTCTCTAGATGCCAACCTAGAACTGAGTAAAGATATGAGGAATAGGAATCGATTACTCCTTTACTTAAAATAAATGATCACCTATTGCATTGGGAAGAAAAGAAATCTTGTTCTAGTCTGAATGTGTCAAATCATTATAAAACAGTTTTTAGTACTATTGCCCTGTGGGGTCAGGCCAACTCTCAGGATCTCAATATTGTGCTGATAGACAGAAGGGCATGGTGGACCCACTTAAATCAATTACACACACTCACAGTAGGTGCATGCACGCCCACCAGGCACACACATGCCTCAGGCGCGCACACGCATAACCAATTCAGGGACATATATGTCCAAAATTACCAGCCTAGGCATATGCAGACCCATTGCAGATCACCAATTCAAGTGCGCGCGCGCACACACACACAAAACCAACTTAAGCGCGTACATGTCCAAAATTACTAGCCTAGGCATATGCAGACCTATCACCAATTCAAGCACCTACACTCACTATACAGATCAAAACAAAATAGTCCAGAATCAATTACCAATACCTGCATACCCAATACACACCCACGGATCACTAATTCGTATCTCATACACACAGTGGCATATATGTATATCAGTTCACATACATACCACTTGCCTACACATACACAAGTGAATTCCTTGGATGTTGTGGTATGTATGTATTTAGTTGGTGTACTTGGTATAGCTGGGCTGAAGGTTAAGGTAAGAGAGAGAATGAAAGTGTAGTGGATGAAAGTTGACAGGTCTAGAACTAGAACCGATAGATTAGAGAAAGAACTGAGCTGAGGTTTGGGGTTACTTTAGGTTACTGCTGGTAACCTGAAATGAAAGTTGTCGGTACTGGGATCAGAACCGTGCTCTGTCTATTCAACCCTCGGGACCATTGTGCTGTAGTGCTCCACATTTTGATGTTTCTGTGAAACATTTTGTATATAGAACACTGAGCTTACAACGTAGTTTTGAAGGAAATACCTAGTGTTACACAGGCTAGAAAAATACATTGCCTTCGTCTTTTAAACAAGTTGCATCTGTGTTTGTCCCAGAACAGAAATATCCCAGGGTTGGCTGCTTCTAATCAGGTTTTGTAAGCAACTGAAAGCACTGCTGCTTTTCCACCAGTGATTCAATTAAGAAATCCCAAGTTAACTATTCAGATGCACTTTGGAAAGTCTTGGGATAAACTGTTAGTACTTCTTATCCCATGAAGGTTTTGAGGATTATCCTAAAGCAAGACATGAATATTTGAATGATTGCACTTTTGTCCTGGGATTAAATGATTACTGTTGGACAAATGCCATTTTTTGTAGTCATAGGTAGACTGACATAGAAAGTACAGTAAGGTTTCTTGCATCCTATTTACTACAATATTAACTCCCTTCTGTGTTGATATTGAGACATTTTGTACAAATCATCTTACCTGGTAAATCCTATGACTTCATGTGAGTTAGTTTTGCTTTTTGGAAGCATGAAATCAAAATCAAGCTATTCATTGTACAACAAGCAGTAATGGTGCAACATAATATACATAACATTAATAGAAAATCCCTAAAAATACTTTGAAGTGGCAACACTATTGCGTTGTTATATTAAAAAAGAAGCTGCTCTTAATGTACCACACTCATGTTTGTGTTTCTTTAAATGTCATCGGGATTTATGAAAATAAAAATACTGTAGAATTCTGTAATTAATGTTTGAGATTGTATGAAAACTATGATATTCTAAGAAGTTTTATGGCCAGCAAAGCTTAAATTGTTTGGACACTTGGATTCCACATATTAAGCAACAAGTGGCCATGCTACCCTGCAGATTTCACGTGTGATTCGTACCCCCCATGGAAATGCTCTGTTGGTTGGAGTTGGTGGTTCTGGAAAGCAGAGCTTGACAAGGCTAGCATCATTCATAGCAGGCTACGAAACCTTCCAAATCACTTTAACAAGGTAGGTGTTGGTCCAAAGGTATTTTTAAAAAAAATGGTACTATGATTTATTTGGGTTTACTTGCAAGCAGAACATAAACCCTTATCTTGCCTTCCAAAAAGGCTTATTAAAATATTTACAATGACCACCCTTCGAACACTCTCCCTGCATCAACAACTTCATAAGCTTGTTAAGTTGTGTTAGTATAACCTTTGTAGAAGGAAGAAGAAAGATATAGTTTAAGAATGCTGCCATAGATTCAAGAGTTATAAAATTTACATTAATTGCTATGAAAATAGTATGTAGAATTAGGAGAAGGAAGAAAAATGGTTTCTCAGTTTATTTTACTTTGTGCATTTTGAGCATTTTTTTTTTCTTGGTTAGTTCCCCTGCTTATGTGGATATTACCTTATAATAATTATGTAAGGTTGAAAGGTACCCTGTGAGGCCTTCTAGTCCATGCCCCTCTTGTGTGGTAGGATCAAGCATACCTGGGCCATCCTTGACAGATAAATTCATCCTTCAGTGAACTGCCATCCTCAGTTTGTTGTAAGATTTTACTCCTCTTACAATTATGATTTCTCTAATACCTGATCTAGATCATGTCTGCTGAAAAATTAGGTTGCTTTCTTCTGGTCCTTTTCTGGACATGAAAAATTCACCACCTTACTTTTGATTTATAACTTTTTTTAAACAACCTGGAATGGTGGAGTCAAGATTTTTTTTCTAGCCTGATTCCTTGAACCATTCCCTCTACTTACAATTTCCAAACCACATATCCTTGTAGTTCTCCTTTGGCTTCTCTCCAGTTTGTTTAAATGTTTCTTAAATTGTAGTGGCCAAAAGTACTCCAGTTAAGGCCTCACCAGCATAGAATAGAGCAGGGGGCTTAATGTATGATACTTGACAGAATGAGAGATGCCTTTTTTCATAACACCACAGTGACTGGCATGCAGAATGTAATTTAGGCTCCCTGTACACAGTACAGACATTGTGCAATTAGCCACTTAATTGCACAGTTACCTGGAAACCAGCTACCCTGCAAAGTAGTTATCACACAATAAAATGTTCCAAGCTGGTATAAAGTCAAACCTTGATGTGCCTTATGGGATGAGTTCTTTCTAAAATTTCTTCCCAAGAGACCATGATTAAGTTTCCTGAGTTGACTACTATCATCTCCTTTTAAGAGTTTCTTTGTTTCTCTGCTACTCTTTCTGCCTTAATTTCCTTTACCATCTACCAGATAGCAAGTCAATTCTTTTTCCATTTTAGATCATATAACTCTTCAGACCTGATGGAAGACCTTAAACTCTTATACAGGACAGCAGGGCAACATGGAAAAGGCATCACCTTCATTTTTACAGACAATGAGCTCAAAGATGAGGCTTTCTTGGAATATCTGAATAATGTTTTATCATCTGGAGAGGTAGGATTTTCACCCTTGCTTTGTCTCCTTTTTTGTTGCTGTTCTTCCCCTTTTGCCTGTCCTTTGAGAAGGCCTTATTCTTGATAAGGAGGTCCCAGAGACCATGAGAGGTCAGTGAGATATCAGTGAGAGTATCCAAAGAACATCAAGCAAGATAAGTGGGAAAAGTTATACTCAGGACAGGAAGCGCAGGTAGAATTAGGGTGGCTCCTAGGGGGTGCCATCGCTTCTGCAGGGCCTGTGTTGCCACAGAGCACAACAGGTCAAGATGTCCTTAACCCTATGAATTCTTTTTTGAAATCTCTCAATTTATTTTGTGAATCATGTTTACTGTTAATAAACAGTACTAAAAATAATTGACAACATGTGGCACCCCTGAAAAGATCTCAAGGCACCCCATGGCTGAGAATTGCTGAAATTATCTTATGTTTTTTGACTACATGGTGAGAACTTTAAAGTAGAGTTCTTACTCCTTTAAGACGAAAATGTACGAATTGCATTTTAAATGAATTGACAGGCTGGAAATGAGGGACACAATAGAACAGGAAAAGGAAGATTGAAACCATGTGAACTTGGTTTCTTATGAATTGTTAAACTTGCTACTTGGGTTCAGATCTCATTGTTTTGAAGTGGAAAATAAGCATACACGAGAAAGAAGAAAATTTGTATCCAAAATAGATGACATACCCTTCCAGATTCAGTATAAGCTATGTTCCAGAGAAATGTTTCATCTAGTTTGTTGCATATTATAAATAGAGAAATTAACAAACCATAGTGTAGTTGATGAATATTTTATTGCAGCAGATGTGCATCTTTATTTGTAGACCTAGATCAGATTAGTGCCAGCAAGACTTGGCTTGGTGCTATGAAATCAGCTGAAGAGAATGGAAAGAGGAACCGTGTGTGTGTCTGTGTGTGCGTGCGTGCGCTAGCATTAGAATTCTGTAAACTTTCTTGATGTTAAGTAAAAGGAATTAATGGTGTCTGATTTCATTCATATTGCCCTACCCATCCTATATTTAAAACAAATGAAAAAATACCCCATCCCTCCAAAAAAAAAAAAAAAAAAAAAAGCAAAAAACCAACAACCTCCCACTCAACCCAGGAAACTCACCTTGTGCTTTTCCTCTTAGGTCTCAAATTTGTTTGCCCGTGATGAAATTGATGAGATCACTAGTGACCTCATACCTGCTATGAAAAAAGAGTACCCACGGCGACTTCCAACCAATGAGAATTTGTATGACTATTTCATGACTAGGGTCCGCCAGAATCTTCATGCAGTACTCTGCTTTTCACCAGTAGGAGAAAAATTCAGGAACCGAGCCCTGAGGTTTCCTGCTCTTATTTCTGGCTGTACCATAGACTGGTTTAGCCGATGGCCTAAGGATGCTTTGGTTGCAGGTGAGTGTGAGAGTTGCTCTTCTGCCTATCTGTGCTACATTTGGAAATTACCATATTTTGTTATGTCATACATTTCCTAAATAAGGTGTACACCTTGTTTTTGGAAGACAGAATGAATAAAAGAAATCTTTCCTTGTTCTTTTTCTACTGTTAAGTATTTTTACAGGGAAAACACAGGCAGCTGTAGCAGCAGAGTGGGAGGGGTGGGGAGCAAAACCTATGGCTGCTCTGTTAAGCCCCTGGTTGCAGGGTTTTGCAGGTGCTGCTGGCTGCTTACATGGCTTGGGAAGAGAGCCTGGGTAGCTTGGCTGCAGCAGAATTGAGTCTTCAGCTGAGCCAGCCCCTCTTTCTAACCTGGGTTGGCTGATGATAGTGCCAGTAAAGTAAGTTGAGGGCTCATACCACAAAAACAAACAAACAAACAAAGTAGCTTGGCTTCTATAGGATCTGTCCATCTTCTCCCCGGCACAGCAGGAATAGAGGGGGAATTGAAGCAGGGTACCACTGTATTCTCTTGGATCTGGCCTTGGCTGTATTTCCTTGCTTAAGGCACACATCCCAATTTTCAATAGATAATTGTCAGAAAAAAGGTGTCTGTCGTATGTAGGTAAATAAGGTAGGTGAAACCAATGCTTTTTAAGCTGCTTTTGAAGACAATCAAGGTAACGTTTTCCTCTGAGATGAAAAGGGAAACTGCTTTTATTAACTAATTCAAATCCCATTTAATTCTTTTCTTTACTCTCATTGAGGTGAGCACTGTATAATATGTGGAAATCCTGAACGGTAAAAGTCTCTCCTCTGTCTTTTACCAACAGATATTTGCCTCTGTAAAGAAATATGTTTTGCCCTTAAAAAATCATTAAAGATTCATAGGAAATTTTGAAAACAAATTTTTTTCCCCCCGACAATTTAGCAACATTTTATGAGTCATTGTTTACTAGGAGTATTATATTTAAAACCATTCAAGGTAATCGTGACTTCAAGCCTTCATGATTTAAGAGAAACTATGCAAGAATAATTACCCTGTAGAGGAGGAGGAAATGCAGGTTTCAACTTAGTCTTTATAGACTAGAAATTTAGGTTTGGAAGGGACCTCAAGATGTCACCAGTTCAACCCCCAGCTCAAAGCAGGATCACAGACTGTGTCAAAAGGGTCCATGAAAGATGCTTTTGATTGATCATGGTTATATGATTATCCATGCTTACAATTCAAAGGGATCTGCATCTCCATTCAACATTTCCAAAGGAGTCCACATCACCATTCAGTTTATTTTTCGGGGTCCACAAATGCAAAAGTTGACAATCATGAGTTTCACTCCATCCTCTTTGTAGCCACCCTTCAGGTAGAGGAAAGCTGTTGTTACATCCCACCTCAGTCTTTTATTCTCCATACTAATAAGCCCAGTTCCTCTACCTCTACTCATAAGTCATGTTCCTCTAACAGAGCAGACAAAGTTCTTTGGGTAAATCTGATATCCTATTCAATATTCTTTACCTAGATAATCTTGTCTGTCTAGGTCCTTAGACCAACCTGGCTATAACATACACCCCTGAAACATGTTCCCAATAACTTCATAAGATGGGGTCAAATGGCTCTAACAACTCAAGCTAAGATTAAACTGTTGCAGTGTTAGTGAAAGCTCCTAATAAACTACTAAAACAATGCTATTTTTGCTTAAACTATACAATAGAATTTCCCTGTTTCTGTTTTGTTGTCCAGTGCTTCATTGTATCTATATTTGTATCATTGTATGCTTTGTTTAAACTAGTAGAATATTGTAATCATCACACTTCTAGCAAAAATGAAAAATTATATACTGCGTGTATATAAATTTATTTATGATATTATTTCATTTATTGAAAACTGTGAGTAAACCATCACTACCTACTACTACAACCTAAAAAGATGTGTAAAGAGTATCTTGAATCCTATAAGGAATGCCAGTAGAAGGCTCATGCCCTCATATATAAGTCCATTTTCAAGGCTAAAATGGAAGTAAGCAAGACCTAGACTACAGCTTGGTTTTTCACATGAAGTTTCTTTATACCTCGACTTACTCTTAATAGCACTGGTTGACATTAAGAATGAAAAAGTAAAAGGGTCTGTCCTGTGAGTGAGGCTAGGAGTCTAGGATCAGACAAAAATAAGACTGTATTTAATTTATGCTTTGAGAAGCTATTAAAAAAACTTGATGTTTAAATTGCAATTCTCTGACATTTAGCCCAAGAATGGGAGGCCTGTCAGCCTTAATATGCATATTAGTTTCACACAGAAAATGGGGTTCTGGGCAAGTTCCAAGACTGCAGTGCAGCTAATTATTGTGTTCATGCTTTCTAGTCCTAGGCATGCATGTAGAAGATAAGGAACAGCTGCATCTCAGATGCCCTTTATAGCGTATTTAGTTCCAGATGTTTTCTTTATCCTGCATGTGTTGTCTTGGTTTCTCAGCATTGTGCTCAAGTATAATAGTGTGTTTTGGTTTTTTTTGAATATGGACCCTTAAAAATTGAAAGTTGTTTATGATTATGCCACATGTCCATCCTGTAGATCCACACATGTGGAGTTCAAATAGCATTTAGGAACCTGACCAGCAATTTAGGAGACATAATTTTTCATGATGTTAATTGCAGACTCTCTGCTGTGTTCCAAGTTTTTTGTCCTCCATTTTTCATGAAAGGAATGCAGGTTTAAGAGGTTAATTAACAGAATTTCTTTTTTAAAATAGTATCAGAACACTTCCTGTCTGCTTATGAAGTTGACTGCTCTGTTGAAACCAAGAAGGAGGTGGTGCAGTGTATGGGCTCATTCCAGGATGGGGTGGCAGAGAAGTGCGTGGACTACTTCCAAAGATACAGACGTTCTACCCATGTGACTCCAAAGTCCTACCTATCTTTTATTCAGGGATATAAAGCTATATACAAAGAAAAACACTCTGAGGTGCAGACATTGGCTAACAGGTAAAATGTCTACTTTAATTTGCTTTCCCCCTCTCCTCCCTAATTCCTGCTTCATTTCAGAGAAAAACTAGTCTGTTTTAAATAAAAGAGCCTAGAGCCAAATAAGTTTACATTCTCATGGGACTTAGAATCTGTGGATATTAATATTATATGATCCAATATTAAGGTAATTTTTAACATTAAGGTCACATTTATCCACCAGTTGCCTATGATTCAAATCACTTAAACTTTTATATATAATTAGCATTGAACAAGAGAATATGTTTGTGAATCTTAGTTCACGTTCATAACGCGTTCAGTGAGACTTGCATGCAAACTGATATACTCTTTTCTGTACATTTCACATGAGCAGAAGGACATGTGCATATGTGTTGTTATATACTATAAGACTTTTCTTATTTTATCAACAAGGGGTTTTCTCTTTGTTTGTAGCATTGTAACTTTGTAATATGAAACAACAGATGGGTGCTAACTTTCTGAATACCAGAAAGAACTCATTCTTCTGTGATGATATATGAATTCTATTTGTATGGCAGATTCTTAGTTTTTAAGTCCAGAACGTTCAATTTGATGAAGCTTTTATTCAGGAGGAACCAAAGGGCTGGTTTTATTTGGGTGACAGATATTTAAAAATACATTATTTAAAGTCGAGAGAGAGATCTATATCTTTTATGTAAAATGACCTTAAAATAGAAGGTAAATTGAGGAATGATCAGCAAGTTAAATTGCTTGATACTTGCACAGGCTGCTTCCTTGGCAACTGCAAAAGTTTGCAGCAAAATATTGGATACCTTTTAAACAAGGACTGAAACTAGTTTCCTTTAATAAAAAATGATATCTGGTATGTTTGCCAGGCAAAATTATTGCCTTGCCTTTCTGTTAAAGTTCAAGGCTTTGTAACAGCAGAAGGAACTTGTGTATATGTTCTTGTCTCCCTATTTGTCATAAGTTTCTGGTTAGTGCATAGCTTTCTAGGTATTTGGTGGCTGTCACCACCTAGGCTCATAATCTTTTGTCTGGCTGGCAATTCAGTTCTGCCTGAGTGATACAGGATTGCAGTCTCTGTTAATCCCTGACTTCATGGTCAATGCAACCAATAAGAGAAATATTGAAGTCTGAAGCATTTCTATCACATTGGTGTGTAAGAAACATCACATGAAAGGTTTGATTTTTTTTATAGAGATTATCTAATCTTGTCTTGATAAAACAGGGGTGACTGTCATAGAATTGTAGAGAAGTAGATCTGGAAGGTATCTCCAGAGGTAATCTAGTTAAACCCGCTTCCTGAGGCAGGATCATTCCTAGCCAAACCATCCTAACAAATCAGAAATGTCAACACGAATAAGGAAGATGATTAAGTAATCCATATGTAAGCAAATGTGTACAACATGAGCCTAATCTACACCCCAGAGTTTGCTGACTTCCAATAGTAATTGATAGAAATTATATTGCAGCTCCAACAGCGGCTGCAGAATGAACGGTACCAGGACTGATGCACACAGTAGTTGATGCATGAAATAAAAAATTATGTATGAAGCAGATCCATTTACCAAAGAAAGCACTGTAGCTGGCAAAGATCTGAGCTCTGTACTGAGAAAGGAAAGGCGGAAGTAATTCTAGAAGTTCAAATGGAGCATAAATATTATCTGCAACAGTAAGAAAATAGGGACAAATATGCAAAAGGTTTTTTGTCAGTCATCCAAGGAAAACAGATTATCAGTGCAATACTATCTGGTTGTCTATCAACTCCTAGAAAATGATGGAACATTAACCCAAGCTACCAATTCAGTAATGAAAAGATGGGAAAGTTAATAATTCTGGGGCATAATACACGGTACCTAATCTAAGTGGGAGAGTTGGCTCCCTTAGGGAAGGCAAAGCTCTTGGTCTTGAAATCTGCACTGAACATACAAAGCAGTTTCAGCCAATGATAATCTCCTGTGTTCTCCCAAATGTTAGGCATATATTAAATCAGCAGCCAATTGCCCACCAAAATGATGGGGAGGGGAAGGGGGGAGTGGGTAGGGATGGAGCCCCAGGCCTCCCCTGTCTGGGCCCTCTCCTCCTTCCCCCTGCTGCTTGAGGTCTAGGTCTGCTCCCCCCTTCCCCACTGCCATGGCAGGGGGAAGGGAGGAGTGGGCCCAGGCCTGATGCAGGCTTCCCTGGGGCTGAGGGTGGCAAGAAGCCAGGCTGCTGTGGAGCAGCTCCGGGGAGCAGTGGGCCCGGGCCGACCTGCTGGTGGCAGGGGGCAGAAAGAGCTGGCTCGGGTCTGATGCAGGAGAGTGGGGGTGGGGGAGGAGTCTTGGGCTGGGCCAGGCCAGGCCAGGCCTGCTTCCCTCCCCCTCCACTGCCATGGCAGGCCGGCTTGCCCCTCAGCTCAGCTCGCTCGCTCCCCCCCACCCCCTGTGCCAGGCCAGGCCTGGGCCCAGTCCTTCCCTGGCCCCACCATCACTGCAACAGTGCGCCTGCTACCCCCCCGCATTGAGCCCACGTGGGGTATTGGAGTGGGGTGGGGGTGAGGTAGGGCAGGAGAGGGCCCAGGCCTGGGGAGAGGAGACCTGCTCCTTCGCTCTGCCAGCCACTGCTGTTCCTGCATCTGGCTGGGCTTGCTGTCCCCCCCACCCCACGTTGGCTCTTTCCTCTGCCCAAGCCCGCTCCCCTCCTCCCTGTTGTGGAGCCAGGCCCATGCCCCCCCCCCCCCCCCGTGTTACCAGCCAGGGGCAGGGCCCGGTGGGCAGGGGGATTTCGCCAGCCCATCTTTCGACCCCACTGTTGCCGCGGCCTCCAGGAAGCAAGGGTTGGGAGGGG